>JAGXJF010004671.1:0-354861 GCA_019208055.1 Stipa capillata
GCACGCACGCGGAACTCATTATGGACTTGGCGTCCTCGAGCCCTCATGTCGTCATTGCGCAGTTGTTCATCGCGTTGTCGAGCGAGCCTGGTTTGCTGCTCAATCAACTCCTCCTCCTTGGCGAGGAGACGGAGTCGAGTGGCTTCAAGCTCAGTCGGTGTTTGCTCTACGATGGGGATTGATCGACCATCGCCATTGTCCAGCGAATCGGGGTTGGCCATGAAGACCTCCCGGGACGGGTGGTGATTGCCGGAGCTCTCGTACTCGTCCGAGTCATACTCGAGGACGAGGAGGAGAGAGTCGATGGCGCCCACCAGTCGGGATCTCTGTTCGACGGGCGTGAAACCGTACACGGACGGCAGACCCAATTTCGGCGTAACCTCGTCCCTGGGGAGAGGAGCCGAAGGCGCGGATTCAGGGGCGAGTCCGTGCCGAGAAGCTGATGGAGCCTCTGCTGATCGATGTGCTGCCGAGTAGCAGAGGTGAAGTTTGCCAACCTTGTCGGCGATGAAGTTCAACTTTCCGAATTGGAAAAGCTGTCCAGGGTCCGGATTCGTGTAGATGGATCTATGCGCGCCGCCCCTACCTGGCGCGCCAACTGTCAGAGTATTATTCCGGTAATACTAAATATGGGGTGACGTGAGCACAGCAAATCCGGATGGGTGCACACGGGAGTCAGGATTTAGACAGGTTCAGGCCCTCGCGGAGAGGTAATACCCTACGTCCTGTGTTTGGCGGCTAGTATAGCTTGAATCCCGAGTGCCGCAAGCCCTCAAGGATCGATCTCGAGGTTGCTTGAGCTATGAAACAATGGAAATCGTCTATGACTAAAGGCTTACCGATCGGAGGTCCCCTACCAGGCCTTATATAGGCGACCGGGATAGGGTTACAAGAGTCCGGATCGGTTAACAGATTTGTTTTCTAATTAGTTACAACAGATTTCGGGTATGCCAGGTAGGTATTAGTCCATGTCTTGTACTCCACGCTGATGAGGCGCCCCCGTGTAGAAGTCGGACTCCGAGTAGTCGACCCGGCCCACCCTATGGCCTGAGGGCCGGATTCGTCCTTCTTGATGATACCCGGGTGCCATGTCATCATCACATGTATTCTTTGTACATCCATTCCTAGTGGACAGAGAATCTTCTTAGCTTTGTATGTGTTTTTTGGCAACTCATTCCCATCGGGAAGCATGTCTGCCAAGAGTTGTAAAAGTGCAGTAAAGCTCTTGTCAGATCAACCTACGCTTGCCTTCAATTTGACCAGTTCCAGAATAGCTGACAGCCGGGTATATTTCGCCTTGCAACCATGGTACAATTGTGCCTCCGAGTCCTCCATTAGACTCAGAAATTTGTCATATTGCCTGCCACCAAGGTCATTACCTTCAGCATCGCGTAGCATTTGCTCGAGATCGTTGTCATTGGTACGCATCTCGGCATCCTCTTCATCAGACTCAGAATCAACATCAGCCTCCAGATTCAACTCTTCGCCACTCATTCCTTCATCGCTCCCCTCCATGTGTTCGCCATGATGAATCCAATTTGTATAACCAGCTACGAATCCCCTACGGATCAAATGATCTTGTAACTGAGCCGTGTTCTTCAACATCTTCTCATTCTTGCAGTCATAGCACGGACAACACATATGAACAGACTTCCTACTGGACATATCATCCTCAGCCGCTCTTAAAAATTCGTTCACGCCACTGATATACTCAAGGCTCACACGGTTCGTATCATACATCCATCTTCGGTCCATCGGCACTATGATTTACATATAAACATATGTTGACTAATTAATTATCTATGTGATTTAAAATAGAAATTAAACTCATCGCTCTCTCTCACTTGTCCAATTATGCGCAAAACCATCCAAGCTAGAGCCATCCAAGCATGCGTATATATTATATGTAAACCAAAATTAATAAACCATCCATCCATGCTTATACATCTACTAAACCAAAATTATCTTCTAATAGAACACAATTGCACTAGATCTAGGGTTAGAGAGCAATTAAACTAACTAAATAACCAAATCTACTAACCTATTGCCACACCAAATCAATTATGTCCTTGCAATCTTCTTCTCCTCCCTCAAAATCGCCTCAAAATCGCCTCAGCAGCCGCCACCAGCCCGACAGACCTAGGAAACCCTAACAGACCTGGGAGCACTGGTTCTGTTATATAGGTGGAGAAGCCATTCCAGACGGTTTAGTCACTTGAACCGCCTGTAATGCACCAACACAGACGGCTGAGTAGAAGACCGTCTGTGATGTATTGCTACATCGCAGATGGTTAGTTTCCTGACCGTCTCTGATGTGTTATCATAGAGGGTTCGGTTTCAAGCCATCTGTGATAACTGCTTACATCGCAGACGGGTGATACAGAGAACCGTCTGCGATGATGTTTTCCAGACGGGTGGGGCCAAGACCCGTCTGGGATGATATATCAACCAAGACACTGGTTTCCGAACAAAAGTCATCGCAGACAGTGTCATTTTTCAGCCCGTCTGGAACGTTTTCTATCCCAGACGGTCTACAGTAACCGTCTGCGATGTGCCGTCCAGGATGAGCCGTTCTGTAGTAGTGCCAGCAAGTTACGGCAACCCTATGTTTTTGTTTTCTCCCGACTTCTGCTTTGCCATAACCCTAATCTCTTCCGAAACCCTAGCCGGTAAGATATGCAAACCTCACCTACATGCATAGTCACTCGGACTTGCATTTCTTCTATGAAAATATCTTTGACATCTAGCCTTATGCCATTGCCACCTTTTCTCTCTCCCGGCAATGTCTAACCATAATCTACTTCTCCGATGTCCTCGGCACTTTCCATTGTTTTGCCACCAACCCTATGCATATAGTGGAGTATACCAGTGACACCACTTCAAACCCAACCCACCATGGCCTCCCATGTTTCTTTTCACCGCATAACGACCACATATATGCTTAATCTCTAAGTGTATGTGGGCACATACACTCTGAACCCAAACTCGCTTCGTTTGCACAAGTGGGAACTCTAAGACCCTAACTCCTCGACACCTACTACTGTTACCCCTTCTGTGTAACCCTAGACATGTTCTCGACGATAAGGAACCAAAAAAGCAATATTCTGAAATTAAGGCATATATATGTGGCATAACCATTTTCCCTCATGCCATACTTCTCTCCCATAGTCTTTCCTATGCCTTATAAGGGGAATATGCACCTATATATTGCACTCGAATGTATGCATATATGCAACACTGATTCCCTTCTCCTGATCCACGGAGTAAAACCCTAATCCCAATCTTCGACCCTATGTACTAAAGATATTTGTGTTGAACTCTGGTACCTCTCCTTAACCACACATGTCATCACCATCTCCTGGATATACCCGTTTCACCATTTTACCATTCTTGTAGTATATCCTTCTTTAGGGCCAAAACCCGAAGTCCACGTTTCAGTACTCCACCTCCCCTAAACCTATTTCTATAAAAATATGGTGATGTGCAGTGTGAAAGTTACAAGCCATGTCAAATTTGAATTTTCAACAGAACTGAAGCTTGAACTACAACCCCTAGAAATAATCTTCAGAGAAATCCCATTAAATTTTCTAAGGATCTTTACATCTGTCTGAGACAAAATATGTTAAAATATGAGAACCTCCAAATCAAAATCCTAAAATAATTCAAATACTATTTTGAGTTGTTATTGAAATTTAGGCGAAACCTTGAGTTTTAAATCCCCAAAAATTCCCCAAAATTTTTGGAAGATGTATTTCATCATATATATCTCAAAATCCATGCCATGGTCATTTTTGATATTTTCAAAATTTTATAATAATATCAAATTACATCTAAGTCCATTTTGAATATAGCCAATTTTCCCTATTTTAAACCTCCAAAAATCTTCAAAAATTTTGTAGGACATCCTTTTTATATAAGGAACCCATTTTTGTGGTCAAACCCTATATATCATGTTCAAAATATTTTCACGAAAAGCTTAGCAAAAGTTCAAGCTTTTTACTCCTGTTCTCTTTACTAATCTCTCTCCCTTTCCTGCTAAGTGCACATATTCTCTACCCACCAAACAATCGTGTCTCTCTTACCAGTGGGTCCAGCCCCACACATCCACTCCTTGCCCCCGCCGGTCATCACCATCTTCCCCAATTCCCTCTTCGTCCTCCCTATTCCGCTTCTCTCTCTCTCTCTCCCCTCTGTTGACCAAACACACGCGAGCTCTGCTAGCTCCAAGACAATGGTGCCTATTAGCTCCCCTCCCTGCTCCTTTGACCGGTGCCGGACCAACCCCTCCTCCACTGTTGGCCCATTTTCCCCTCTTCTTATCCTCTCCCCCCACTCCCTACAAAACAAGCTCATCCTGTTCTAACTCCTCACCACCTCCACTCTATCTTCATTTTTCTCCTACCCGAGCTCCCACCACCTTCTTCTTCGTTTCCTTCCCGAGCTAGCCCATCACCTCCACTTCTTCCCCTACGGCCGCTTCTGCCGGACCTTCCGCCCACCGAGCACTGCAGCTGCGCTACGCCGCCGTTCGGACATCGCGGGTAGCAAGCCGCCACATCGGGACCTCCTCTGCTTGCCTCAGTGGTTACCCTCGAGCCATCGCCGCTTGACTGCCACCAACGACCGCAGCAGAGGCCCCACCGCCGTTCTTCTCTCTTCTCCCTCCAATCTCTCCTCCGCCGCACGAAGACGAAGGCTGGCCCGCATAGCAGTTCAATCCCGCTTGGCCCACAGCTTGGCCACCGCCAACCCAGGCACACGGCCCCTTTAGTGAAGGCCGATTTTCCTTTTTGCGCATTTCCAGTTCTGAAAATGTATTCTCATAACTACGTATCCCCATTCTGAAAGCGTATTTTTCTTCTACTCAGACAAGAATACGTTTTCTTGTTTGGAATGCGCCATATTCTCCGTAGCTCCCCTGTTTCCGCTTTCTGCTAACCAACAGTGCATTTAATAAAATCCGTTGTCAACATAACACTTTCCCCTTGCCAGCATACTTCCCCTCTTCCTTTTGCTCTCCTAGCAAACGTTCGGAGGACCATTTCTCCTCCTTCTAGCTCTGAATGGAGTGATTCTTTTTCGTACAAACTTCTAAATCAAAACCTAGCAAATGGTACAGCTTTCATAATTTGTGAAATTGGTTTGAAATTCAAATATGAATGTATTCAAATTCAAGCATATTTTGCATATCTCTTTCAAATTAGCTCCAAATAAATTGTTTCTTCTTCCTAAAGTCCAAAAAAATAAAATATAATAATTTGGGTCCAGTATAATCCTAAGGTCCAAATGATTTTTATGATTAAGATAGTAAAAGTCTTATATGGCCTTATGTTACGACAATATCTGTTTAAATAATTATATCTTGCCAAAGTCATCTAGATATTGTGAAATAAGTATTTTTGAAAATCTTATGAGTATATTTTTACCTTGATGTAAGGCAAATTTAAAAAACCCTAATAGGTGTCCCTCCGACACAATAGTAGCTAAGTAAACCCTAAGGCAAATATCTTTGCTACTTTAACCCAAAGCATCCATTAACCTTTTCAAAACTTCATGAAATTAATAGCTAACTAAAGTGGTAGGTTTGGGTGAGTAATTCGTCTAGTGTGGCATTGGATGTTATTTGGCTTCTGTCCGTACTGTTGATTTACTCGACACCTTTTTCCACGTGTAGTTCCGACATTTGACGAATCGTGGGAAGGACGTCGAGCTCTTCTGTGACGTCACGACAAGGCCAACACTTGCCAGGCAAGCATTTCCGTCTTGATCATGTTGAACCCTATACGTTCAAAACTTACTTAGAACAATGCATGCTATATTGAATAAGACTACTATTTTATGTTAGTCATAATTAAGCCCTATTATTGCATGTGATCGGTATACCACCCCTTGTCACCTTAGGAATATTTTCCCTAAAGGTATGGTAACACCAGCGGGACTTAGGTCGTAGTATATAAAACCTTATGCTTAGATCCGTAGTAGGGAAAAACCAATTTATCGGTAAGTGCATGAGTTACTTGTTCATATGTGAGATGGATCCTCAGGAGGCATCCATTATCCAAGGGAATGTTTTTTGTGCAAAGGATTTATGACAAAACCCTAACACAAAATGGAGTTCATTTGGATCCTGGTGGAGATATAGGTGGTTTTCAGGAAGAAAAGTTGTCAGAACGATGATGCCTTATGTGGCATGGTTAGAATCCAGCCCCTTTGGGGCTTGGAGATGTTATGGAGTCTTGCTTGGATCAATTAAGAACCGAATATAAGTGCCGCTCATCCAAATTAATTCTCGTACATCCACATGCTCTAATGGGAAGGGCTTGACATACTATTCTCTTTAGTGCTAGCGTACGAACCTGTAGGCGTAGGTGAAAAGTGTAAAAGAGTGGTTTAACTCTAGAGAGCATTCTCCTGGTTTAACGTGAGAAATTGCTCGACACAAAGGTGGTTCTGCATTATGTCGTGGTTTAACAAGCATTGCGGTGAATGGCTCATCTGGCAAGTTCGTCGTTAGGGCTAAGTAGAAGAAAGTCTCATTGTGACTTCCATGCCAGTACACATCGTGAAGTGTACTCATCGGATCTTGGCAACAGGGGAGAATCACATCTTGTTTGTAAAGCCGTACAACCTCTACAAAGTGTCAAAATCTATTCACATAACCACATCTGCGGTCATGGATACAACATGGTTAAGCCACACCTTTGTTAGTCTTTGTTTTGCTTAAAAATATGGAATATAAGTTTAAGGACTTAAGCATGATGTGCTTACAGAATGTTTTGTGAACTCCCGTGTGGGACAAGGGTTGTGGAAATAAGAAGGAAAGCCTGAAGTAGTGATGAACAGTTACCCGTCGTGGTCGGCATGTTGAAGTATAAGACGTTAGCAGATGCTACCGTCGTGGAAGTCATTGCTCGTCGAGGACGAGTTTGATTACGAAAATGCTTTGAAATCTATTGCTCGCATATTTGAATGAAGACTTACTTTTCCGCTCAAGATGCAACCTAGGATAGAGCTACTTTCTTGAACAAGTCATGCATGAAAATATATGTTGTACTCTCCTTGTGGGATGCTTGCGAGTACATTCAATGTACTCACTTGGCTTGATGACATGGCCAGACGAGGAAGCTCTTTACTCCCAAAACGATGACAACTTACGACGAAAGCTAGGGCGTAACTCCAGTTGGTTATCTATCAGGTATGGCATACTGGTGGGCCACACCATCGCTTTTTTTCCACTGCAATCTCTTAGCCAATAGGCTACAGGTATATGACCTCAACCATGATGGTCAAATTATCTAACTTGTGTGTACTGACTACTGATTATGGGACCAGTACATGAATCACAATCCGGTCCTTAAAACCGGGTACGCCACACTTAGTGGTAGGAAGTTGTTAGGCGAGCACTGCAGGCGTTGGTGCCACTCCCTTGGTAGTGCTTCACTCCATATCTAGGGGATCCCTAGTGGCATCGGAACGTAGTTTGGTGCTAGCAAGGCGAGCAACGGCCGGTTGGGTGCTCTGCGATGGGACTGTCTTCGGCGAGCCCGCACGTGGGACCATCTCGCCATCCAAGAAGATTCTCCTAAAAAGATGTCCGGGAATATTCCCCCAAGATTCCTTAGGAGTAAGGAAATGACCGTCATGCCCTTGTAATAGTTCCGTACTTTCGGGGCGAAACTGTAATTTCGCATTTTCCTTTTTGAAACCCTATAAATACCCCCCTGGAGGTAGAGGGGAGGGGATCCCTTTTTCATTTCCCCCATTTGTAAGCTCTCATTTCTTGCCCTAATACGAAGTTTGGTTTTCGTCGTCGACTGTCTCACGCGTTTGCGCTCTCGCTCGTTAGCCCCTCGCACGCCCGGAGGCCGCTGTAGCCGACCGGGGGTGCCACAAATCTACTGTCTAGGCCCGTACCTACGACAGTCATGGTGGGCGTCGGTGGCTCGCTCATGCGCTCACGATGCGGATCTAGCGGTTGGCCGCGGCTCTTCAGGTGGTGTGTGTGGGTCGGTGGCTAGTTCCCGGTGTGGGCGTGGCTCTCAGGGTTGTTGTGGCTACCAACTGTGATGCTCGGTGGCCCCAGCCCTTCTTCAGGCGGCGCTTAGGCTGTGGTGGTTGTGGGTGACAGGGCTGTGCCTCGTCGTGGCTGCTCGGCTTGGGCCGTTGGCTTTGAAGAAGGTTGTGGACTATGGGTTTTACCTCCTCAGAGGTGTCGCCATGGTGTTTCATTCCTCTCCTCTTCGCGAGGTCAGGGCTCCGGGGGGAAACCTCAGATTTGGGTTTTCCTAGATCATACGACAGTGGTGCTTCTATGTCGTTTCCCTATTTGGAGGCATCGTCTGGAGTTGGATACAACTGGGACTGGTGGTTGATGGCTTGTTTGCATGGATTCCGAGGCAGCTGCCCGGATCCTATGGCGTTGCTATTTGTGCGGCAACAACGACGAAGCCGTGTAGAGTTAGAATGCAGCATGGTCTTCATCATCAACTGTCTAGCGTGTTAGTTGGGTTTCTCTGCGTATCAATTTTGTCCTGGCGTGGTGCTGTCGAAGCTGTAGTGTTGAGGGACGGCAAGGCGGCGACGATGAGTTGTGAAGGGTGGGCTCTATGGGCGGCATTGTCCAGATGTTGTGGTGGGCTCTATCGATACAAAACTTGCAACTTTCTCCTATAAGACTCGTGGTCGAAATCGGAGCTGTTTTATCCCTCAACGCATTGGCCGACTGTTTAGCGGGCCGGTGTGGGCTTGGTGCGACCTTTGTGGTCATCCGCGTGTTGGTGATCATGTGTGGCGAACTTGAAGTCGCCGGATTAGTTGGATCTTTAGAGTGATGTGTGTTAAGTCTATGTTGATGATCAGATCAGTTAGTGGTGTGCTGCCTTTAGGTGGGTTGTAGTTTTAATTTTTATTTAATATTTCTATAATTAACTTGATAATTTTTTACGGTTTAATTAATTGATCGAGTTAATTTAGCTACGATTGGTTTTGACCCGTTATTCTAATTTCTCTGCATCAGACCTGCACGCGAACGCCGCCTCGTCCTCTTCGCGAGGAGTGGAATTGTTGTGTATATTCGCATGATTTCGTTGAATGCAAAAAGTACTTGACTTACTTTTGCCGTACACATAATCAATTAATCCAGACTTGACACTTGTTTACATCCAGCAACACCCATGCACACAAGCCACTAATCCAAACATGACGCTAATTTTTGCACACGGACTTGATGAACATCTAAATCAACTGAATTGTTTATTTATTTATTTGTTAGAAAAAAATAAAATTATCTTTTTAAATAATAAAAGAGAAAACTCTTCCGATCTCTGCACCTAAAGATATACACAGCCAACAATTATTATAGAGTTTCGACCATAAAAACTGTGTACATGGCGAAAGCATAAAAAAGCACTAAAGTTCAAGCCAACTATGCAAGTCGACGAAACATGAGATATTTATCTAATGACCCAACCACTGAAGCTATCAAGATGCGCAAATTCTAGTATTATACCGTTATCCATGCCTCTTGAATAGCTCCCTGATCATGGTCTCCAATCTCAAACATGCTACAATCTCAGTGGCTCTCATCTCCTGTTATTGAAGCAAAGACCATGATCGTAATCAATAGATGCTCATATAAATAACTTGTAAAGGATTAGATAATTTTTTCTTATAAAAAACTACATCATTCCTGTGTAGCCAAATTGATCAATAAATAGCAGCAACTCCAGCATGTGAGCTCTTAAACCCGATTAAATCTCGAACGCTGGTCGACATGGGACCATAATCCGAGGGAGGATGTATTCGCCCCGCTCGAGCTTCTTGAGCGTGGCGGCATCGACGTCCGACTTATCGAAAGTCGGGATTGCTGCCACCAGCACCGGGTCCTCCGACGACATCTCAGGGTCATCGACGGGCTTCGGGGCATTGGTCGAGATCTTGGAAACCTTCTTCTTGCCCATCTCCAACGAGGGAAAAGTGCAAGAACGGGCGGGAGGAAGATGAAGATGACAGAAGTCAAGAACAATACGTGGTAAAAATCATTGGGTTCCCTAGCGGGCTTATAAGTTAAAAACTCACACAATCTCGACTACTCACGCAAGAGATCCAACGGCACCCAAGGCCACAACCCCGAGATCACGTCACATCACAGTTAATGCGAATGCGCGTGATCCATCAAAGGCGCGCGAAAACAAGAGCTATAGGCGCACTACCCATCGGACGTGCCCTAGGTTTCTCACATCATCACAATAGTTGCAGAAAAAGAGGGAATGATTCTCACCACCACGCGAACTCTCCTCCACGACGGTTCAAATTTTGAAAAACCCGCCGATTCAGATAAGCATGATTGCAAGAGTCACGAGCATGGCCCTTACGTCCGTTAGACTCCCCCGGTTACCTTTTCGAACGTAGGATTACTCGGGAGCTTTCTGAAAGCTACTCGAGGATGCTTGGTTCCCGACTAGGAAGGTTCGGATGATCAAGGGCATGAGTAGTTGGCTCATCCTACTCGAGATTTCTCATGACAACATTGAGGTACATCTTGTCGGATGATATCCCTAATTAGGTTGATTCCTTTGGTCCGTCCTGGCCTTACTTCACGTACTGATGTGGGGCTTGACGATGACTAATAGACAACTACTGTATGTGATGACCGTATCCATATATAAATACACCACAACTATGGAGTATCCTACTTACCTGGGAAGGAGTGTATCTCGGAGAGGGACTCCACATTAATAAGGAAACCACCCATAGGTATCAGAGACTTTTTAAGCTAGGCAGTCAATCCAGATGTTTAAGGAAAGTGGAGTCCTACTCGGAGATGTGTCCATATCCCTTACAATATGGTATATCCTGTATAAAAGGACCACGAAGGTTTCCGGAGAAGACGAGCTTCATTACATAAACAACCTTTGGAGATCAATCGCCTTCTGAGCAAGTAGATCTCATTTAGGACTAGACACCCCCTCGTGTACCTTGTCTCGAGATCAATATATACTAACAGGATATAGGGCTACTATCCTAAGAGAGGCCTGAACCTGTACAAATTGTCTTGTCGGTGACCTAATTTGTGGGTTATCTTACTCGGAACGATCCCCCTATCTCTTTTCTCTCTCCTCCACGAACTCCATAAGATCAGCGGTTTACCGATCGTCGACACAAAAGGAACCATACTCATCACCTCAACAGCTGTAGCATGTCTATTCCATACAACGTTAAATAATGTAAGGTACTAAACGCTTAGAGGAGTCTGCCCTAGCCAAGTATCTTACCAAAAATGTGTTTGACATCCATCTCAACTCAAAGAACCCAAATTGGAAGAAGTGTTGCTTGACCTTCAATAGATCGGCCCAAAAGGAAGAGTCCTCAGCTTTTGCATACACTTGGAAAAGCGTTTTACGGCCCATATATTTCCTCCCAAGGAGGTTCTACCAGACACCATCCTCATTTAGTAGCTTAAAAAGCCATTTGGTGATCAAGCATACATTTTTAACATGAAGGTCTGCAATGCTGAGACCACCTTGATTTTTAGGTCTACCGAGCATATTCCACTTCATTAGTCTATATTTCATGCAATGGGTCGTCTCCTTGCCAAAGAAATCTGGATCGGAAGTAATCAACCTGATAGAGAACCTCCCGAGGTTTCTCGAAGAAAGAAACCATAAAATATAAGAAGGCTAGTAAGCACGGAATTCATAAGGACTAGCCTCCTATTGATAGTTTACCCTTCCAACTAAATTTTTTCTCAAAGTGTTCCTCAACCCCTTTCCACTCACTATTACGTAGCTTTCGATAATGGATGAGGACTGATCCTTTCCTCTTAATCTGCACGACATATCCATTGCCGAATATAAATTTCCCATAGGCGCTCTCGTCCAACTCGTTGAACAAGGCTCGTTGCCCTGTCATGTGGTTGTTTGCGTCGGTGTCCAAGTACCAAACTTTTGACTCTTCAGGTAACTCCCCCATTGGTGTATAACTCTAGCACCACCTTGTCATTCATAATCACCACACCCTATGACTTATGCACACACTTGGGCACGACCATGTTGGTCGTTTATTTTTCATCATGAAACACTACTTCATCACATTTGCTTGTGACTGTTTGAACGAGCTCACACAGCTCTGCCATGAGGAGAGCTGGTCATTCATCGTCTAGCTATTGCACAAGGTTATCCCTTTCCCTTTGATTCGGCTACTTGCACTCCTTTGCAAAGTGACCGTAGTGGTTGCAATTGAAGCACGTTACCTTTGAATTGTTTGTTCTCTTCATGACTTCCTCCTTGGGAATGGCCTTGATGACCACCTCATCTTGTGGTTTTGGACCACTCGCCACTTCCGCCCGTTGAGGCTTCGTGCGCTCGCGTTGCTTCCGACATGTATCCTACTCCTCCTCAGTGAGGAGTAGGCGTGTTTCGAACCAGCTAACATCATCGTGCGTGAGGTGCTTCTCGACAACATAGAGGCTCCCAGTGAGCTACTCGATCGTTAATGTCTTGGGGTCAAGGACGGTCTCGATGGAGAGCATGATCTGTGTGTACCATGGCTGTACGACACGGTGAAACTTCTTGACAACCTTGTCGTCCTCCAACGTGTCGCCAAGCGTGTGGATATTGTTGACGAGGCCAGTGAGGCGCATGGAGAAGGTGTCGACAGACTCACTGTCCTTGAACGTGATTGTCTCAAACTCCAATCATAGCCTTTGTGCGTTGGTCTCACGGACATGGTCGACGCCGACCCACATGATCTTGATCGTGCCCCACGCCTCCTTCGCCGTCTCCTTCACTGCCAAAACTGACAACATGTCGAGCAATACTGTTGGGAGAATTGCGAACATCGCTGTCATATTGTCATGCTCGCTGGCACTTCCTAGCTCGACTACCGCCCACAGCCCTTGTTGTAAAGACCCAGCTGTAAATAACTAGGTCTGTTTGAAATCGGTTTTGATCAGTTTACGAAAACCAAGGTTCATCTCCTGCATGCATGTAGTCATTTGCATCTCATATCACTAAGTGAAAAATGTTACTCCAACAATACCAATGTAATCAAGCACCAGGGAATGTCCTTAAGAATTTCATTTGCATCTCCCAAATTTATAATTTCCCTTGACTCAGTTATGTCAATTTCAATTATAGTTAAGGGTAGATAAGCCTTCCCCTAATAAAATCCAATGAAGCTAACTTATAAATCTTCAAAGTTCTTGAGTCCCTACTGCTGTTATAGAATCTGAATTATGAATCTTATGCAAAACTCAAGGAAAATCTACATATATGTAAAAGAGAAAAGTTCTATTCTGCTCCTTGGGCCGTTCGGTCCCTGGTCCTTTTTCCTTCCAAACAGGCCTTGGCCGCGTCCTTTTTCTTCCCGTCGTGGCCAACTCCTTCCAGGGCACACCGCCGCCGGCGCCTGATGCACATGCTCTCTTCCAACGCACTGACCAGCGGGGCCCTGAAGCAGAGATCGTTGCCACGTTCTTCGGCCACGCGTCTACCGGCGATCACTCTCATTCTTTTTCTTCCCATGCAAGTGTAGTTCTTGCCTCGAGTGCTCCGGTATTCTCTTTCTTTCCCGTCAGGTACACTCTGCCGAAACCATCGCCTTGTTGTTCTCCGTCGTCGTCGGGGAGCCGCGCCGTCTCCGTCCCATCCTCGCCGGGACGCCGCCGGCGAGTTCTTTCTCTACAGCCGCCGGCGCCGTGCTCCCTTCCCTTCCTTATTCTGCTTTCGTGGTGATCACAGGGATTCACTGAGGACTCCACCGGGGCAGCAGTTTTTCCTCAATATCGATCGTTCTCCTCTGCCGCGGCAACGGGTTTCAGCGTTCGGCAAGGTTTGGTTGCGCTGGTGTTTACTTCTGCAGTTAACGGCGAACTCATCTCCAAACACTCCACTCAGCCCTAGCAGTTTAATCCTTGCGGGTGAGTGCCCAATCTTCTCTTTCTTGCGTCCTAGGTGTTGCTGATATTGGAAGCTGCCCCAATTGTTGCTCTGATCTTTAACAGCAAGATGAACAACCTACTTTACGTTAGTTAATTAGAGATCAGCCTAGGCATTGAACTAATTAGTTAAACCTATTTTCTTTTGCATGCTGTGGGTAGCTATTCTTAATAAGCTAGAGGTATGAATTGGTGGGAAGTAGAATGTTGCTAATTCCTCATAAACATTCCCAGCAAGTGTTCTGCTCAATCCCCTTCTCTTTAGTGGTTAGTCTCCTACTGGATCATCTTGTTCTTCCATATAAACCTGCTATTCCTGGGGATTAGAGTAGTGGCTGAGTGCTCTAATCTTTGTTGCAAGAGATGTACATGATTTAGAGTATAATCGCACAGCTTGATCACCATCTGGACACTAGTGAATGAACCGATTAGCAATTGTACTCTTTTAATTTGTATACAGTATTTAGTTGGGATTACAAATCTATGCATCCAGTAAGCCATGTTTCCCTCCCTCATTCTGGTTCTATGCCCTATTCCTTAACAGCAGATGTTGGTAATCTGGGAACGTGCATATGTGAGCTGAGAGTTAGTTCATTTTAACTAAAAGCCTTCCAACGTTTCAGTTGAGGGGAGCCATTAACTAACTAACAAATTACCAAGTAAAAGAGCAGTAGAATTGAATCCTTTTCTTGGCATATGATGAGTGTAATTGAATTAGCAATAGCAGGTATATAGATATACATGTGCAGGTGAAAATAAGAGATTAACCCCTAACCAAAGAATAGTAGTGTCCAAATTGTGTATATACATGTATACCCACTGAAGTTGTAGTAGTGATATGATTTAGAAACTCTAATAAGGAGTAGATATACTAGCTGCAAACATAAAGGAAAAATAATACTTCAGTACAAGAGTTGAGAGTTCCAGCACGTGCACTGATCCCATTATGTGCTTGATTTGCTGATTGAGTTCAGCCCTTAGCTCATTTAAATCAGTTCCTAAGCTGATTATGTTAACTACTCTATTTCTCTATTAGACTCCTTTTCATTCCCAGACTTGACTCTAGCTTTATTCAGTTAGTATTAGCCTGTTCCTCCACTGAATTAATCGCATCCTTCTTCTGCTTACTGCAAGCAGCAAGCTGTGGTGACCTGAGAACAAATACATGTGAGCTAGAGTGTTATTTCTCAAACAATTAAAACCATAAGCAACTACTGTTTTAGATCCTAAGGTGTATTAGTGTTAATGTATTTAAATCAGTGTAGGACCTAATGATCAAGGCACATTAGTAACCTGAAAACAAGTGTATGTGAGTTAGAGTATTAGCTATGTCTTTTGATTCTAGATTTAGTTCTCAAACATTAAGACCATAAGTAGCTATTGTTTTAAACCTTAAGATGTTCTAGTAGTACCAGCATATACTCATATGCATGTGTTTGATTTGCTAAGTGAGCTCAGCTCTTAGTCCTTCAAAAAGTATTCATTAGATTTGTTATCAAATCTGTTGCTGTCATTGGCATGAATATTTGGGAGCTGTCCCATGTCTTAACAGTTGGATTAAGTAATCAATCTATACACCAAATTGAGTTAGTTGAATCCCTCCTCAGCACCCATTGCAGGCAGCAAGTCCTGTTGATCCAGAAACCAGTAATTGTGGGCTAAAGTGTTATCTATATTCCTAGATTCTTGATTCAGTTTCTGAAATATTCCAAGCCATAAATAGGTTTTTGCTCCAGATTTTAAGGTGTACTAATATTAGCATTTGAATTAGTTATGGCCTGGTGGTACTTACCTGCAGCATACTCAGATGTTTAAGCCTCTTTGGTCATCTCAATTAGTGAATCAATTAATTAAATGCCAGCTTATGTATAAGTAACAAATCAGCTTAATTGGGTCCCTTCCTTGCGCAATTGTGAGCAGCAAACCTGAGTAGGGATTAGAGAATGGGTATAGATGTTGATAAGTGATTAAACCAGTCCTTGATAATGATAATAAAAATTTCACCTAAGCCTGAACTGAGGTCATGCCTACGCTGTGCATTAGAGGTTTTGAGATATAGTAGCTGTACAAGTTGCAAACAAGAAGAATAATACTCCAGCACTAGAATTGAAAGTTTAGTATCAATCCAATTAGGAGTTTGTTTTATCAATTGAGCTTAGTTCTCAGCTCTTCCAATTGATTCATTAAAATCTGGGATACTGCACCTGTTACTAGCATTGGTAATCTGAAACAAATGTAAGGTAGCTAGAGAGTATTCTCTATGTCCTGTGATTATTGAGTTAGCTTCCTTAGCCTGATAGAATAGCTGCTGTTCTTGCCATTAGCATGTTCTTATTTTCCCTAAAGTCACCAATAGCTATCTTAGGTTAGTTCAAAGCAACAGCTATCCTTGGTCCCATTTGTTTTCTGTTTTTCATTCACATGTGCGTTCTGCCATGGGTTGATGAGCCAAATTTTAATTAATGTAGTCCAAAGAGATTAGGTTGGACAGTTGGTTCATTAACTAATCTAATATTATACAACTGAAAAGAACACTCACTAATCTTAATTTCTTTTACTAGTTCCATGAATATGTATATAAGTATATACTTGTATATGAGTGTTATTTTAATTCTAAGAAAGAATGAAAGATCTTGAAGATTGAAATCATTCCCAAATACATGACTAAATATTCACAACTCTAGTTCAAACTAAATTGATAACCTTGAATTTGCATTTTCACCTCATATAGTGTAGGAAGCATGGCATACATAACATTATTTTCAAAGTACTCCAGTATCTCTTATTGGTTCCTTTTTCATTGTTCTTGGTGTTTCGGTGTTCCATTTGCTAGAGTCAACTACTGAGGGTTTTATTGAGTGTGATCAACAGCAGGAGGACTTCCCCGAGCAGTCAGGCAAGCTTGCACGCTTGTTGAATTAATTCCAGTTACTCTTATGCGTGCTTGTTCAATTGATGTCGTGTAGTTCGAATACTTCCAATTGTTGGCTGTGCTATTTGGTTACTAGCATGAGTAGGTTGCTCATGTGGGTGTTTGGCATGGACGTGTCATTTAAATCACCCTAATGCAAACTTGAACTCTTTTGGGAGTTGTGAGAGACGGGAGTGGGTATACATTGGGGACGTGACGGGTAGTCCCGCATGATCCTAGAAATGTGTACTAGAACTCCTTGAGCCGGCGAAGGTATACTCGATGCGAGTTAGAGAAGGGTAATGGTCGGCCAACTATTACCCTCGACCGTATCGACGTACCTCCGTTCGAGGTGCAGGTGATAGTCGTTACCTCCCTCGACTAAACTTGATCCGGGATAGTTGTTCCGGAATCCCTCTAATGGCTAGCAGGTCTTAGAGGGAATAAAAGGAATTTGGTTGTGATGATTTGCTGTGATTGGAGTCACAAGTTGAGTAGTAGCTCAATTGTAATGCAAATCTTGATGATGGTTACTTGTTGGTAACTATTCGGTGCTTGTGATATGATGCTATGGGTGTAGCTTCAGATCTAGAATGGTATTTCTTCTACCGTCATTTAATTGTTCAATATGCTTAAGTTTAACTTGGAATAAGCAAATGCAACTTGCGAGTACGAAAGTACTCACTCGGGAATTCAAATCCTGCAGGTGATCCTAGTATCGACGACTTTTACAATGCTGAAACTGAAATGTCTTCTGAGTAATACTGCAGGGTTGTCCGACTTGGTCTACGGAAGGGTTGTATAGTTTTTGGGGAGTGGTTTTAGTGAATCACTCCCATGTTCATGTTGTTATTCCGCTGCTGTTTTTGGAGGTTTATGTGTGCTGAAAATGACCCTTAGGTCATGTAATAATGCAGTTAGGATGTGTCCTTGGTATGGATAACTTATATGCTTTAACTCCTCCTCATATGTAGAGTTTTGTGATGGTATTCGAGTTGTTTCTAAAAGCTGCCCAGGTACAATGCGTGTATGTGATGAAGTGCTTGGGTATGCCGTGAAGAATTACTGCGGTTCTTTCTTTCACTGGGTCGAGTAGCTGTCGGTTGAGTGACCCGCTGGCTGAGATGCGATGCCGGCCAGGCAGGGTGTGGGTGTACTCCACCGGGCCTTCGGGTGACCCACTAGCCTTCGGGCTAGGTTAGGGTGAGGGTGGACTCACCGGGCTCCTCCGCTTCTATTCTGCCTAGTGGGTTTGAGAACGGCTCTAAGTCTTCACCGGATTTTGAAATCTTATGTGGCTTTAGGAAGTTTTGTCGCTTCCGTCCGGCTTGCGTTGGGCAGGTGTCGGATCACTCCTCCTCGGTGCGTACGGCGCAGGTACCGTGCCACCAGGTCGACTGGTCCTTCGGTCCTTGGCGATGATCCGTTCCTCTAGTCATATTTGATTTCGGAGTCCGTTACACTTGTGCCCACAAATTCACCCTCATAACGAGAGCCCAGTCGGTGTAGTTTGCTGTTGTCAGCTTAGGTAGACAACCGTGCCGCTAGATTCCCTTATGATGCACTCTTGGATCACTGATTCGGGGCCGCCTCGTGTTGTCCTACTCCTACCACGTCATTGTGACGGAGGAGTGACCGAGCGCTCCTGTGTACGGGATCCTTCGATGCTAGCCATGAGTCTAGAACTGTGGAAGCTCTGATACCAATTGTTGGGACTTTTCTTCAAATAAAGATAATTATACATTAAGAAAGTATATTCCGTGATGAACCTAGTATTATTAATATGGTATCGTAGATATTGCTAAATTCTCTATATTAATGGTCAAACCTTATAGTGTTTTGACTGACACAAATTTTAAAATAACATGTACCGTGGCAGAAAGAAGCAGCTAAAAATAGCCTATTGGAGATAATCTTATTGATGATGAGCAGTACGGTATCCCGCGTATTAGGGGTATCCGTATACAGAATCCCAGGATTTTAGGAAGGTACAACGTACCCGATAGGGATCCCTGGAAGATAAGGTAACCCCTCTCGGGAAGGGAAGACTCCCCTTAAACTAGGAAGTCAATCCCGACGTTCAAGGAGACCAGAGTCCTACTCGGGCGTAAGTCCACGTCCAGTACGACCCTGGGAACCCCCTATATAAGGATCAGCAACCTCATAGGGGAGGACGGGTCCGGATAGGTTGGAGGAGATTAGAAGAGGTTCTGCAAGGTCCGACAGATCAATCTAGTCGCAGCACCAGCATCTCAAGAGACGAAGCCCTAGAAGATCCGCTGCCTCGAAGGAGTCGAGCCCGGCGGTTTAGCATAGATTAGTCTACGATTAGGCCTAGGGTAGCCACTAACATACACTCCCCATTGTAAAGCGTGTTCTCCATCAATATATAGTAACAGGACGTAGGGTTATTATCCTGAGGGAGGCCCGAACCTGTATAAAAACAGCTGTCCCCTGCTGTCAGAGCTCCTGGCACTTGGGCCCTAGAGGTCCCTACCCCCCAGTAATCCTCATTCCACGAATACCGTAAGATCGCCGATTCACCGATCATCGACAGATGGCGCCGACCGTGGGGACCTCTCCGGACCATGCCGTCCAGGAAGAATCAGAGTTGGCAGGACGCGCAACTAAGCGCGATCAGATCCCAGCACCGTTTGCACAGCCCTCACCGGTTTTGACCGAGGAGGAAGAAGCAAACTTGGCAGGAAAACCGATCGCAATCTCGCCCCGTACTGGGTACTCGGACCAGGGTTTCTGCGACAACTTTGGCCCTATGAACCCGTACCCGGTCACGGATCGAGTAGATTTTGGAGAGTACGCCCCTGGAGAGGACTCGGATGGTGAAGCAGATCACTTCAGAACCGAGTGCGCCAGGACCTTCAGCGGGAAGCTGGTCTTGAACGACGACTTCCCGGCAGGAACGACCACCCCCATGGATGGAATTTCTCCTGCAAACTCTGATCGTGAGAACGATCAAGATCTTACCCACGTCGCGTCCGATGAGGACAACGTGATGGAATACGAGTACACATCGTCCAGCCGAGGACCTCGGATGGTACTCGCGGTCGACGATGGTCGGGAAGACCTCGAAGATCAGAATCTGCCCGGGGGCTCACAGCAGCACAATGCAATGGCTGCCTCCCACATGAACGGGGGCTTACCCGCCGCCAAGGAGAGAACTCCCCGCCGGAACGGAGACCTGCCCGCCGCTGTGGAGAGATCCCCCCCGGGAACAAGGGAGTACATGTCCCGAACTGCTCGAAGACTTGCGGAAGTGTGCAACTTGCTGTCACAACCGCCTGTGGCGGATTTATCGACACCCGCGGGCATGCAGTGGCTGCAACGGCTGGGGGCTGACCTCCAAGAGGCTCAGAATCAGGCCGAGTCTTCTCGAGCCCACTCGGTGGCCCGTAGCTCTACTCGGGTGGACACCCCTCCCCCACTAGAAGAGCGCGATCGGGAGGGACGACACCCCAGGAACAGGCCTCCTCAGGAGGAGCCACCTGTCGACCTCCGAGAACAGCTCGACAAGCGCCGCCGCCAAAGGCGCCAACAAGAGCAGCAGCCCTCTCGGAGAGACCACGTGCAACACGCCAATACTCGCGGCCGATCCTCGACCTCGAATAGCGGCGAGAATACACCTTATCGGGGGTCCTTCAGTGGATGCCAGGCGTTATCCCAGGAACTCCATCAGGTACGCTGGCCTTCTCGTTTTAAGCCCGGTTCGCTAGAATCGTATGACGGAACCACGAATTCCGTGGAATTCCTTCAGATCTACACCACCACGATCGAGGCAGCCGGCGGGGACAAGAAGGTCATGGCCAACTATCTTCCTACCGCTCTCAGAAGAGCCGCTAGGACGTGGTTGACGAATCTACCCCCAGGAACGATCCGTTCGTGGGGACAGCTATGCGACATGCTACTCGGGAACTTCCAGGGTACCTTCCCAAGACCTGGTCGGGTCGACGATCTATTCCTTGTCGTCCAGTGACCAGATGAGACCTTCCGAGAGTTCACCAAAAGGTTTAGTGCTGTCCGCAACACTATCCCAGAGATAATCAACTCAGACGTCATCCGCGCCTTTACTCGAGGTAGCAGAAACGAGATGTGCACGCACGATCTGATCATGTGGCCACCGAAAACCACCAGGCAGCTCATGGATCTGGCCGAGAAGGCCGCTTGTGCAGAGGAGACCCTGCGCTATATCAAGCAACAGCGGGGTGAGTCGACCAGTTCTCCCCTCCGGTCAAGGGGCGAGTCGCGCAAGACCAAGCGCAAGAAGAAACCCTCCGGAGGGAACAAGGAGAAAAGGATCAGAGCCGACGAGGTGATGGCCGAAATCTCCGAGAAGCGCACCTGGCGACCACGCCCCAAGGATAAACCTACCACGTCCTCCGACAAGTCATCCAAGCCCTGGTGTGATTTTCACCAGACCGACTCGCATGATCTACTACAGTGTCGCATCTTCAAGAAGTACCTTCGGGAAGAAAGAGAGAAGTTCCGCGAAGAGAACCCTCAGGTCGCAAATAACAGTCGGGAAACGACTTCCGACGATGATGATTCCACTCCTGAACCTTTCCAGGGGCATGTTAGAGCAATCGAGCACATATTCGGGGGCTCGACCTCTTATGAATCCAAGAGGCAATATAAGGCGATCGCCCGAGAAGTTCTCGCGAATGTCCCGCGGGTCCCTCGAGCGGTCAAGTGGTCTGAGGTCACGATCTCTTTCGACCAGTCCGTTTGCCCCAAAAATTGCGCTCGACCGGGACGGTACCCTATTGTGGTCGAGCCAACGATCAACAACTGCCGAGTGGGCCACGTGCTGATAGACGGAGGGAGCTCCCTCAATATCCTATTCGCCAACGCCCTCGACACCATGCAAGTGCCACGATCGTCTGTTCAGACGGTAACGCACGCTTTTCATGGCATCGTCCCGGGCTCATCGGCCATGCTGATAGGGCAGTTCACGCTCCCCGTTACCTTTGGTACACCGAAGAACTTCCGAATAGAGAAAATCCTGTTCGACGTAGTCGATTTCGAGACAGCATACAACGCTATCTTGGGGCGCCCTACTCTGGCCAAGTTCATGGCAGCTACGCACTACGCCTACCAGTGCATAAAGATGCCCGACCCAAAAGGTGTCCTCACGATAAGAAGTTCCCCCAGAGAAGCGCTCCTCTGCGATAAGAGCAGCCTCGACCACGTATGAGTACACCTGGGGGACAGGGAACCTATGCCCTCAAAAACCAGCACGGCCGTGAAGACCCACGGCGAGATAAAAGTAATTCCTCTGGATCCAGCAGAGCCCTCCAAGACAGTCCGGATCGGGTCAACGCTTGAACCAGACTTGGAATCGTCGCTCATCGTTTTTCTCCGGGGCAATTCGGACGTCTTCGCGTGGCAACCATCCGACATGCCGGGAATCCCCAGGGAAGTAATTGAGCACATGTTAGCTGTCCGTCAGGACGCCGTACCAGTGAAACAAAAACTACGGCGATTCGCCCCAGATCGGAAAGAAGCCATCAAGGCGGAAATCGAAAAACTCCTGAAGGCCGGCTTTATCCGAGAAGTCGAGCATCCTGAATGGCTCGCCAATCCAGTTATGGTTAAGAAAGCCAACGGAAAGTGGCGGATGTGCGTCGATTTCACGGATCTCAACAAGGCCTGCCCAAAGGATGCCTTTCCCTTACCCAGAATAGATCAGATAGTGGATTCGACATCAGGATGCGACTATCTAAGCCTCCTCGACGCCTATTCGGGCTATCACCAAATAAGCATGTGTCGGAAGGATGAGGAGAAGACTTCCTTTGTGACTCTGTTGGGGTATTCTGCTATTCAAAGATGCCTTTCGGACAAAAAAACACGGGAGCAACATACCAACGCGGAATGCAGCTCGCCCTCCACAGTCAAATTGGTCAAAACGTTGAAGCATATGTCGACGACCTCGTCGTGAAAACAAAGAAGAAAGAAGACCTGCTCGCGGACCTACTGGAAACATTCACCAACCTCCGGAGAAACAGAATAATGTTGAACCCGGAGAAATGTACCTTCGGAGTCAGCACCGGAAAACTACTCGGTTTCTTGGTATCGCACCGGGGAATTGAGGCAAATCCCGATAAAATATGGGCAATCGCGGAGATGAGGTCCCCGAAAACGGTCCGAGACGTCCAAAGACTCACGGGTTGCATGGCGGCCATGAGCCGATTCATATCCCGACTAGGAGACCGTGCAATTCTTTTCTTCAAACATCTGCGACAACACGACGGCTTCGAGTGGACAGCGGAGTCAGAAGCGGCATTCCAAGAGCTCAAAGAATACTTAACCACCCCCTCGGTGCTGGTCGCGCCTAATCCCGAGGAAGGGCTCCTGCTTTACATCGCGGCCGGTCCGTCCGCGGTCAGCGGAGTATTGACGGTGGAACGCGGAACCTCCGAGCACCGTGAGAAGGCCCAGAAACCAGTGTACTACATCAGCGAGATCCTGCATGGACCCAAGGAACGTTACCCCCAAGTTTAAAAACTCCTGTACGCGGTCCTCACCATATCTCGCAAGCTTCGACACTATTTCCAAGCTCACACGGTCACGGTCCCGACCACCTACCCTTTGGGAGAAATCCTCCGCAACCGCGAGGCCATAGGTCGAATCGCCAAGTGGGCTGTTGAGCTCGGAGAGTTCGACATCCACTTCGTTCGGCGCACGGCGGTCAAGTCGCAAGTCCTCGCTGACTTTGTCAATGAATGGACGGAGCCCGACTGTTCGGCGTCACCAGCAGTAAAGGACGATATCTGGACACTGCACTTCGATTGTTCCCTAACCATCGAAGGCGCGGGGGCTGGGGTAATCTTGACCTCCCCGACCAGAGAACGCCTGCAGTATATACTACAGATTGACTTCCCGGCCACAAATAACGTAGCTGAGTACGAAGGGTTGCTAGCCGGTCTCAGAGTCGCTTCAGCACTCGGTATTCACCGCCTTCTTGTGAACGGAGACTCGCAGTTGGTAGCAAGACAAGTGTCCAAGGAGTACCAGACTACAGACCCGAATATGGCGGCTTACCTCGCGGAGGTGAGAAAGCTAGAGAAGAAGTTCGTCGGTTTTGAAGTACGGTATATCCCTCGAAAGGATAACTGCCAAGCCGACAGTCTTGCCCGCCTAGCTTCCTCACGATCTCCATGCCCACCCGGGGCCTTTGTAGAAAGGATCTCGACGCCGTCCGTGACTTCTCTTGAACCCGGGGACGAAGGAGAGGTGGTTAAGCACCACTCAAGGGTGTCACCAGGTATTGACGCTCCGAGGGGAGTGGCGGGATGCCTCGTCGCTCCCCTCGATCTTGAAGATTCGTGGATAGAGCCCATCCGCAGGTACCTTCTCGATCAAACTACACCTGAGGACGATACGCTTTCCAAGCAAATTGCCCGGCGCGCCAGGATGTATTCCCTGGTCGATGGGGCCCTCTACCGACGAGGGGCCCATGGAGTGCTCATGCGGTGTATCCCTCAGACGCAGGGTATAAGATTACTCGAAGAGATCCATGGAGGGGTGTGCGGGGCACATGCATCTTTCCGAACCCTGGTCGGAAAGGCCTTTAGACAAGAATTCTATTGACCGACAGCCCTACATGACGCGAGCGAGTTAGTGAAGCGATGCCGTCAGTGCCAATTTCACCGCAGACGCATTCATCAGCCCGCCCAAGCATCACAGACAATTCTCTTGTCATGGCCATTCGCCGCATGGGGCCTCGATATCCTAGGGCCATTCCCGGTGGCACCCGGGGGCTATAAGTTCCTCTTCGTCGCGATCGATACATTCACCAAATGGATCGAAGCCGAACCTGTCTCGCAGATCACGTCGGAAGCAGCCAAGCGGTTCATAATGCGAAATGTTATGACTAGGTTTGGCGTCCCGAACAGAATCATAACCGACAACGGTACTCAGTTCTCCAGTTTTGATTTCATCGAGTATTGCACCGAGCTTGGCACCACGATATGCTATGCCTCGGTTGCACACCCACAGAGCAACGGACAAGTCGAACGTGCCAACGGACTCATACTCCAGGGGATGAAAACTCGCGTCTTCGATCGACTCTCCGCCCACGCCAAGGCTTGGGTACGCGAGTTGCCCTCCGTCCTCTGGGCCCTACGAACAACCTCCAACGAGCCACCGGAGAAACACCATTTGGCCTGGTATATGGAGCCGAGGCCATGCTACCGCGCGAACTTACCCTAAAGTCACCACGAGTAGAATTGTACACCGACAAGGAAGAAATCCCTCGAAGAGAGAATGACCTCAACTTCATCGAGGAAAGACGGACCCAGGCTCTGCTCCAGGCCACCTGCTACCAGCAAAACCTCCGTCGTTACTATGACAGACATGTTCGACAACGTTCACTGCAGGTCGGAGACCTCGTCCTACGACTCGTGCAGAATAAAAGCGATAGCAATAAGCTGTCTCCCAAATGGGAAGGTCCTTACACGATAGTCGAAGTAACACGACCAGGGTCTTTCTGACTAGCGATGGAAGACGGCCGAGTCCTATCGAATTCCTGGAATATCGATCAGCTTCAGAAGTTTTATGTTTGAGATTAATCGACTGTACTCTCGAGAGCATCCCTCGAGTGAACAGTCGGGGGCTGGTCCAAAGATTTAGGCTCGGAAGTCGTCTATCAAAAAAGACAGAAATTCTATACATGTCTGTCGTACATACGAAGGCCATGCATTTACAAGTCGGGTAGGCGCAAACGCCCAGAAAAATCTTGAGCAGCTCGGTCCAATTCCGCCAGACGATCAGGAAAACTCTCTGTGGCTCGGATAGACGCACCAACCGTGGTAAGTACCAGCTCTAGGCGATCCGCCATTTTCAACAGGTTCTCCTCGGCCGACGAGGCTCGCGCCTTCTCCCGAGAAAGGGCATCGGAAAGCCGAGCCGCCTAGTCGCGAAGTGACTGGACCTCGCCGCGAACGAAGTTCCACCTATCATGAGCACGTTGAGAAGAACATGCCAAGATCAGATAAGCTGGCAACCTTATCGGACGAAACCAATGACGAGCAAGAACCTTTCCCTACCTCCACCAAGGGTCTGAGTAGTGCTATGGGATCATCTTCGATCGAGGCTTCCCCGCCCTGGCGACTTGGCATCGGCTGGTCCTTGATGGATGATGGAGAGGATATCACGCCAACCGGACTCCGACTAGGAAGCAATCTAATAGACAACTTCCTTCGTGGAGCAGCACGAGGGGCGGGTTTCGGTGGAGAAACTTCCCTGCAGGACGCATTCAAAACCCAGAACTAGGAGCGTAGGCTCGACAAAGCAAGAAGCGGAAGGATGGTACCTTGCCTTTTTCAGCGAAATAGAGCGTCTTCGTCGGACCGAAGGATCTCTTGCTCCACGAAGGCAGGACGGCGGTATGGATCTCGACTCACCCCGCGCAGCTTCCTCCACCTTCTCGGTGGGCTGGGTGTCTCCGTCGCGTTGGTCCTCAGCCGCGGTCGAGCACCGACTAGGAATAGAGGGCCCAGCTTCGGGATCATCTATTCCACGTCCTTCTCTCTGCAGAAAAGGTCCATCCCACTAAACCAGTGTGAGGTGGGCGTGAAGGATCTAAGGCCCTAGAAAAGAAAAGGATTACCGCTAGAACCTCTTTCCGCTCGTGCCGAGGTCGGAGAGGCAGCAACGTGGGGACATCCTGGCGATTAGGTGGAGGTACGCGCTTGAAGAGAGTTTTTACCTTCTCGGACACCTCCGCTTCCGAGGGGGCTGCTCGGAACAAGGAAAGAGTTAGGACACCCTGTCAACTCCTGCATACTGAGCTGTGAGGAAAAAAGCTTACCCATTTTTCTCCGCCGTTGATATGGATCGCTTGTCGAGTCCCAAGCACCTGTCTCCCTGAACCGTAGGGGGCAGACTCCGCGCCTGACGAAGTCGGCGACAACATCGGCCGAGGACAAGCCTCGGGTTCGAAGAGCCTTGACTTCCCCGACCAGGTGCTGGAGACGGGAGTCAAGCAGGGTCTCGTCGGTCCAGGTGGAGGCCACGTCAGGTGGAGTTCCCCAGTACCTTATGCTCAAAGGGATCGATGGACGGCAATAGCACCACTCATATTCCCATCCTGGAAAGGATCGGACTCCGGTGGCGTCAATGTACTCCACGGCCCTATCTTCTCGAAGACGGACACTCGCGCCTCCCACGACTTTCTTCTTGGTCCACTCCATTTTGTGATAGTATCTGAATAGATCCAATGATGGCCGAACATCGAGGAAAGCTTCGCACAAATGGGCGAACACACTCAGGAGAGTGTACGATGCCGGGTCCAGGTTCACCACCTCAACTCGATAGAACAGGAAGATCGAATGTAGGAAGGTGGAAGGAGGCAAGAAGAACCCGCACCGGAAAAAGTCGGGGAAGATAACCAGCCAGCCGGGTTTGGGTTCAGGAACTCTCTCGCCCCGGACATTGCGGAATTCGGCTTGGCAGGTCGATTGGATAAGGGTTAGTTCTAGGGAAGATGCGAGTTTCACCTCGGTCATCTCCGAGCGCGGCCATGAATCGTCATCCGGCGGGCTCCCGGCCATGACGCAGAGAGGAAGGAAGAAGGTGAAGGGAGCAGGAAGGCTAGGAGGCAAAGAGATGATGCGGGCAAAACCCCACTTCTTGGACTCCTAAAAATTTAAAATTTCGCCGGAGCCGAGCGCGGTTTTCGGCACGATCATTTCCATCGCATTTAATGCGGACAGTTGCTTTTTCCGCTTACAGGGCGCTTCGCGGGAGAAAGAGGGTCTGACAACCCACGACCCAGACGAATGCGCCGTGGCTCAGCGCACGTTAACGGCCCCACGGCGCAGAGAGAGAAAAGATTCTTCATCACCACGCGAAATTTCTGCCACGATGGTTCCGTTTCCTAGAAATATGCCAGACGGACGCGTGTCCGTGATCGACGGATCAGATCAAATCGGAAGAGTATTCTGGATTTTCCAAAGGATTATTCCGATAAGGCTTTTACGACTACCCGGTAGGGATTGAGCCTACTCGGAAAAGTCGCCGACAAGAACTACTCGGATCGCCTACTCGGAGTTTCTTCCCCGATAAAGGCAGATTTCCAACCGAACCATCATGACCTCACTTCACGTATTGATGGGGGGCTTGATGATGAGCAGTACGGTATCCCGCGTATTAGGGGTATCCGTATACAGAATCCCAGGACTTTAGGAAGGTACAGCGTACCCGATAGGGATCCCTGGAAGATAAGGTAACCCCTCTCGGGAAGGGAAGACTCCCTTTAAACTAGGAAGTCAATCCCGACGTTCAAGGAGACTAGAGTCCTACTCGGGCGTAAGTCCACGTCCAGTACGACCCTGGGAACCCCCTATATAAGGATCAGCAACCTCATAGGGGAGGACGGGTCCGGATAGGTTGGAGGAGATTAGAAGAGGTTCTGCAAGGTCCGACAGATCAATCTAGTCGCAGCACCAGCATCTCAAGAAACGAAGCCCTAGAAGATCCGCTGCCTCGAAGGAGTCGAGCCCGGCGGTTTAGCATAGATTAGTCTACGATTAGGCCTAGGGTAGCCACTAACATACACTCTCCATTGTAAAGCGTGTTCTCCATCAATATATAGCAACAGGACGTAGGGTTATTATCCTGAGGGAGGCCCGAACCTGTATAAAAACGGCTGTCCCCTGCTGTCAGAGCTCCTGGCACTTGGGCCCTAGAGGTCCCTACCCCCCAGTAATCCTCATTCCACGAATACCGTAAGATCGCCGATTCACCGATCATCGACACTTATGTACACCAATACTACTACAGACTCATGGAAAGAATACAGATGCACGAGCACAACAAAGTTCACACCATGGTAGTTGGTAGAAAGCGTATCAAATACTCCTAGGCATAGGGTACTCCTGGTGCACTTGAGTCTTTTTTTCCTCCTTAGAAGTCACTAAAAATTCTTTAAAAATTCACACCATTGATACAACATGTATCTACTATGTCATAAAATTTTAATTTCAAATTCGACCCATAGCTTCAGAAATAAAAAGATAAATCTAGCTGTAAATAGTACCTAATTTAAATTTAGTTGTAAATTCGGCCCATTATGAGTGTATTTTTGGATATGTCTTTTTAATTTCTCGAGCTATGTTTTGAATGTAAATTTAAAATTTTGTAAATATCATAACATTTTTTAAAAAAATTTAACGATTTAAAAGACAAGATTTTCTTGCTTCGTAGCACCGAGAGTACCCTATGCTTACAGCACCTGATACGTTCTCGTAGAGGGTACACCTCTTCAACATAGTACTTTCCCCAAAAATTTACAGGGCAGTAGCGTGCAAAACGCCAACCTGGAAATTTTACCACGAGTTTCCGTTGACAGGAAACAGCATCGCGAAGCTAATTCAACATCCCGCAAGTGGCACGGTGTCCAAGTCCAAGAGCAAGCAGCCAATCCCAGAGGTAAAAAGTGCAGAGGGGGAGCGTCACATTTGAACCTGTCGATTTAGGTTGAGAAAAAAAAGTGAAGCTGCTGTCGTGCCACTGACAAGTGAGATCCAAACCGTAGATTAGAAAGCACATAACTTTTCCCTGTCCAATAGTAGTACCGTACAAGCACATGTGGAATCTGCAACTGTACGGTTGATCCTGAAAATAGTTTATACTGTGGTGTGACACAAGAAAAGACCTGGAACAGCAATAATCTGAAAAGAAAAACAGAGTGCAATATACGTACGTGAAAAAATAAGTACGTACAAAATACTACTCCGTATCAGATTGCATACATTTTTTTAGGGAATCAGATTGCGTACATGAATGGACATATGTGTACACGGCCAGGCCCCCCTAGGAATCCAAGAAACGAAAACGCTGGGCCCGGACACCAGGGCTAAGCACGTCATTTCGCCTTTCAAATTCCAAAACAGAACAGTAGCAGCGTCATCACATGAAAAAGGCGCTCACACAAGAGAGAGACTATACACAGAGAGCCCCATCACAATAAAACCGCTCCTATCAGCGCCGCGTTGTGCAGTGAGAGGCGGCACAGAGCCGAGCTCAGTGGTGGGAAGAGAGAGAGAGAGAGAGAGAGAGAGAGAGAGGTGTGTGTGGAGATGGCATCCGGCTCATCGTCTCCTGCTCCATCACCACGGCTCTCTCACCTCCTCCTCCTCCTCGTGGTCGTGGCCCTGCTCGGCCACGGCGGCGAGGCCAGGCCGCCGCGGGCGCTCCACGGCGTGCGGCCCGTGGCCTTCGACGAGGGCTACACCCAGATCTTCGGCAGCGGCAACCTCGCCCTCCACCGCGAGGGCAGGCGCGTCCACCTCTCCCTTGACGAGTCCACTGGTGAGTGTCAACCTTTGCTTCCCTTCCGACGCCCCCTCACTGCTATTTCGGAGTAAGCCGGGGGGCGCATTGCACTTTTGTATATCACGAACCGGTCTCTCCGTGTAGTCCTGTAGGCGACGGAAGGGTGTTTGTGTGATTTTACCAACTTCAGGGTGTTATTGGCACAGTCGCCTCTTCATCTTCTTCCTCTGTCTGCAGGCGCCGGGTTCGCCTCCCAGGACCTCTTCCTCCACGGGTTCTTCAGCGCCGCCGTAAAGCTCCCATCCGACTACTCGTCCGGCGTCGTCGTCGCCTTCTACGTGAGTTCACCGTCTCCTCACTACTCTCTCTTCAACCAAGCCTACCACCCATCACGAACCGGCTAATCCCTGAAGAAATCGATGGCTCCAAAGCTAAAAAGTGCTTCCTTTTGTGCGTGTGTGTTCGCATGCAGCTGTCGAACGGCGACGTGTACGAGAAGAACCACGACGAGCTGGACTTCGAGTTCCTGGGCAACGTGCGAGGGCGCGAGTGGCGGGTGCAGACCAACGTGTACGGCAACGGCAGCACCAGCGCCGGCCGGGAGGAGCGCTACGACCTCCCCTTCGACCCCACCGACGACTTCCACCACTACTCCATCCTCTGGACCCAACACCACATCATGTGAGCAACTCACCAGTACCTCTGCATTCCTCTTTTGCTGTTCAATTACTCTTCTCCTCTCATGTCCGTCTGCTTGGCCTTCTTTGGGGAAGAAAAAGAAGCGCACCATAAATCCGCAGTTGGATTTTCCTGGTGCCGTTTCGGGTTTTGGATTTGTGAGTGCTCGTGGGAGCTGAGGGGGTTGGCAAGCAGAGACGGGAAATGTTTCTTTCTCTGTCCCTTTTCTTGCTGCATTTTGCGTCTGCTGCTCAATTCTTTCTTCTTTTTACCTCATTTGCTCCTTGCCTGCTGTTTGTGTCACGCTCTCTGACCTTGGCAAATTTGGGGGCATTCCCGAGATCGTTGTGCATTCTTCAATGCGCATTGCCTGGGTCCCTTTACCAAAAGAATTGTTCACACCAAAAATGTTGTGATTTGATGTCTTGTGAAGGACTTCATCGAGTTGTGCTGACATTTGTATGGCTTATGGCTTTGCAGATTCTACGTGGATGAGACGCCGATCAGGGAGGTGGTGAGGACGGAGGCCATGGGCGCGGCGTTCCCCTCCAAGCCGATGTCGCTGTACGCCACCATCTGGGACGGCTCCGCCTGGGCCACCCTCGGCGGCCGATACAGGGTCAACTACAAGTACGCGCCGTTCGTCGCCGAATTCGGCGAGCTCGTCCTCCAGGGCTGCCCCGTCAACCCAATGGACCACGCTGCGGCGGCCTGCGGCACGCCCTGGTACGAGCCCGCCGCCATGTCCGCCGAGCAGCACGCGGGGATGGCGGCGTTCCGGCGCGGCCACATGTCCTACTCCTACTGCCACGACCGCCTGCGGTACCCGGTAGCCCTGTCGGAGTGCGACGGCGCGAGGCTCCCTGGCGCCGCCCGCCTGTTCGGCCCAGACGGGATGAAGTACGGCGGCGACCACCGGCACCGCCGCGGTGGGCGCGGTCACCGTGCCCAGGACGCGCCCGCCAGTGCCGACTTCATAATGTGATCCCGCGCGACCGGCACGCCCGTCTGTCGTGGGGCGGGCGTTCCGGTCAGGCTGTATAGAGGCGGGCAGGGCGGCGTACTCGCCAGGGTGATCTTGCGGTGGAAACCGGTCGGAATTTATGCCATTGTCGTTGTCACGAAGGTTTCGCCCGCGGCCTGGTACACAACTCACGCCCGCGTTGTACTCCTGCCCTGCCCCATCCGCCATGAGGGGTGAGTAGCTAGCTAGCGTCTATTGTCTCCTTGGACCATCTGTGCCATTGATGATCAAGCAACGTCAATTCCGAGCTCGTTGGAAAGATGGATTTTGCTTTTTGTCGTCCTCGCGTTCTGTCAACTCACTTGCATGTGGTCGCTCGCACTGCGGTTGCACCGTCGTAGCCCTTAGCTTTCACAGAGGATGAGGCCGATCGTGATCTCGTTCGTGCCATTTGCGATCGACGCATGTTTTTTAGCGGTGCATCGCGCTGTTGGTCGCGGCGTAGGTAGGCACGACGCCGGGCTCCAACGAGGGATTGGGGCCTCGCAATGTTCACCGGTGAGGAAAAGATTCTAGCGCTACAGGTCGCTTTGCGTGCCTCTCGTCAGACGCAGAGACGGAAATCGTCGAGCATTTTGGTGTGGTTTCTTTCCCGGAGCTACCGCTGCTAGACGCATGATTGCTGACGAAACAAGATCGGTGTGTCGACCTGCACGCCAGCGACTGTTCATAGCAGTCAAGTAAAAAAAAGGAGACCGCGGTAAATCGGGTGTCCTACTCTGTGCGCGCCATGCTCCGTGAAATGAAACCTACCACTGTTTGTTCAGTAAGCTGTACTATGGATAAATAAATTCTGGCACCACTGCAAATACCTGCTTCAATCACGGGTCGTCCTGGATCCCAGTGACGCTAGCGCTACTAACATCCAAGGTTTGGTATTTCGGGACCCTAATCCTAAAACCAGTTGCGACGAGCTGGCATCATCACCAATCTTATCTCCAGCCATATGATACGCACATGAGCTGATGACCGAGTTGGGCACTGTCGCATTAGCAGCAGCAAGTACTGCAGCAGCAGAAGCAGAGCAAGGGCATGTGTGCCTTAAGCTTTTTTCAAAATATTTTTTTATAAATATAAAAAATATAGCACCAAATTTATAATTCACATAAGCAAGCCCATGTGAGCCCGTCACTAGCTGATAGGGGGTTATTGGCCAGCGTTAGGCCGGCAAAGGTCCAATCGGCCAATAGTTGGCTGACTGCTCTCTGTTGGCCAACCAAGGAACGACAGGGACCAATTGTTTTTGGCGTGAGGGCCCAGTCAGCTAAGGTTGGCCAATTGGACCCAATCTATTTAAGCCACGCCCTTCGTCCCCCCTCCTCCCGCCTCCCACAGGCAAGAGAGAGAGAGAGAGTGAGGGTGGCAGCACGGGTGAGAGAGAGAGAGGAGAGGAAAGGAGTTTGAGGGAGATGAGGATTAGGGTTTGGAAGGAAAGAGGAAGAGAGCTCTCTGTGGTGCGTGCGTGAGGTAATTGTTTGTGGTGCTATTTTATTCAGTTGTATAGAAATAGTTAGTACTTAAATACAATTAAAGAATTGAATATGTGCATCTTATGTTTATTTGTACCATGTGTATTAGTTGTCATGAGAAGTATTTCAAAACTAAAATTAGAACTATTGAATCATATGGGATGGTTCAGGTGCAATTTGAGAGGTATTTGAGATTATGTGCAATATCTAAAATACAATATGGTATACATATATGAAATTGAATATGCCTAGCGTTAAATATTGTAGTTATTAGTTGGAAATATATGTACGATAAGGTACTTAAATTATTTTAAAAATTAGCATTTAATTATATATGTATGGTGTTAATACTGCAATATAATACAATGACTTCATCTGGTTATGATGACCTGCCGAAGGAAAATGTGAGGGCTTGTGTGCCCGAAGGTTTCAAGGTTCTGATTTGCTAGTGTCCGGATCCTTGCAGTCTCATGAAGTTTGAAGATATGTCATACACCTTTGGTAGAAGGTTCTCCATGTGTGCTAATTACGATAATGAGCTAGAAGAGCTTGGCGTGTACAACCGTCGGCCACGGGTAAAACTCGCGCATACTCTCATTTCTTACATGATGCAGAACTTTGTCACATATCACTAATGCTAACTTGACTTGCATGCAGTATCCCCCACCTATCTATGACTACATACAGTGGATTGACAGTACCCAATCAAAAGCTGATGAGGAACAACTCAGGCGTGAGATGTTATGGCGGCAAGACATGTTTGAGCGCCACATGCACGAGACAGAGCAGAAGACAAAGCGAAAGCATTGGGAGGAGGTGCAACGCAACGAAAAGGAGGTGGAACATCGTGCTATGGAGACACGTGAGGCAGAGAGGGCAAGAAAGTGCGAGGTGATACATCATGCAAAGGGAGATGGAGAAGAAGCTCACGCAGGTCATATGCGGAAGGGGAAATACCCCCAATTTCCTGAGTAAAGTGTTGTGTTAACTTGTTTGGTGTTATGGTAGTAATTTTGGACTATTGCTGCCCCTTGTTTAGTGATTTTATTGTAACAAACTCTAGAATTGCATCGAAGAAACTCAATCTTTCATGGAGTGAAGTACAACTAAGACATATGATATGAAAAAGGAAATGCCAATAATCCACTCTACTCACTAATCCTGGACATCTCCCTAGTCAGGTCCTCCTCGACCTCCCTATCCACGGCCTCGACGCACCACCCTCTATAGCCTCTTGCGAAAGTCCGTCAGACGGTGTCCTGTACCGAACAAGGGCTCATCTAGCTGAGGTGGTGTAGGCTAGGTGTCCTGCGTGGGTTGTGATGGCGAGGAGGGAGTAAGAAAACTGGCTCCAAGTGCAAAACTGTCAGTGGGATTGAACTGAGATGGCCCGTCAGAACCTCCCCCATGAGGCCTACCACCCAAACGTGTGTGAAATAAAAGTTGAAGTTCATAAGGTCTATGAAAACTCCATTACAAAAGCACTAATAAAGATGTACCTGGTGCGGGCATCATGGTAAACAGCGGTGGTTTGGCCTAAGGGTACGTGGGCTGCTCCCATGGAAACAACTAGCTCGTCTGCTGGTGATGCTACTGCCAGGATGACCCATCCGCCTACGTGGGTCCTGATGGACACTACTGTGTAGGCTGCTGGCGGTGGAAGTCAGACGAGTCTACTGCGTAGACTATCTAGGAGAGAGATGAGCTTCAAGCCTACCTGGAACTTGGACACGTCAGTAGACCAGCTACACGCCAACAATCTTCGGCTCTACTCCTCAATACGAGATAATGTAAAGGATTCATCTCTCATCCCCTGTGTTGAGCTCGAGCTTACCAAAGCAGTCTTGACCTCGTCGAAAATTTTGCAGGCCAACTCAATCTGCATGTCGCACATCAAGTAGTTACAAGTAGTAATTGTTAAGAAAATCAAATTGAAAACACAGAGGAGTAGTACTTACCACATGGCCCCATAAGCGATCAGTCTCAACCGGGTACAAGTCTGTCGTTTGTGCCGGCTGGATCTATTGAGGCTCCATAGGTTATAGGAGGAACACACGTATATGTGCGACGTACCAATGAAGGTAAGCCTAATGGGCCTGAAGGTCGAATGACCTAACCTTCTGCCAGCAGTTTGTAGTAGCTTCTCCCTAGGCCTGTATGAATTGTTGCAAAGTCTGCACCCACTCCTGTTGCCTGACGGATCCCCCCTTACAGGTCCACCTATAGAAATTACATTACCAAAGTTATTTACAAATAAGTAAAGTTGCAAAAATTGTAATTCAAAGGATAATCACACGTACCCATGTGTCAAACGATTGACATAAACTGCAGGCCCGAAGGTCCATCCTGATGTCTCTCAAACTGTCGCATCACACAATACACATAGTAGTCCTCAAAAAAGATATCGAAGACAACCTTCTTCCTTGTCATCTAGTATGCCTCGTTCCTGGTGCACAAGGGAGAAAGACTGTGGGGAGCACGATGGAGCAAAGCCTCCTCGGTATACGGCTCCCATGTGACCTTCTCGCGCGGCAAGGAGTTGAACTGCTCCCTGAACAAAGGGTAGTAGTTCCTAAGCTGTGAAGATGACAACTATGGTTGTAACTTTAAGATAACAACGATAATTAGTAACATTCTTATAGATATGACAAAAAGTGATCTTGAATTGCATATACTTACCCAACTCCGTGTCTACAGATACCAAAAAGTAGGTCCTCCAAGGGGGTTTGGGTGGTAGAACTCAGACCCATATGGCACAGAGGCGTCAACAAAAGGGCGCCCTATTGAGAAGCACTCGTACGACCACACTTGAAGCCGAAGCAGGCACCCCACCAACGATGGCTTGACGGAAGTCCTCATGCAAGCATTGCACAAGGCACATGTAGTGAAGCTAAGGACAGCAGATCCGTAACTCCTAGGCACTATGACACTCGGATCCTGTGCGTCCACGATCTCTCTCATAAGCTCGATGTATCGGACATCCACACAGTCACCGTGAGTGCTGATGAACATCAGGTAGCCAAAAAGCCACATGACGTTGCCTCCAACAACTGAGTGACCTGGGCATCTGTCAACTGCTGACCTAGCTATCCAAGTTCACCGAGCTGCACGTAATGTAAAATAGGTTAGATACATATGGAAACAAGACTAGGGTAACATCATGTAAAAACCATTTTCACAAACCTCGAACTATCATACCATGACCACTTAAGCACATGCCTATTGCGCTCATCAATAGCCGCAATGTCTGGACGAACTCATGCGAACCGTTGTATGCGATCCTCCTGCCAAGTAGGTGGAGGCTCCAAGGGTCCAATTGCCGCCCTCACTAGCGGGAGGCCAAGCAGGTACAACACATCCTGCAGCGTTGGTGCCATCTCACCCCAAGGAAAGTGAAAAGTGTGGGTCTCCGATCGCCATTGATCAACTAGGAAAGTCAGCAGTGACCTCTCAAAAGGAAAATGCCTTACTTCTCCCTGACCTCCATGAGCTGATCTCCATCCTCATCATTAACGAACTAGTAGTCCTCGTCAGTCCCCTCGACCATACATGCTAGGAGAAGTAGACCCGCCATCCCAACCTGTCATAGTACACATATGTTAGCCAATAAAATTAATCGGTTAATTTACAGCAATTAACATACGTATCTATCTATCCATCCTGGGTGAGTCCTCCACGCTACTCTAGATGTCTGAGTTTTCAGGACCGAGTTTCACTCACTGTCCGCAAGCTTCTTTCCTCAAAGCTTACAATCCACTCGGGCATTGAGCAACTTGAAGTCCACCATACCTGCATGATTGACATATAGAAAAAATTGAAGATAAACAATCAACAAATTGTATATCAAAAACCTCAAGATAATATGAATGGAGTACAAATACGAATATTATAAACCAGTTCCTACATAATATGGATAAAGTAGTTATGCTACAAAACCAATACTGACCTAAAGTAGAAATATTACAAACTAGTTCGGGCATAATAAGGATAAAGTATTTATGTTACAAACAAATTCTGACCTAATAAGGATAAAATAGAGATATTACAAACTAGTTCGGACATAATAAGGATATAGTACTTATGTTACAAATCAATTCCGACCCAATAAGGATAAATTAGAAATACTATAAACTAGTTCGGACATAATACGAATAAACTACATATATTCCTTCTGAGTTCTCATATGAAGTCGCCAGAACCGTGTTGGATGTTTGGGCCCCTTCATCCCCATCCTCGGCTGCCTCGTGCAGAAGGTGTTGCCGATTTACTCACGGTGGGATCACCTCCGGCTCCATCTTTTAACTTAGCTTTTTCCTATGTCCTAACTCGTACAATGCAAGCATTGCCTTGTAGGCCCACCGACCACGGACTCATCCATGTTGTTACAAATACGACGGACTTTGCAGCAATCCTTGTTATCACATAGAAGACTCCAGTGTGGGATATATTCCCTCTCGTCATCATTAACCTTCATGTAGTTATCAACAACACGAAATCCTATTATTTCACCACTCCATGTAGTAATGATGGCCTCCTTCAAATCGTAGTTGGCCTCCATTCCTTTTTTCTCATAAGCCACAAGCACATGGGAACATGGCTTGTGTAGAAGGAAAGGCTTCTTGCATGTGCATTGAGGGATTTTCTTTGCTTCCAAAAGCAACCTCAAACATCCTAACCTCGTTTGTAGTTCCAAAACCAGTTTTATCCCTAAGTCGTACCTCGTACCTTTGTTGGCCATTGCCAATTGTGATGACGGTGTGCTTCTTCCCCTTTTCTATCCTCTTCCATATATTACATGATCTTCACGCAGAAAGGCATTTCAGTAAAGTTACTCATATGCAATACAACACTCTGCTACCTCTGTTGAAAGTACCTAATTGTCCCATGAAGCATACCCTCCACGATAGCAACTAAGGGTAAATTGCGTTGCCCCCTGAGTACCCAATTTTATACCTCTGTGAGGTTGGTTGTCATAATACCATACATTGCACCATGAGTGTCAAAGAGCAACGATCATTTCTCTTTGGGCTCATTTTCAATCCACTTGGAGAAGGTCTTGATCCGTCCAACCTTCTTCCTCCTCACATCAGGCAGGTCAATACCTGGCAGAGTGCAAAGTTCTTTTGGCTCCTCCTCCATTCATACTGGCATTGCTGCAGCTTTCTGTCTCTACTAAGTTAGCTCCTTTTCATCAAGCTTGGCCCATAAGGTATCTAAATTCTCCTGCTGATTCTGCTTGTAAAGCCTCTTAAAAAGATTCATCAGACGCTTGTTTCTGAACTGTCGGTAGAAATTAGCCCCTAGATAACGAATGCACCAACAACTTTGCAGATCATCCCATGGTTCAAGCCCATCTGCTCTGGGATTTGTTAGCGTCTTGATAGCCTTCAATATACCGGGATACCGATCATGGCGTATGCAGACATTGGCTCGATTTCTCACAACACCATGTTTAAATCTTCTGAAGAACCGTAGCCAGCTTGCGTAGTTCTCATCTCAACGAATGCAAAAGCCAGTGGAAGAATCTAGTTGTTATTGTCCACACCAATCAAAGTCAGGATATGTTCCGTATACTTGCCTATCAGAAAAGTACGATCAACACATAGCACATACCAACAATGGTTGAATGCTTCAATGCATGGCCCAGAAGAGAAGAAAGCTCGGTTCATCTCTTTTAGTCCAGGCGACTCAACAAACAAGGTGTGTTTGATGTCAATGTAAGTGTCTGGGTTCCTCGCTTGTAGTGTCCACAGCAGGTAAGGCAGGTTGTAATATGAATCTTTGAGATTCTCAAATTGCATCTCCATGGTCTCTTACTTAGCCCTTCAGACCTTTCCGTAGCTGATTGTGAACTGACATTTGTTCTTTATTGCTACTTGAATGTGTTTTGCTTCCATATCATTCTTTTCCACTATTTCAGCAAACATCAGTCTTGCAACTAAGCTCAAAGTCAAGTTGTTGTGCTCTACGAGGAAATTGGATCTAACATAGTTATACGGCACTACTCTAGTGACAACCCAGTTCACTTGATACTTCAGCACATAAGCATGAACAGCGCAACGACAACCATTAGCACTGCACTTTGCAGTATACTACGTCGGGGTAGATACATGAGCATTGAACCTCCTTTGTGTGGACATTCCCCAAAGAGCTACTGCATCCTTTAGTTCAAGATTGTCTCGATACATAGTGCCATGTTGTATCTCATTCCTCCGAACTTCCATGATGAATCATGACCATCTGTCAAACACACTCCACCCAATAATTCTTGGTTTTGCCCACTAGGAATATGATGATGCAAATTCTTCTCCTCGTCATCACTTTCTTCATCATCAATTTCCTCACCGTTGAACATATCAACTTGTTTTTCCTGCTCCATAGCCTCCACCAACTCTTCGAAATCCTCAACTTCATCTGCCTGCCCAGTAGGAACACAATTATGTCTCATGCTTCTAGGAACATGTGCTTCTCAATGATCAGTTCACTCCTCTGACCTCTTCCATAGTCTCTGCAATGTGCCATTGTCAAATCCTTCACAATCGCCTACACCAATGAGATCAGATCATCATTACGAGCCCGGCACACCCTTAGCCAAAATATCCAATCCTTCCTCCTTTCAACAGGCATCAAATCTTAGCATACGTTTGAGCAAGACATGGTGAACACTGATTGAATGCTAACACTATACTAATCAGTATCAAGAGCGAAGCTACGTATGAACCAGTATTTCCCTACTCTAATGTTTAGCGCCTATGCATTTTTCAAAGGCAATTCAGTATAGTTGAAGGCACTAAGATCAACCCCCGATGGGTTTATCCTAACTTTTTCAGGACCATATAAAACCTTGAATTTCACTACTTCTGACATACCTGTTATCCGTAACATCATTGTTGACATTGGATTACATACATACTGATTTATAATATATCTCCAACTGTATAATCATCTAGGTTGGCCGACAAATTTATGATGCTGCGCTACACCTAGGCTATAAATTATATATCTACCGCTTTATATATCTATAATGCTCAAAATCTATATGTATTGCAGTATTTGAAAATAACTTTAAATCTAGTGCTATAATTTTATTTCAATAACTCTAAAATATTCAATGCTAAAAATATTTATTTCAATAATTCTAACTATGACTAATACACACGGTATTAATAAACATAACCCTCTACATATTTCATTCTCTAATTTAATTTAACATATTAACTTTTTCGTGCATGCTCATATCATTGTAAAAATTAATTTCGTGCATGCTCAAAATTAGATCAAGTATAACCAAATTATGTACTCAAATATTAATTTCATTTCCAATCTTGTGCTCTGTAAGGTTTATGAGTAATACACACGGTACAAATAAGCGAGGACTTTAAATCTAGTGCTCTATAATTTTACTTTCAATGCTACAATATTAATTTTATAATTCTCAATTGCTAATACATATGATACAAATAAACATATAAACATAAGCATATACACGACACAAATTAACATATCAACGTGTGGGTGCCCTTCTCTCGTTCTATAATGCTAACTATTTCTAAGGTACTAAATTTAACATACTACAACATAAATTTATAATATACTAAAGTTAACAACTATAATATTAATTTAACATACTACAATATTAATTTCTAACACGATCCAATGCTACAATATTAATTTCAATAGTGCTACAATATTAATTTCTAACATACTCAATTTAACAACTAAATACAAAAATAAAGAAGAAAATTTACCTCATCCTTCTCACCTTCTCACCTTCCTCTCCTCTCTCCTCGCTCCTTCCTCTCTCTCCCTCCTCCTCTCCCTCTCCCTACGCGTGTCCTTCTCACCACACACTACCTCATAAAACACTTCTGCTACACCACAATCGCTGACGGGCACGCGGAGGCCCGTCGCTGATTAGATGAACCACTAACGGGTGAGGACGGGCCCGTCAGTACTTGTAATAAAGAAGGCAACGCATGCAACTTCTACTGACGGGTGAAAAAAACTGCCCGTCAGTAGAAGTGGGGATGGAGGATGAACTTACCATTTCTTCTAACACAAACCTTCACTCACAGGCGGCAAGTACGTGCCCGTCAGTGAATGTATTACTTCCACTGACGGGTCAACAAGCGACCGTCAGTGAAAGTCGTCTCCAGGAATGCCTTCCAGGGCATACTTATCACTGACGGGCTGTGGTTTGTGCCCGTCAGTGATGTGTATACACTTATATATACTAGTGGCAGCACCTGCAGCTGGCCGTTGAGCTCGCACGCCTCACACGGCCAGTTGCAAGCTCCGGCCAGCTGCTGCTCTCCCCCTCCTCCCCTTTGTCCCAAATCTCCCCTTGGCCTCCACCCCTTCCTCCCCCTCCTCCCCCTTCTCCTCCTTGGCCTCATCCCTCTCCTCCCTCTCCTTCCTCCCTCCTCCTCTAGATCTAGATCAATCCTCTCCCTCCTCCTTTGCACCCTTTTTTCCCTCTCTCTACCCCTCCCCTCCTCCCTCCCTTCCTCCTCCTACTAGATATACAATCTATATCTAGATCTCTTTTAACCCTCCCTCCTCCTCTCCACCCGTTTTCACATCTCTTAATTTCCTCCCCTCTCCTCCTCTCTCTCCTTACCCTATTCGGAAGGCTATCGAGTCCGCTCATTGATAGCGCTAGCGAGCTCTCTTTGGTACGATGTATTACATGAAAGAAAAGAAAAAATATGTGTTTGTTCTGTTAATTTAGACTATAATCAATCAGTTTCTTGTTGTAGGGATCGATGGATCGAAGTTGGATGTATGGCGAAAGGGCAACACAAAGTTTCATCGATACTTTGAATGGGTTTCTAGACGTGGCCGAGGAAGATAGGGAGAAAAGGGTGCGAACAAGATGTGTTGTCCGTGTTGTGTATGCATGAACATGATAATGTTCAGGGAGAGAGGCATGTTGCAGCTACACTTGTTGACATGAGGTTTCATGGAAAGTTATACACGTTGGACAAGTCACGGTGAGGAGGCGGAGATTTCAGCTACTCCTGAATGTTTAGAAGAAGAGGATATACATGAAGACGCAGAAGAAGATGAAGACCTCATTTCTGAATTATGGAAGACTTAACGGGAGAGACAGGGAACAATTTGGCTGAAATATTGAGAGACAGTCACACGGTGGACCAGGTGGTCGAAGACCCCGAGGATGAAAGAGATGTAGCAAAGTTTGTGAAACTGATTGAAGACTCGACAAAACCTCTGTATCGCAGCTGCGATCCTGAGCACATGCGTCTTTCAGTCACGCTAGAACTTCTAAGGATCAAGGCAGCCCACAACTGTCTGGACGCAAGCTTCGATGAGACACTGGCTTACCTTGCGACGGTTTTTCAAAGGAGAACGTGTTGCCTACGAGCACCGAGGAAGCCAAGAAGGTGGTCTGCCCCTTGGATTGGATGTAGAGAGACTCCATGCTTGTCGGAACAACTGCATTATTTATCGCAAAGAGTATAGAGAGCTGCACAAATGTCCAGTGTGCAACACATCTCGATATAAGCAGGCAAGAAACAAAGAAGATGATGAGGACGAATTGACGAGTGGTGCCCCTGCAAAGGTTGTGTGGTATCTTCCAGTCCTCCCCCCGTTTGAGGCGCTTATTTGGTAACAAGAAGTAGGCAAAGCTGATGAGTTGGCACGAAGAGGGGCGAAGAAAGGACGGAGTGTTGAGACACCCAGCAGATGCTTGTCAGTGGAGGGCAATCGACGCAGAATACTCAGACTTCGGTAGTGATCCGAGGAATATCAGGTTTGGTATGAGTACGGACGGAATAAATCCATTCGGTAACATGAGCAGCAGACACAGCACATGGCCCGTGGTTCTTTGGATCTATAACCTCCCTCCATGGTTGTGCATGAAGCGGAAGTACATGCACCTGTCTATTCTCATTCAAGGGCCAAAACAGCCTGGAATGGATCTTAACGTGTATCAACAACTACTGAAGGACGAGCTAGCTATGCTATGGGAAGAAGGGGCTCAGGTCTGGGACGCGGACAAAGAAGAGTTCTTCACTCTGAAAGGCCTGTTGCTCACGACGGTGCAAGATTATCCCGCGTACGGGAACTGTGCGTGTTAGTGCACCAAAGGATACGAAGCATGTGTTAAGTGCATGGAAGAAACCACGAGCGTTTTCTTAGAAGGCTCTAGAAAAATCGTGTTCATGGGCCATCGAAGGTGGCTGACCATGAATGACCCATGGAGAGAGGACACCGAAAGGTTTGACGGAACAAAAGAAATCCGTCTAAAGCCTCGCGAGAAGACCGGACAGGAAATTTATGATCTCTTGAATGAAATGGACGAGGTTGAGCCAGGAAAAGGAAAGAAATAACCGCCGGTAAAGGGCGCTGGGAATTGCCTTACTGGCGTCACCTAGACACACGTCACAGCATTGATGTAATGCATGTTTAAAAAAATGTCTGCGACAGCTTACTTGGACTCGTGCTCAATATTCCAGACAAGACAAAAGATGGACCGAAGGCACGAGCAGACATGCAACACATGAATATAAGACAGGAGCTGTGGGCAACCAGAGAGACGACCAAGACGGGGAAGAATGGTATCAGAGTTAAGACTAGCTGTCCTGCTGCATGCTACACTCTGAGTAGAGACGAGCTCCACAGCCTTTGCGAATGCCTCTATGGTGTCAAAGTTTCTTCGGGTTACTCTGCGAACATCCGAAAACTTGTTGACATGAAGACTCACCGACTGATTGGTATGAAGTCTCATGACTGCCACGTGATGATCACACAGATACTGCCTGTTGCAATTAGAGGTATCATGGAACCAGGTGTCTGCAAGACGATAACAGACCTTTGTAACTTCTTCAACACTATCTGTCAGAAGTCAATCACGGTGCAACGCTGCCTGAAACTGAAGGCCGAGATCACTATCATACTATGCGAACTTGAGATGTATTTCCCTCCAGCATTCTTTGATGTCATGGTACATCTCATGATCTATATCGTCCCGGAGATACTGGACCTTGGTCTCGTATTTTTGCACAACATGTACCCGTTTGAAAGGTACAACGGGGTTATCAAGCGCTACGTTCGTAACAGAGCGCATTCGGAAGGTAGCATCATCCAGGGCTACGCTACCGAAGAGGGCGTCGAGTTCTGCACAGATTACATACGTGATCAAAAACCTATAGGTGTTCCAGTTTCGCGGCACACAGGTAGGCTTGACGGTAAAGGTGCGATCGGGCATAAAAATTTACATGTGTACCGATCGGAAAGGTCAGCTGACTACAACAGAGCACATTTCATGGTGTTGCAACACTTGGCTGTGGTACGACCTTATATTCAGCTCCACATGAAACACCTGCACGAAGCGAATCTGAAAAAGGGCACAGTTGCGCTCACGAAGGAGCATAACGCAAAGTTCTCCGGGTGGCTAAAGGACTACTGGTACGAAAGGGAGCCGTCAAATGGAGAAGAAGAAACCGTCCGAATGTTGTCATAGGAACCTGATAGCAAAGTCGTGATGTGGCAATCATATAATATCAACGGATACACATTCTATACTGAGGCTCAAGACCGGCGCAGTACATACCAGAACAGCGATGTAACGCAGGAGTCTAGAACTGGTCATCAGGGCAAGAAGTGTAGGTACAACGGCGTGATCGAGGAGATCTGGAAACTTGACTACACCGTGACCAAGATCCCCATGTTTCGTGTCAAATGGGCGAAAGACGTCAGAATCAGAACACCAGTACCATGGTTATACCTCCACCGATCCATAGGGAGTCACGACAAGTCAAATCAATCAGTCCCAAAGATGAGCCATGGGTATTAGCCAAACAACTCGCACAAGTCTTCTACATAACCGACCCGAAGAATAAGAAGCGTGTTGTCGTGAGGAAAGGAAAAAGGAGTATTGTCGGAGTCGATGGTGTAGTTGACGAAGAGGACTACGACCAATTCGACGATCCGGACTCAAAAGAAGAAGATGTAGATGATCAAGCAAGTAAGAGGCGCAAAGGTACTCAGGATGCGTGCCCGTACATAAGACGCAGTCACGCTGAAGGACTGACGTATACCAGCAAGAAGATCAGAAGTACTATTGAGAAGCGTGTCGAAGACGACGAAACCTAGCTTTGCGACCAATGTGTAAAAATTTCATTTCGATGAATTGAATGGTTATGTTTGGGCCTACATGAAACAACGCTAATTATTATAAATTAGTAGTACATGAAAGGTTTTGTAATTTAATAATTTAATAGCGCAGGTTGAATGACAAGCTCGTAAGTCTAGACATCAAATTAAATGTGAAACTAGCTCAATTATATAGTTCGCTTTTGGTGGAAATACAAACTATCCGGAACCACCATCCGGAACATTCGGAAGAGACATCCGGGTTCTAAAACCCTAGAACATTTCTACTAACAGGCGTTATGAAATTGCCCGTCAGTAGAAGTATTTGTGAGTCCACTCGGACTTACTTCCACTGACAGGCCTCGAGACACGACCGTCAGTGAAAGTATACTTCCACTGACGGGCCATTTTGATTCGCCCGTCAGTGTAAGTACTTACATGGCCTATGCTAACTTTCACTGACAGTCTTAGACCAAGGGCCCATCAGTGGAGATGTTCTATATATATTCGGGACTTGGCGAAATTTCGACAGGCTGCCGCGCCGTCGCCCGAGCCCCCTCCGGCTGCCTTCGCCCGAGCCCCCAGCCCCCCGCCGCCGCCCGAGCCCCCTCCGGCCGCCTCCGCCCGAGCCCCCGGCCCCCCGCCTCCGCCCAAACCCCCTCCGGCCGCCTCCACCCGAGCCCCCCAGCCGCGCGCCTCCGCCCGAGCCGCTGCCCGAGCCTTCACGCCGCCGCCGCCCCCAGCGCCGACCTCCATCTTTGGCGGTGTTCTCCCCCGGTGAGCTCCCCCTTCTCCTCTCCCTTTTCGTCTTCTGCTTCCGCCATCGAAGCACCAGTACTCCCTGTGACACATGCTTCAGCTTGCTATAGTATGGAAAGATCTCTAGACAACCTAGTGAGTAGTATTTGCAGGGTAGCTCAAGTGATTCAGCCACCTTTTCCAATGCCAAACACCTGATGTCACCCAGCTCCTGTCGACATTTGGAAGGGCATTTGGTAATTGTGTAATACTGTGCATGAAGCTTGATTGACCGATTGTAATTTTGTAATTTTGAAAAGCTCATAAAAACTAAGAAACTTCAGTCATGCATAAACTTATTTGTTCTGCTGTATTTGTATTATATTATAGCATATTTTTCCTACGGCTTATTGATTACTCCTATTCCCCACAAAAAATTACTTAAGAAGACTGAGTTCACTCAAGTCAAATGAAAGATTATGCAACAGTTATGCTAACTACAAACTGGAAAAGGAATCCTTCTAAAGAATGTTTATTCCAAGAATATGCAGCCCATGTGTAAGCAGAGGCCCTATTGATGTGTGCATCTTGTGCTATAGCATAAAAAAGGACGTATGCTACCTACACAGCCAGCATGAATAGATGGTTTAAAGTGTAATGCAGGATGCATTCATAGTAAAATTTGAAGGCTTCATACAACATTTATACTAACGTAACAGTTCACACACTCGAACTACATGGGATGCTGCAGATGTATATATGTACCATGATTAATGTATATGATTTGTGCTGTTGTCTTATCGTATATGCAATAGTTCTAATGTTGCTGACAAAAGTGCTTTGTTTGGTATTGACATATATCCATGTTCAGCGTCGAATAAGTGCTTATGAACTAATCTACTTCCTGCTTAGACTTAAAGAATGAAATAATTCAGTCCCATGGTTCCTAAACTGAATTCTTGATTGGTGAGAGTTTTTGTGCAGTGGGCTTCTATCTTTTGCTAAGCATTTTCTTCTCCCATTTATTAGTCATTCGTAATGATTTGACTGACTCCACCTCTGCTTCTTTTCGCAGTGCAGGAAACTGTTCAAGATCTGCACCTCTGGTTCTTTTTGCAGTGTAGTGAACTGTTGAAGGTTCACATATTTGATCCAGTCTTTTCAATGCGCTGTATTAATTTGTTTGATCACTACATTGAATCTGTCAGTTGTTATATTTCTGCATGTGTATTTCGAGTGATGAAGAAAAGGTTTCGTAAGTCATGACTTCATTTTATTATTCTATAATCAAGTACGATCCTTACATATATTTGGAGAGGAGGTATTGTCCTCGTCATGTGCTCCTGACTTCATTTTTGCTATCTTGGAAATTTTGTAAAACATGTCATATTATTTCTACGGTTTTACTATGTTGAAAGCTATTTTTGTCTCAAAGATAGAAAACAGTAACAGTCAAATCACTGATCACACTAAGGCTTACTACCCTCGGTAGGTTTCTTAATCGGAAATGGACTCATCGCCAACCAGGGAACTAGCCCGCGTAGATGATGACAGCACGGCGCCCCTAGACGTGGCGGCCCGTATTGAAGCCCTGGCCCGAACCGATCAAACAGCCCCTGAGCTGGCGAGTGAACCTGCCCTTGAGCCGGCCAATGTAGGTTCAACACCTGCACCTATTTTGGCGCGAAATGAAGAGAGTGCGTCTGGCTCGACTGATCGGTCTAGCAACTCCGGATCGGAAGAACAGGAGGTAGCACCATCGAAGCCGAAGAGACGGTACAACCCGAGAGGAGGGAACCAGCTGACGAACGAGACATTCGTCGTCACTCGGGTCAGCGTAACAGGTGTTCCTGCGAGTCTCGAGAAGGCTGCGAGGTCGTTCAGCAACACCTGCGGGTGTATTGTCCGCGAGCATGTCAGGATCACGTGCCGGGACTTCAAGAAAATGACCGACGCCCAGAAAAAGGTCCTGTTCGACAAGCTGTGGGATAAGTACGCTGTCCCAGAGGCTGACAAGGAAAGAGTCAGAAGGAAAACCGACAGCATCATGTGTGCTGCGCTAAGAACTTGGCGATATGAAGCAACGAAGCTCCTAGATACCAATTTTGAAACTGTAATTAAAAGTAAATGGCCAAAGGTAGAACTAGAGCACTGGGAGGAGTTCGTTGCTGACAAGAAGAGTGATGAATTTAAGGAGAGGACGCCGCGTTGATAGCGGCTGGGAAACCGGTTCCCTTCGCCGATATTGAGGGCGCACACAGTTTCGGACCCAGCTACTGGGTCACCAATTATCACCGACCCTGAGCTTCAGGCGGTGTCCGAACGTTTGGTACAATCTAAATCCAATGTCTTCTTCAAATATACTACTATGCTTCCAGTTCGCTAATGGCCCGTACCTTGTGCCGTTTACCTTGCAGAGGCAGCTGTCGCAGCAGCCTGAAAGCTCCCAGGAATCCGTCCAGAGTCAGAGGTGGGAAGACCATCTCTCGAAGGCTCTAGGGACGCGGGAGAAGACAGGGCGTGTCCAAGGGATCGGGAGCGGGGCTATCTAGGACGAAGTGTTTCCCCAGGACCGCGAGGCTGCCCGCTAGAGGAGGAGAGGAAGGCAAACATCTCTAATGCAAGAGATGATAAGGGCAGCCCAGGAGGCTGGCAAGCTGGCGGCGCAAGAATTTTTACAGTCTAGAGGCTACGACGCCCGCAATGCAGATCGTCCACCTGTCCATCCTCACGGACATCAGGGCTCCTATCCTGCTGGATGGAGCAACTGCGCCTCAGCCTCCGACGCCGCCCCCGAGTCGCCAAGTCCCATCGAAGACATCGCTGTAAGTTTCGTCGCTACCATGAATCACTTGTATAAGGGCTCTAATTCGTAGCATTGTGTGGATAACAATGGGTACGAAACATTATTTGTTATGCAGGGCCCGACAAAATGTCACCTCACAATCCCTTTGCCCGACGTGAAGAAGACGGTTGCACACGGCCTAGTCTTCCCAACAGCAGAGGGCGCGACATGCCGCAACGTTGCTATACCTGTGCACATGGCAAGGGTGCAGGTGGACCGCGTCGTCGCCGAGTTCAGTGACATCGCAGTCCCTGTCGCCCCTGAAGAGGATGTCACGAGGCTAGGAGACTGCAAGGGCCGAAGAGTCAGATAATCCTCCCCGGGGTGTCCTCTCCTAGTACATCAACCATACCCTCTCCATCAACCGGAGCCAGCCCGTCTCCGCTCGGCCTGTATCCTGAGCCCCTTTCATTCGATGATCGGGACGACGATCTTCCCGAGCTGCAGCACACGACGATCCTTCCGTCCCAGGAGGAGGAGCAACGCAAGACGGACTCGCCGCCCCGTGAGATGTGATCCAAGCATCAACATGACCCGAGCGCAGCGGAAAAGAATATCTTATCTCCAACCACGCTCAATGCCGCAGTGGGCGAAGCCCTGACGGGAGGCAAGAGGGCCTCCTCTCCAGAGCCAGAGAGGAAAAGAAAAAGAGCACACAGACGGGGCGGCACCGCTGCGAAGGAGGCAAGCAAGGAAAGCAAGAAGAAATCTTTATCCTTCCAAACATCTGCCGAAACTGTCAAGAAGTCTCGACGATTAGCGTACGAGGCAGGTGACCTCTTGCTCCTAGATGATGAGGTGCAGAGGTTGCCCACACAGATGAGACTTCTCCATGACACAATAATGACAAGGTCCTGGAATCGGGATGATTTTGAACTCCACTTTAAGGTCGAGGTGCCAAAAGATTTCGGTTTCTTTCTGGACAGACACCATGACACCTTCGACATCAATTTTGAAGATATCTTTATGTTGTTCAACCTCTTCCGGCTCGACACCATGCCTGTCAGGCTGTGGGCGCTTCACCAAGCCCAAGAGTGTAGGTGTCTGGGCAACTCCGCTTTCGGAATAATAGATCCGGTCCTCATAAACGACTACTATATACGGGAAGCGACGTCAGTCCTAATAAATTTCATCACCGATTCATTGATATACCATAAGGACAAGGAGTACGTACTCATGCCCTACAACCCCCTATAAGTTACTTACTACCGTCCCTAGTTTGTTTTTCTTAAGGACGTATCCCCATCTGTTTATATTCACTCGTTACCTTTTACGCAGCAACCACTGGATCCTTATTGTCATCCACAAGCCTTCCAGAATGGTATACTATTTTGACTCCCAGAGAAGTGCCAAGCGGAACTACTCAGGAATTAAGGAAGTTCTAAAAGCCGCATTTTGGGAATACAACCTACGAGGGGGAGGAGCAGAAAGCAAGAGCAAGAAGCTGGTCCACAAATTCAACTTCCCTTGTAGGCAACAGCCGGCAGATACCGTGACATGTGGGTACTACGTCCGCGCTCACATAGACGCATTTGTCATGTCCCACAACCCGCATTGGAGCCAGGATCAGTTCAATAATTTCATACACGACCTGGCCGACGATAAGTACGACTGGAGGAAGGACTTTGCCCGCATCCAGAAGACCTTCACGTACGTTATCAACAACGAAGTCATTCGGCCAAGCGGTGATTTCTACGCAGGACTCCAATTACCCGCTTACCGCCGCACTGGAAGTACTAGCAAAGAGTCATAGACGTAAAGTAGGGTTAGTGAAAATAAACATTATTAAATTCATTTGTTTGTCGTTTTAATTCGTTGTAAACTAGCTTGATATTGTGATATTAATTGCTATATTGGTACTAATTTCTATATTCAGATATTTCTGATATTAATTGCTATATTGGCACTAATTTCTATATTCAGATATGAATACTAATTGTTTTCTACTGTCAATTCAGCATTAAAAAAAAGTGTGATACAACTTTCACTGACGGGCACAGTAACCGAGGCCGTCAGAAAAGATTTATACCGCTGACGGGCGGAAACTCAGTGCCCGTCAGTGAAAGTAATCTCAAGGTGCGGCCCGGACAGCGATGGACGGCTTTTCTCTGACGGGTCCTGTGTGCCCGTCAGTGGAAGTTCATCTTTACTGACGGGCTCAGTGCCCGTCAGTAGAAGTATAACTTCCACTGACAGAAGGTTACTGACGGGCTCGAAACCCGTGAGCGACTGCCCTTTTGTGCCCGTCAGCGGAGGTGTTTCCTGAGGTAGTGACACCGCCCCCCTACCCACTCTACTTGTCCGCACCACCGCTCTTTATATGGAATGTGGGAGGTGGATGGGGCCAAAGTCACGCAAGTTAATTGACTTGCCCCTGTCGGCCTCCTATGGGCCAATAGCCCCCCATTGTCCCCAAGTCAGCCGTCCCGTAGGCCGATTGGCTTACCTGTCAGCTCGCGATTGGCCAACTAGGTTCTATCGGCTCGCAACTGGCCGACACTCATTGTAGTCGGCTCACTGCTGGCCGATAGCCTCCTGTCGGTCAGTGGCTACGTCTACAAATTATTAATTTGGTGCTATATTTTTAAAATTTTATGAGAGAATATATTTTTAAAAATTCGTGTTATGAGTATCTATTGATGTTGCAGTCACACGGGAAGGCAGCACGCAATCGAACTGACTGCATACGCACGTACACCGTGCGCGGGTTTTTACGAGGCAGCATAAACTGCCGGGTTTATGGCGTCAGGATTAAATTTTGCTGAGCTTGCGTCCGTGAGATGCAGACCTCGCCTCGGCGTTCGCAGTTATGTCGTGATCAGAACTCTGAGGAAATGTTTCACGAGTATATCCGATGTAAAACTCTCTGCTTAACGCATTCGTGTAAAGAAAAACAAAAAAATATATGCTGTAACAAAGCGCGGATCAAACTCTAGTGTTGAAAAACAACAGCAATACTGTCTTCACTAACGAAAGCAAAAATGTCCTGACCAACAACATACGCAAAGTCTTAGTTACAAACCTTAATTCGCATGATTCAGTGCAGTGAATCCATGCCCCATCAGAGCTGCTGTGCTCTTGCAGCAGCCCCACTATAACCTTTACCAAATTAATTAAGGAGACATTGTTACTTTACCTCATTCCTTCAGCGGTCTAGCCTAGCCAGGCAGGTAGTCAGGTGCATGAAATGAAACGTGACGCAGCCATCTCTTTTCCAACGTCCTCCATCAAGGTTGGTTCGTACTAGTACCAGTTTTTCCTTCTGTTCTTAAAAAGAAGACAGTTTTTTGAGAGAGAAAGAGGGTGGGGGTGAGGGGAGCAGTAGTACCAGTTGTATAGCACGAGATGGTGTGTGTGGGCGCTGAACCGCTGATACTCCAAAGGTCTGCAGGGGATAGTGACCCGTCGTCGTTATTCATCTGGAGGACATGCATGACCTGCGTGCACGGACTCTCGTTTTCTCTCCGACTTTAATAATCCTCTTCTTATTTAAATTTTCTTAAAAATTCTAATTACCAACTGACACGAAGGGAGTAATGAAAGAAAGAAAAATTACTGATTCTTTTATATCATACTTCTCACCTCTAATACATATGTATTATTGTTATCCACGTCAGACTCTGGTCCCTGTCGTCCGGGACAGTGTCGATGAAACGACCACAGTAATTCGAAGCTAATACGCGCCATGTCACACCGGTTTGAACGTGTGGGCTACAAGCTGTACAGATCGAAAGGAGAGACGAACATAGCCATAGATTGACCAACAGCCATGAACGGTCGGACGGCACGAAGGACAATCACACAGCCATGAACGGTCGGACGGCACGAAGGACAATCACGTCAAGGATCGGACGGTCTAGGATGAAGCATCGACGTAGTGGCCCCGTTTGCCGCTTCTTCACCACTTGGTAACTGTCACGGGGATTTCGCGGCAGTATATATTTCTACTAGGATTTTTGAGGAGCGCGTGAGGAAGATTTAAGGGGGTGCACGCAAGAGATTTTTACCCAGATTCAGGCACTCCAATGGCAGAGGTAATACCCTACTCCTGCTGTTTGTATTGCTAGCCTTGCGTGAGAGAAGTTACAGGAGGTTGAAGATGAAGTCTAACTTTTGGTCTATGGAAAAAGAATCCAGCCCCTTCTGCATGGGGTGCTCTGCCTTATATAGGCTGTACATGTGCCGGCTCGGCCAGTCGGTCGAGCTACAGTAACCGCTCAAATTAATTGGTATATTCATTCTGTGTAACCGTCCGAGTAACGCCAGTCTTCATGTAGACGAAACGCATGTTTTGATGGAGTTGTAACGCCTGCCTTGATGGCACCCGGACGTTATACCCGTGCGGGCCTTACTTCGGCCTTCATCCGAGTGGGCCTCCATGGGACTCCCCGAGCCTGCATTGCCGACTCGTTGTGCTGGGCCTACCCGGATGGGCTCCCCCCGTCAGTAGCCCCCGAGTGCTTCGAGGTCTCAACACGGACGCCGACTGACGGGCAAGTTGCGCATGCCCAAGTCGCTGGTGGAGAGACCTTGATGGACTCCCATAAAACCTGAAAAAGGTTAGATTTGAACTAAGTGCTAGGAATTCGGTGATATCCGCACTTTCCGGCTGGGGAAGTCGGCTAGTGGCCTTCCGGGAGGCGTATCATGAATTTCGAATGAATCCGAAATAGCGCCTTGCATGTCTGAGTGGACATTGCCATCTTGTGCCCGCAGGGGGGACGCCTTCGATCTTCAGCTTCGAAACCGAATTCCCGAACTCCGGCATTGAGTCCCAAATCGGTGGACCATCTCGCGCCGCTGTGGCGTCCGGTTCTGATTCAGGGACCATTTTGCTCCGCTGTGGATGCCGAGTTCGTTCTTAGCTTGGGTGTTTGCCGAGTGACCTGTAAACCCTGTTGGGTCGGCCATCGGCACCCTTTCGCAGAACTAGTCTGCTTCCGAGTGTGGCGGCTTGTGCGCCTCGGAATCGTTTGGTGGAGTCGGTACAATCTCATGACGTGTCCCAGTGAGCCAAGCCGACCTCAAACTGATTCGGCTTCCGAGTGATTCGACTCGATCGAACCGAACCCGGTCGAAGCCGGCTTGCACCACACGGCACCGTCTTGACTGTACACGACGTCGCTTCAGCATTAAATGCACGCAGTCGGTTGGGCAGAGTGCCTGCAGCGCCGCAGCGCAATGATTTCGCCTCGAGTCCCGCACGAAGCATGCCCGAGACATCCGCTGCCACTGCTCTGACTTCGCACGACATCCGATGCGACGGTTCATCATGACTGCGCCCGAATCACGCGGGCGGCGCGCGTGGGATGGCTGCTGACGTAATGTTCACCGGTCACGTCGCCCGGGATGCCACGCCGTGGCGAAAAAGGCGCCCGAATCCCCCGGGTTCGCGCGCGCAGGACGGCGGTTGCCGCGGCAGTTTTCCGCCACGTCGGACGCATGACCGCCGACGGTTGGCCTCTCTCGGCTATAAAAAAGAGGGCGCGGGGCGGCCGCACTTCTCATCTGCTTTCGCTTTCCTCGCGCCCAAGTCCTTTGCCTCTCAGAGCTCCGCCGCCGCGCACTGATCCTTTTCTTCCCGAGAAAACACTCGTTCGCCGTTGTCCTCCAGCTACCGACCATGTCGCGCGCCGGCAAAGGCAAGAAGGCCGACGCTTCCTCCTCCGCCGCCGCCGCCGATGGGTGGAAAAAGGGAGATTGGGTCCCGTCGGTTGTCACCGACCGGATCCTCCTCGGGTTCGCCAGCGTGGGTCTGCTACCGCCCCGCACCATCGGCAACTGGAGGGTGCTGTTCCAGGAGGAGAAGCCCGCTCCGCACGCGCACGAACGCGTGATGCTCGTCCCGTTTGTCGAGTGGGGCTTCTCGCTGCCACCGCACGACTTCTTGCGCGGCCTCCTCTTCTTCTACGGCTTCCAGCTCCATCATTTGAGCCCCAATGGCATTCTGCACATTGCGTGTTTTATCACACTGTGCGAATACTATCTAAGGACTCGGCCTCACTGGGCGCTGTAGAAGAAGATCTTCACGGTGAAGGCGCAGCCCATCGAAGCCGGCGACCGACTGTCCGTCTGCGGGGGAGCCGGAATCCAAGTCAAGACCAGCGCAAAATACTTCAAGCTGCAGCTCCCGGACATCGTTCGGAAGTGGCAGGACGGGTGGTTCTACTGCCCGGATGAGTGCACGCCGACTGGCCACGAAGGGCTTCCCCCGTACGCCGAAAGTCCCCCCGAGTGGCGAAAGCGTTGGAGCGCTAAGCCCTCCAGCGAGGAGATGCCCGAAGTCGACTGACTCCTGAAGAGGATCCAGAGACTTCAGGAAAAAGGACTCACAGGCACCGACCTCATCTCCACTTGGCTGACTTGGCGTATCCAACCACTTCAAGCCCGAGCGCACCCGATGTGGGAGTACTCGGGCTCGCACGATTCAACGAGGGTGTCGGTCGAGGGGCTTTTGGACGACATCTTCATGGAACTCCTAAAGAACTTGACCAAAGAGCGTACCGGGCTCACCCGGGTGCCACATGTGATTCCCTTTTCTACCGCCAACCCACCGCCAACTGTAAGTGCCTTACATTTTGAGTCAGGTTCTTGTGTGTTATTGCTTATTTGTTCTTCCTAACTCCCAAGTCTTTCGATACTGCAGAATTACCTGGACTTCAACTCCATGCCACCACTCCCCGAGCAGAGCTCAGCTCCGGCGGCGTTGGACGACGCGGAAGTCGACGAGAAAGCCCCCAAGGGCGGTGTCCAGATCGACTCAGACACCGAGTCGGAAGGGGTCCCCCTGACCACCAAACGGAGGCGTGACGACGATGCCTCCAGGTCCAAGACCCCGCAAACGGAGGCGGAGCCGGATCAGGCGGAGTCGGCCGCCAAGCGGGCACGAGCCGCACCTGCCGGCACCGCGGGACAGGCTCCGGCTCCTGCGGCTAAGCCGAGTGCACCACAGCCAGCACTCGCCGGTTCCTCCGGGGGTCCGCCCGCCCCGGGGAAACCGAAGAAAAAGACGATCCCCACAACCACCAAGTACGAGTCCTTTTGCCTCATACTCCAGTCGAAGTAGGTTGGTGAAGATGCTGAAGTCGGTGTTGTTTTTGACATTGCAGAGTCCAAAAGAAGTTCTCCGACAAAGGAGACTCTTCAGCTGACACACCCGCGGCCCCGACTCCAACTGCAGCCGGGCCCAGCGCGCCGACGCCAACCGTCCCCGCTGTGGCAACGGAGTCGGCCGCGGGTGCTGAGCCGCCCGTGCCTCCGGCTGCGGCCACGCCCCCGACTGCGGCTGCGCCAAGCACGCCGCAGCCCGTTGGCCCCACGCCACAGCCTGCCGCATCCGCGAAGGAGGTGCCGGAGTCGGATGTGGGCGCCGGGTCGACCGAGGCTCCAGCTGACAACCCGCAGCCTCTGCCAACTCCTGCCAGCGAGAAGGCGACGGAGCCGGCGGCTACGGTCGGTGCCGACTCCTCAGAGCCAGCAAGCGGAGCCGGAGGCCAACTCGTCACCGAGTCTCCTCCGGTGGCCGAGCAGAGCCTGGCCTTGGCTCTGGCTTCCACGGCTGATGAGCCGGCGCTGGCTTCGTCCGGAAGCCTCGTCCCCGTGCTGCTGCTGCCGAGTTGCAGCACGGGGGAGTTGACGGCTGCGGAAGCAGCCACCGACCGCGTCGCTGCCCTTAGCTCCAAGCTTAGGGAATTCGCCGACGCGGCCAAGTCCTTGGCGGACTCGGCCGAGGTTCTCGAGTCCTCCGTCGGGGTAAGTTTTGCTTTCAGTCTTTGTTTAATTCTCAACACTGGGAGCACGATCAGTGCACCCAGTGGGTGTAGCCCCCGAGTCTCCAGCCGACTGGTTGAGTCGGTTTGAGACTTATTAATTCGGGTTATGCTGACAAATCTTTTCCATGACCAGGCTGCGATCCGGCTGGGCGGGAACGGCCCGGCCCTCATGGAGAAGAACGCCTCCCTCGAGAAGGCGTTGGCCGAAGAAAGGGCCAAGAGTCGGCGGCTTGAAGAGAAACTCGCCGCCATCGGGAGTAAGTATCCGGGTCTTCAGCTCCTTTGCCTTAGAATTTTTACTAGTATTGACTTTACTGAGTCGGTAGACGTCGAAGCCGAAAACGCCCGACTCCGGAAGGAGATGAAGGCGATAATCCCGATGGCAAAAGCTACAGAGCTGCTCAATGCCAAGGCGGACGAGCTTCACAATGAGCTGGAAGAAGCTCGTGCCCAAAAGAAAACCGTCGCCACGCTGAAGTCAGAGCATGAGAAGTTGGTGGCGCAGTACGAGTAGTCGCAGGACGCGAACCGCAAGCTGCAGGCGACCGTCGACGACTTTTCCAGGAAGATGACCGAGTCGCAGCAGCGACACGCCACGGTCATCGTCGACTGCAATAATTCACACCCAGATGCTTGCCCAGAACTGGAGGAGCAAGCAAGGCGGGCGACGCTCCGACTTCGGGCACTTTCCGACCCGGCGAGGTCGGCTCTTGACGCCTTCTGGACACCCGAGCAGATGTCCAGCTGCGTCGTGACTATGGAGGACCGACTCCTCCAAGTCAAGAGCTTGGTGCAGAACATGAAGTCGGCTGCCCAAAGCCTCTGCACCAAGCTATGGCCCGGAGAAGAGCCAGGTTCTAGCATCTTCGCCCTCGCCAACAAGCTCTCACAAGGCTCGGCGGAGGTGGAGAAGTGAAAGGAGTCGGCAGCCCGCTCGGGGGCCGGCATGGCGCTGGCAATGGTGCTGGCACACCACCCCGATGCGGATGTCGACAGCATTTCTGCCGGGGCCCCAGTCGACGAAGAGGGTCAGTCGGTCAACCCTCTAGAGCTCCTTCCCCGAGTCCGCGCCGCCGCCAGCCGGATCGCCGACTTCACCGACCTGGAGGAGCGCGTAGAAGCAACTCTAGAAGAATAAAAAATATCATGTAATATCTCTCGGTATGCCGAGTAGAAAAATGTAAAGACCATATTTTGCTTTGAATGAAAATGTTTTTCGATTCATTTTGATTTTGAACAAGTTATTTGATTCGTCCGAATTTGTTTCTTCCGCCGAGTCGGATCCTTTCGCGTGCAGGCCGACCTTTAGCTTTTGCTCTTGCCAACCGGACAGCCGGGTTGCGACTGTAGTTGGGGACGAAGAGTGGGCCTTAGGTACCGTACACATTTACTTAGACGCTCGTGTAGAAACAAAGTTAGGAGATCTGAAATAACTTGCGCCGAGTGATAAATCTTGAGGTAGCATCCGGGGGTTGCCCGAAGTGAAGCCACTCGGTTTTATTAGACGTAGCCCCCGGGGGTTGCCCAAGGGAACACAGTCGGAATATGAAAATTAAAGAAACAAAGTGCTTCCCGAGTGCCGCTCGAAGGAAACAAATGTTTATTTATAATGAAATAATGAACTGTTGGAAGTACAAAGTTTAAGTGTAAAAGGGACGCAGCTGAGCAATATTCCAAGTTCTTTCAGTAACTGCGCCAGTTGCCGGGTCCTCCAGTCGGTAAGCTCCATTGTGCAGCGCCTGGTTGATGATGAACGGGCCTTCCCAAGGCGGAGACAACTTATACATGCCCGCCTTGTCTTGGATTAGTCGGAGGACCAAATCTCCTTTGTTGAAGACTCGGCCCCGAACTTGCCGACTGTGGTAGCGGCGCAAATTCTGTTGATAGATGGCCGAGCGTGAAAGGGCGAATTCCCGCGCTTCCTCCAAGAGATCAAGATCGTCTTGTCGTGCCGACTCGGCATCCTTTTCCACGTATGCTGCGACTCGCGGGGAGTCGTGGAGGATGTCACTCGGCAGAACGGCTTCGGCTCCGTAAACCATGAAGAAAGGCGTGTAGCCAGTCGACCGATTTGGAGTCGTCCTTAAACTCCAGAGGACAGACGAAAGTTCGTCAATCCAGGAGCCGGCGGCCCGTTGCAACAGGACTAACAACCGGGGCTTGATGCCTTGGAGAATAAGAGCATTGGAACGCTCGACTTGGCCGTTGGACTGCGGATGAGCCACGGAGGCAAAGTCGATCCGGATTCCATGATCTCGGCAAAAGTGGCGGAAGACTTCAGCAGTGAAGTTCTTACCATTGTCGGTGATGATGATATGAGGGATACCGAATCGGAAGATGACTCCCTTCATGAAATTGACGGCAGTCGGACCATCAAGTTTCATGATTGGCTTGGCTTCGATCCACTTGGTGAATTTGTCCACCGCCACAAGGAGATGCGTGAAACCTCCTCGAGCTGTTTTAAGCGGACCCACCATGTCGAGTCCCCACACAACAAAAGGTCATGTGATTGGAATGGTCTTGAGCACGGTAGCTGGCATATGTGACTGGCGGCATACCTCTGACACCCTTCGCAAATTCGGACGAGTTCCTCTGCATCAGCATGGGCACTGAGCCAGAAGAAACCGTGACGAAAGGCTTTGGCGACCAAGGCCCGTGACGAAGCATGGTGGCCGCAGAGTCCCGAGTGGATTTCCTCGAGCAACATTCGGCCTTCTTCCGGTGAAATGCAACGCTGGAAGATTCCAGTGGTGCTGCGCTTGTAAAGTTCACCATTAATGATGGTGTAAGCTCGAGCCCGGCACACAATGCGGCGCGCTTCAGTCGGATCCCCTGGTAGCTCCTTGCGCAAAAGGTAGGCGAGGAATGGCTGAGTCCAGAGGGGAACGACCGCCAAGACATCCTCCTGAATTGGATTGGCCAGCTCAGGGTTTGGAGACCCAGTTTCAGCTGACTCGGTTGCCGACTCCAATTTGACGGATGGCTGGAAGAGTTGCTGAAGGAAAACTCCTGGAGGCACTTTCTCTCGAGTAGAGCCAATCCTGGCAAGGGAGTCGGCTGCCTCATTATCAGCTCGGTGAACATGATGAAGTTCGAGGCCGTCAAAGTGTCCTTCCAACCAACGCACTGCAGCACGCACCACCAAATCCGAGTCGCCGCGGCAAAGGAGCCGGCGAATGCCAAGTGAGACTGCGATGCGCAAACCATGCAGCAACGCCTCGTATTCCGCCACATTGTTGGAAGCGGCGAAGTGGATTTGCAGCACGTAATTCAACTTGTCGCCTTTGGGGGAAATGAGGACGACTCCGGCCCCCGTGCCTATGAGCATCTTCGAACCGTCGAAGTACATGACCCAGTGCTCCAGATGCACCTGAGTTGGGAGGGACTGGCTTTCAGTCCACTCGACGATGAAGTCCGCAAGGGCTTGTGACTTGATGGCCTTGCGGGGCTCGTAACTGATGTCATGAGGCATGAGCTCTATCGCCCACTTAGAAAGTCGACCCGTGGCATCCCGATTGTTGATGATATCAGACAAAGGGGCATGACTAACCATAGTGACCGAGTGGGCTTGGAAATAATGCACCAGCTTCCGAGTCGCCAGGAACACGCCATAGACGAGCTTCTGATAGTGCGGGGTAGCGCTGCTTCGACTCGGAAAGGACTTCGCTGATGTAATAGACGGGTCGCTGCACCTTGTGTACTCGGCCTTCTTCTGCACGTTCCACCACTAGAACAACGCTGACCACTTGATTCGTGGCCGCGATGTACAGCAACATGGGCTCTCCTTCCATTAGTGCTGCGAGAATCGGAGGTGTTGACAGAAAGCGCTTGAGATCTTCGAAGGCTTTTTGAGCTTCATTCGTCCACTCGAAGGAGTCGAACTTCTTGAGGAGTCGGTAAAAAGGCAAAGCCTTCTCACCGAGTCGAGCAATAAACCGACTTAACGCGGCTACGCACCCGGTTAGGCGCTGAACAGTCTTCAAATCCTTCGGCTTGCCCATCTTGATGATGGCATCAAGCTTGTCCGGGTTTGCCTCGATTTCTCGCTCAGAAACGATGAAGCCGAGTAGCTTGCCGGCAGGAACTCCGAAGACGCACTTCTCCGGGTTGAGCTTCATGTCGAACCTCCTGAGATTGGCGAAGGTTTCGGCCAAGTCGGTCAAGAGATCCACAGTCTTCTTTGTCTTCACCACAATATCGTCAACGTAAGCCTGGACATTTCTGCCTATCTGTTCGTGCAAATATTTTTGCATACAACGCTGATATGTTGCGCTAGCATTTTTCAAACCAAAAGGCATGGTGATGTAACAAAAAGCCCCAAACAGGGTAATGAAAGAAGTTTTTATTTGATCTGATTCTTTCATTTTGATCTAGTGATAGCCTGAATAGGCATCCAGAAAACATAAACATTCACAACTGGCTGTGAAGTCGACAACTTGATCAACACGGGGTAAGGCGAACGGGTCCTTGGGGCATGCTTTGTTTAAGGACGTGTAGTCCACACACATGCGCCAAGTTTTGTTCTTCTTAAGAACCAGGACCGGGTTTGCCAACCAGTCCGGGTGAAGAACTTCCTTGATGAACCCGGCTGCGAGGAGTCGGGCGATTTCCTCTCCGATTGCTTTCCGCCGGTCTTCAACGAAGCGGTGGAGAGACTGCTTCACTGGCTTCGCGTCCTTGGCGACGTTGAGGGAGTGCTCGGCGAACTTCCTTGGAACATCCGGCATGTCAGCTGGCTTCCATGCGAAGATGTTCCAATTCTCACGAAGGAAGTCAACGAGCGCGCCTTCCTATTTGGCCTCAAGGTCAGTCCCGATCTGAACCGTCTTAGACGGATCCTCAGGATGGACCTGGACACGTTTAGTGTCCTTGACCGACTGAAAGGTGGACTCGGCTGCCGCCTTCTTGCATGGTGGAGCTTGGTCTGGGTCCACAGACGCTTGGATCCTGTCCAGCTCCTGAGCCGCAATCAGGGACTCGGCTATGTCCGCTCTGGCGAGGTCACACTCATTGGAGCGCTCAAAGTCGCCAGTGATGGTGATGACGCCTTTTGGACCGGCATCTTTAACTTGAGGTACGTGTAGCACGGTCTAGCCATGAACTTGGCATAAGCCGGCCGGCCAAAGATCGCATGGTAGGCGCTCTTAAAGCCGATTACCTCAAAGGTCAGGGTCTCAACCCGGAAGTTGTTCGGCTCGCCGAACACGACTTCTAGGGAAATCTAACCCAGAGGCTTGGCGCACTTTCCAGGCACTATTCCATGGAAGGAAGTGCTACTAGGAGGAAGCTAGGTCTCCGGGAGTTGCATCTTTTTCAGGGTATCCATGAAGATTATGTTGATGCTGGAGCCACCATCCATCAGGACCTTGCGGAATTTGAACCCGCCGACTTGCGGATCCACCACCAAAGGATGCTTGCCGGGGTGAGGGATTCGGTCCAGCTGGTCGAGTCGGCTGAAACCGACTGGCACCTCGGACCAGTCCAACCATTGAGGAACCGCCGGTGCCATCGCGTTTACTTCACGACAGCGCAGCTTCCGACCCCTTTTGGAGTCGGATCCTTGAAAGATCATGAGTACACCCCTTTGAGGGGGGTACTGTGCGGCACCACCGCCTGCAGCAGAACCTCTCTCTCCGCCGGCATCGGGCTCGGGCTGCTTTTCTTCCCGGAGTCGCTGCAGGAAACTACACTCCCGAGTTGAATGTCCCGCCTGATAGTTGGCGGTGCTGTGGAAAGAACAGGGCCTATCGAGGATTTTCTCAAAGGTGAGCTTCGGTGCCTTGCGCTGCTGCCAAGGGCGCTCTTTCTTTTGGCCGCCATCGCCACGCTGGGCGCCACGCTTAGCAGCCGCAACTAGGTCAGCTCCGCTGACCCCATCTCCGCCGCCAGCCTTCCGCTTCGGGGGCGATTGTCCACGCGCTTCTGACCTGAGTCGGTGGGGACTTTCTGGCTTGAGGACTCGGCTTTTGCCTTGCCTTTGTCCTCGTACCGTATGGCCTCCTCACCCGTCGCGTACTTGCTAGCGACTTTCATGAGTCGGCCCATGGTCTGGATGTTGGACCGGGCCAACTTGTGCTTCAGGAGTTCGTATTGACTTCTTGGGAAAAGGCCTGAATGGCTTGCGTCTCGGTGACATCTTCGATGGAGTTGCGCAGTCGGGTCCAGCGCTGAATGTAGTCGCGGACCGACTCACCTTTTCCTGGACGCAGAGCCACAGGTCTTGTGCGTTCCCAGGGCGCTTGTACGTGCCCTCAAAATTTTTGACGAAGGCCTCTTGGAGGTCCCTCCAGTCATAGATGCTATCTTCGGGCAGGCTGTTAAGCCATGCCCGAGCCGACCCTTCCAGCATCAGGGGTAGGCTTTGGAGGGCGACACGCTCGTTGCCTCCTCCAATATTGCAAGCGACTAAGTAGTCGGCAAGCCAAGTTTCCGGCTTGGTAGTGCCGTCATACTTGTCGACACGCTGGCGATCCGGAACCGGTCCGGAAATGGCTCAGACTGAATCCGCCTGCTAAAGCACAGCGGACCGGTGGAGGCGGAGCCACCCGGCTGATTGACTTCGTCGCTGCGACGTTCGGCCCGCAACCTGGCCGCCCGTCGTCCCTCGATGTCGTCACGAGCGTCATGGGCATCGTTTGCCCGGGCTCGAAGGGAGCCGGCTTAACGTCGCTCCGCCTAGAGTCGGTTGATCTCCTAGCGAGCATCAGGCCGATTCGTGGACCGACTCGGCTGTGAAGAGCCCCACAGTAATGGGGGCGACTCGGAGCCGCCGAAGGACGACTCCGCGTTGCTCTGGAGGCCAGTCGGTTGCTGACCGACCTGGCCTCGTTTTGCTGCTCCACCGCCGTCTTCATCAGAGTGACGACTCGGCGGTGGATCTCTGCCACGGGACCATCCGCCGGGGGCGGCAACGAGTCGGCCAGAGCGGCAGCCGCGAAGAGATTTTGGGCGGTGTTTGATAAACAGGGACACTGTCCTGCTCTCGCCCGAAGAGAGGGGCCCCGAACAGCCCGGCTCTCCCGGGCAGTTGAAGAGGCACGCCAGTTTGCGCGTCCACGCGAACCGTGGGGCTCTTCTTGTCGTTCGCGCTGCTCGAGAGCCGCTCTCTCTTGATCGAGACGCTCTCGCTCAGCAAGGAGGGCTCGCCGAGACGCCTCTAAGGCCCTCTCGGCTTCCGATTGCCCGTCGATGGGCGTGTGTAGGTGTTCGTTCGCCGCCCTGGCTGCTGCGGCAGACGTACCCACGTCATTTGTCACGCCGGGCCCGACCTCGTACACCTCTGCCGAGGCGATTCGGCTATGCGAAACTCTCGTCCCCGTCGGACTCGGAATCCAAGACGGGGAGGAGGGATTCGGCGCCCACCATGGCGACGAACTGGGAGCGCTCCACGTCTTTGCCCGGAGCGGAAGGAGATCCGAGCTGGAGCTTAGGCTTCGCTTCCACCGCGGGGCGGGGACACGGATCCTGAAGGTGCAGTTGGCCGAAGATGTCGGCCACAAAATGAAGGCTGCCGAAGATAAACTCCGTGCCTTCAGAGTGCGCGGCGAGCTGCGCATCGCCGGCGATCAGCTTGCCGCCAGCTGCGGAAGAGGATCCCGCCTGGATCATGACTCCAAAACACGCGTCCCCTACCTGGCGCGCCAACTGTCGCGGGGATTTCGCGGCAGTATACATTTCTAGTAGGATTTTTGAGGAGCGCGTGAGGAAGATTCAAGCGGGTGCACGCAAGAGGTTTTTATCCAAGTTCAGGCCCTCCAATGGCGGAGGTAATACCCTACTCCTGCTGTTTGTATTGCTAGCCTTGCGTGAGAGAAGTTACAGGAGGTTGAAGATGAAGTCTAGCTTTGATCTATGGAAAAAGAATCCAGCCCCTTCTGCATGGGGGTGCTCTGCCTTATATAGGCTGTACATGTGCCGGCTCGGCCAGTCGATCGAGCTACAGTAACCGCTCAAATTAATTGGTATATTCATTCTATGTAAACCGTCCGAGTAACGTCAGTCTTTATGTAGGCGAAACGCATGTTTTGATGGAGTTGTAACGCCTGCCTTGATGGCACCCGGACGTTGTACCCGTGCGGGTCTTACTTGGGCCTTCATCTGAGTGGGCCTCCATGGGACTCCCCGAGCCTGCATGGCCGACTCGTTGTGCTGGGCCTACCCGGATGGGGCTCCCCCCGTCAGTAACCTTTCCTAATTTGCTCTATATACAAGTTGGGTCTTATCTAGAAGACCTCATCATAAGTAACATGATGATCCAAATTATTGCGATTTAGGCTCTTGGTTTAAAAGTTATGAATTTTTGAATCTTGAATTCTCATAAAGGTGCTGACGCACAGCATGCATATGCCAGCCCTTTTTTTCTCTTTAGAATAAGCCCATGCTGATTCTGGTTTTGTTTCGTACCGTGCTTGCGATTTGTACCTCAGAATCGCCCGCCCGGGTAGACCAGCCCAAGGACCACGAACGTAGCAGGCGAGCAAACCGGGGCTGCCTTTCCTTTCATTTTCGTGCTCGCTGATTTACGTGCGCACGCAGTGCTTCCATTTTCTTTTTCTTACACGTGGGCAGGCAGCTAGGTTAGTAAATCATAGGTGCGGTGAGGCAGCGTGGAGTTAGAAGATGTACTGGTACTGGTGAACATGCTCTTTGCTGAGCAGTTTCTTTTCTGTTTACTTTTTTTTTCCTGCTTCTTGTTTGGCCTTTCCTTTTTCTTTTAGTTTCTTTGCGTGTTTCACTAATATCCTTAAATTATTTCATAATGATATGTCTGCTGCGTATAACCGAAAATCCAACTCACTCGGTTTGAACCGTCGTGTTCCTTCATAACAATAACGACGTCCAATATATTTGAATTGTGCTTATTTTTTAGGAAATGTCTATTTCTTAGTTGCCTAAAATTTTCTTAAATCTCAGTTATTTTTAAGCCTTTAGATCAAAATCCAACAACCCTCATCTCTACTAAAATAAAGTACAATTTTACGTACTAAAAATTGCAGTAACTTTTCACTAAAATTACACACATCTAAAACTGTAATTTTAGGCTAAAGGATGTGTAATTTTACAGACTAAAAATTACAGTAACTTTTTACTAAAATTACATACTTTTAGAACTGCAATTTAGGCTAATTGATGTGTAATTTTAGATGACTGAGATTTACAAAAATTTTAAGCAACTGAGAATTAGCCAACACGTATTTTTTATTCTCTACGGTCAGTTTGTTCCACAAGTAATTTTGTCTTTTTTCTGTATAACTAATTTTGTTCCACCAATAATTTTGTTATCGTTCTATGTCCATTTTTGTTCCAGCAATAATTTTACCTGCTCTGCGTTAGATTTTTTTTTAGAAACACGGTACAAACGCAGACGCTCACATACACGAACGTACACTCACCCCTATAAACGCACGCACGCACACCCTACCCCTATGAGCACATCCGAGAGACCGAGCCGGTAGATCTTGAGATTGACGAAGTCACCACAGGCACCTCGTAGTCGATGGGCACGTCGTCTCACACTGAAAGAATAGCACCGAAAATCCTAGAATAAATCCAGGAAAATGCGAGCACCCGTGCCAAGTCTAGGACTTGAACCCGGGTGGGTAAGTTCCACCACAAGGAACCTAACCAACTGAGCTACGCTCAGTTCGCCTGCGTTAGCTTATTTTGTTCCATTAGCTATTTCCTTTTTGTTCCAATAGGGTTTTTTCCCATATATATTCCACTAATAATTTCTATCTGCTTTACAGTACCTTATCTTGTTCCAGTAGCAATTTCATATTTGTTCCATATGGCCATTGTTGTTCCATTTGTAATTTCGTATTTGTTTCGGATTGGTTCATCTTTTGTTCCACGTCTCAGAAACATTTGTTACACTGGAAATTTGTATTTGTTCCATGTTAATTATAATTTTATTCATGACCGTCTTTTGTTCCGGTAATAATTTCTTCTTTCTTCCAATAGGAGCTACTGCTGTACCCCGTGACCACTTTTTGCCCCACTAGTAATACCATATTTATTCCACTTTATAATTATTTTATTGTTCCACTAGTAACTTCTTATTCTTTCAAATACATTTATTTTTTGTTCCATGTGACAATATTTTGTTCCTTCAGAATTCCTTTTTGTTAAACATGTTTTCAAATGTATTTTTCCAGCAACAAGATGATCAAACACGGCGAAACTGTAATATAGTACAAGAAATATTTTTTTTTAGGGGACAAGAAATATATGTTTCAATACTCCAACATAAAGGAAGCATGAAGAAACAGGTTGAAATATGACCAAAAGGGATGTAATGGAAGAAAAAAAGAGCTCGTTCTGCTCTTGGGCTGTTGGTCAGTGCAAGCCTTGTGGGCCGCCTGGCTACTGCTAGCCTGCACCTCACCATCCTTACGTGGACTGATATTAAAAGAGGCAAACTTCTTCTGATGGCGTAAATCCGGGCTAGTCCAGTTGGTTAGAGTCTCGTGGACGTGACCGGGTGGTCTTGGGCCTCGAATCGTGGCAGAGGAGGCGGTGCCGAAACATATTTAGTGCGGGTATGGGGTGTGAGGACCCCCTGCTGATTCAATCACCAACTCAATTTTGGAGCGATCGGCCCACGCGGCGACGCCATTTTTCGCAGGCTAGCACACCTAGCTGCTTTAGTGTGTCGACCCTGGCGTTGCGCTCGTGCGGCCCATCCTTGACTTTGGGTATTGGCACACGGACCGAGGCCCACTAAACTGAGATTTCATTCCATTCGCTTTCTCCGAGCGCGTAGCTTTTCAATGGACGGATGGATGGACCAATTGGTTAGTCAGTTATAGGCCATGTTTGTTTAGGCTTTTATTTGGTTTTTGGACTTTGGCTTAAAAGCCAAAAAAGCACATATTTATGTACTTTTGGCTTTTGGCTTCTAAAAGCCAAAAGCACAGGCCCATAGTCAACATGCATATCTCCAGAAATTGGAAAGTTTATAGTTTTCAAATCGAGTGTCTAAATCTGGATTCGCTCGAAGAATCGTATTCTTTACAACGAGACATCCAAAGCAAGACTTTACTTTTTTTAAGCAATTACAAAGGTGTTGCACACGCGCATGAAGCCACAAGAGAACAAAGATAAGATACTAGTGGAACAAATTGAGATCATATTGGAAATACTTGGACACTATTGGTGAAATGCAAACAAAAAACTTTATTTCCTTGAAATGTTCATTTTCAAATCGAGTGCCTAAATTAGGTATTGCTTGAAGAATTCATTCTTTACGATGAGACATCCAAATCAAGACTTCACTTTTTTTAAGCGATTACAAAGATATTGCACATGCACATGAAGCCCCACGAGCCCTCTAATCACATACTAAAATTGACAAAAACCAGGAAAAATCTGCGAATCTCGTTAAGTTCCTACTGAAAACACTTGAAAAAAGAACTAATTTAGAAAATAGGGAACGAATCAAGACTACAACGGAGCATTTACATACTACTAGAGGAACAAAGATAAGATAGTAGTGGAACAAATCGAGATTGCAGGAAAATACCTGGACACTATTAGTGGAAGGCATACAAAAAACTATATTTCCTTGAAATGTTCATTTAGCTCACAAGAATTGTTTCAGTAGTTTATAAAAATGTTTGTTATCAAATAACATTTTTTGAAAAACATTCCATCATTCATAGAAAATGTTCATCTAACTTAACCAAAATGTTTATGTCAAATGTCTTGTTATTCAAATAATCGAAGAAAAAGAAAATGTTCTGCTTTTTCGAAGAAAAATGAAATGTTACAGATCACATTTTTCGCGTCGAGCATTACAGAATCACCAACAGAACAATCCAAATCTATTAGCGAAATTTGGTCTGGTGGAGGAGCCGAGGGCCCAGCCCATGTATTGAAACAGCGCGACTAAAAGCAAAAAATGAAAAAAAAATGAAAGGAAAAAAGAACGAAAAAATGGAGCAATGAATTACACAACGTTTCTGGTCCGAATTGTCTCGGCGGGTACGAGAATTTCTTATTGGGCGGGCTCACTCCAAAGAAAGGGTGTGCAGTAAAACGTTAACAGGCGTGATAGGCGGCAGATAGGGTTTCCGTGGGAGTCCCACACCCAGTCCAGGCGAGACGAGCGATGCGAAGGTGTAGTGGAAATGTTCTGCTGTCGTCAGTACGGATGGATTCCTGCTTCCGAAAGAAATTCATGCTCATTTGACTGTAACCGGCAGCGTACATATTTACGGTACTGCATTGAATATTTTGTCCATATATCCACCTTCGTCTAACTTCTGTGCAAGAGAAATGCTGGTCAAACGTCGTTAAAACACCCATCTGGTCAAAGGTATATGCAGTCGTATATTTATAACCTTCGAGCTAGGTACCGTACCAACGGTCACATTCCCGTTGTGCACAGTACAGTGAAACAGTTTTCCAAGTGGTCCTACGACTCCTATCGATCCTACCCTACCCTAGAAGAGCAGCAAACGTACATAACGCCACACTGCACAGTACAGTGAAACAGCGAGGTACGTACGTACAGCGAGTAGCTTTCGCATTTACGGCCCCTTTCAACGTACGCTAGCTAGCTGGCTAAAGATCGATGTAACCCCCTGGCTGTTATGCTTAATTAATTACGCATTAGACATGCATGCTGTGACCGATGATCATCTCAGTCAGACATGCCAAAAGTTGTTGGGGACGGAGGAGCTAGGTATATGCTGTCCTCCTCTAGCTCTATCCTGATGCACAGGGAACAACTTGATTACGAACGAGGAATTTTTTTCTAAATTCTGCGAGAATTGAACTAGTTGCTATGAAATTTCTGAAAAGAGTATATGAAATCTCTGTGTCCTAGACGGGGCTTATTTGTAGAACGCAGCTGATTTGTTGTTGTCTTGTTTAATGGATTAAACCTCATTACTACAAAAATGATTTTTTTGGAACCCCCATCTCCGCCGGTTTTGATAAAACGGGCTGTGTTGGAAGTATCTCAGCCGGTTATAAACATCTCAATCAGTTAAAAAAATAAACCAACTAAACTAATTACCTACCTCAGCTGGTTTTAAAAAAGGACTAAAAAATTAAACCGACTGAGATATTAAAATACTGAATTGAAATATTAAAACATCTCAGTCGGTTTTAAATTAAAACTGACTAGCCAGCCAAAAATATCTAACCCTAGCCTACCCCATCTTTGTGCCGACCTCATCTCTCCTTCTCCCTTATCCGCCGCCACCCACTACTTCCCCAAGTCCCGGTCCTGAGCTCCTCCCCCTCAGATCCCATCTCCCTCACCGCGTCTTTCCGCCCTCACTGGTCTCGACCTCTTTGCTGGCCATGCCATCGGCCTCGACCTCCCCGCCGGCCGCGCCATCGCCCTCGACCTCTCCGCCGGCCACGCCATCGGCCTTGACCTCCCCGCTGGCCGCACCACCGCGCTCGACCTCTCGCCGGCCTTGACCTCCTCGCCCTCCCCGCCGGCCACGCCACCACCCCCCATGCGCCCGCCCCTCTCCGCTGGCCACGCCACCGCCCCCCCATCCGCCCGTTCCTCTCCAACGTGCATTGGAGCAGCAGTAGCAGCAATAGCGGCAGAGAAGCAGGTGGGGGATCTGGATCCGAGGCACCACCACCGGGTTCCTCACGGAGGCGACGGCATAGGAAGAGGAGGAGGTGGCGGCGGAGGGCAGCAGGAAGCAGATGAGGAGCAGGATGAGTTGCTTTAACGCTCTGTGTTTTTAGTCTCTACCGAGAAGAACTATGGATAAATTTGATGCATACTATCTGCTAATGTAGAATTTCTTTCACTGGTGTGCTAACATGATTTGTTGGAGTGTCTATGTCTGTTGCAGCGTATTGGATGCGTCTGATTTCCCTGAACATTACTTGCTTGCTTTTCCACTAGATATCCGACATTTCTGAACTTGATTTAACTTTGTTTTTGTGTTCTTTATTCTGCAGAGATACTTGTGAAGAAAATAGTTTCAGACCTGTATGAGGTTACTAAACTTATGTTTTCTTCTTTTTGTTTCAGACATGTATGAGGTTACTTGCATGTAGCGCTCGAGAAGTGGTTGGGGTCGTCACCGCATTTGTCATCTTCTAGTCCGAGTCTTCAGATTGATCAATGTGTGTTGCGCTGCTGACCTCCGCAAGCAGAATTTCTTGACTTGCCTTTCTTGCTTCCCAGAGATCTCTCTCTCTCTCTCTCTCTCTCTCTCTCTCTCTCTCTCTCTCTCTGTGTAGGCGAATGTCATATAGAAAATTGTAGTAATCATGAATGTTGAAAATGTCAGCAAGCTGTGAGCTGTCTATTCCCCTCGCTACAGTTGAGAGAGGCGACTCAGCCGGCGCTCCCGTTTAAGGTTTTCTTCCCCGGCGAGGCCGCTGTTCCTCTTTGCCTCCGGTGGCCTTCGGGCACCGTGGGGCGAAGGGGAACGCGGCCTCCACCGGGTTCTGTAATTACGGCCCTCGCTGGGCTGGTTTTGTTCCTCCGCGCCACCGCCGGGTCGACGGGTTGCTCGGCGGCGGTAGGAGTTTTGTTCCCACGGCTCCAACCTCGGCTCACCGTTCCCTTCGCCGGCGACGGTGAGGAGCTTGTGGTTTCTCCGTTTTCTGCTTTGTTCTTCGTGATGCTAGGTCGTGCGTTTGGAGAGGAGGTTGGTGCTGCTCTGGCTCTGCTTTCGGTGGTGTCTCCTCCGGGGCTGCTGGTTCTTCTTCTTCCTTTTCGGGGTGTTGCAGATCTTGCAGGGAGCTTCGATCTATGGCGTGGCTCGGATGCCTGCGAAGCTTGGGGCTCTGCCCCCGTCGATGCGCTTTATTCGGTTGTTCAGCTCGGCCGTTCGCGGCGAGTGTCTCTTGCGGCGATTCTCCGAGGCGTTCGCCTCTTCTTCTTCTGCAGGTGTGTTGGTCGTGCCATCGTCGTCGCCCTCCTGCGTGCTCGGCGGCTCGTCGTCGGGAAGGGTGGATCCAGCGGAGCGGATGCCGTTCTTCGGCCCAGGGGCTTCATTGTAGTTTTCTTTTTTCTAAGGGCCTTTTTGCAAATGTGGGTGACAGCAGTCCCCCTCCAGATGCTTCCCTGGACACGTGTTCTGTTATTAATCTAATGAAGTTTGTTTGCTCAAAAAAAAATGTCAGCAACAAGTACAAATCTTCTCATTTTAGAAATGGTTTTTTCCTTACCTGTGTACTGTCATCGAAAGATAAGATACATTTGTTTACGACCGTGTGAATTTTTTTTAATTTACTAATCAGCATTCCAGCCGGTTCAAAAATCATAACCGACTGAGGAAATTGGCATTCCAGCCGGTTTAACAATGAGAACCGACTGAGAAAATTGGCGTTCCAGCCGGTTTAACAATGAGAACCGACTCAGATAAGATCATATCACAGTCGGGCTTTTTGCTTAACCGGCTGAGGAGATATTATCTCAGTCGGTTTTATAACCGGCTGAGATAATTCATATTATTTCTGCCCTTTCTCTTCAGCCGGATGGGAAACTAGCTGAGAAAGCTATTTTCGGCTGGCTGTAATTATGTTTTCTGTAGTAGTGCCTAGATGTTTGGAACTGATACTGTATCAGAAATTAAAAGTCACCGGTGCATTTGCAAAGGGATCTGAACTACGTACTCGAGACTTAATTTAGTACCTTTGCCATCCAACATTTCAGAAGGAAACAGTGTAATCCACATACGAGTTATGTCGGGGGCTGGTTGGTTTGAGTTAAAGATTGCTGGCATGACACAATCACCTGTTTAATACGAGACTTACGCTTTGGTGATGGATCAACTGATTTCCATTTCTCAAGCAAAACAAGGGATCTAGGTGCATGGCCAATTCACTATCTGGTTTCTCAAACCAACACCTCATAGAACTCCCGCCTTCCAAATGGACCTAATCGTGTTTTAGGTACTCCGTCCGTTTTAAAATATAGTTTTAAAATATAGAGTATATTTTGGCAGTTCAGGTTTATGTTTTGATCAACAATTAATTCAATAATATGTGGGCTATATTATACAAAATTGATATTACTAGATCTTTATTCAAAAGAAATTTCTTATGATTGTGATTTTATAACTATTAGTAATAAAAATTGTACAAAAAAATTTATGGTCAAAGTTTAAATTTTGAAACGGAGAGAGCACATTTTATTTATGTTTCCGCCTGAATTTGATAAAATGAATAAAATATGAGTTTATGTTATTCAAAAGCTAGTTAGTATTTTCCGAGTAGGGTGCATTGGTTAAGAGAGTTATCCTTAAAGCTCAACATCCGAGATAGAGGTAGATCTGGTTCAGTATATCTACAAAGAACTATTCGCCCTTCTAAACAGAACTCGGGAACATGGAGGATTTCGACCATCAAATCTACTTGCAAGAAAGAGAGAAGATAATAGGTTTTTGCCTCTTTCCTAACTATAGAAGAGAGAGGGCCCATTGCTACCGAACAATCTATCTCAGATGGTTAAAAAATGTTATACCTAGCGGTTTAGAGTAGGGTCTGTAAATAAAGGTCAGTGATAATATACCACATTTCTAACTGTTATTTTAACCATTTGTGGTAAGCATATCTCAAACGATTCAGAAGAACTAAACATCTATGGTAATAGGTTATCTTAGATGGTTCAGAAAACACAACCGTCTGGGATAACAGGCTATCTCAACCAATTATCCCAGACGATTCATTTTTTTACTACACTGGGAATAGTGGATATCACGGATGATTTGGTGGTTTGAATCGTCTGTGATGTCAAAAAAAGTAGTGGGGCTAATTTTATTTTTTTGGCCAGCCTAAAACACATAAATTTACAGAATCATGTCCATTCATATATGCAATAACACATCCAGAATCAAACATCTAAGATCCATTCACACATGCATATATATATCTCTAACCATTCACATCTTAGAACCATTACTTTAGAATCAAGTTACGTAGAAATTCAGACAAATCATATATTCAATTCCTAATTAACAAAATTCAAATATTTGTAGTTACGTGAACCATTAGTATCTTGGTTTGTAGTGGAACTCAGCGTCAGGTTTGATCACGTCTTTGACCAAGAAAGAAGCAAGGATTCCTCTGATCTTTGCTAGATCTGGCTGTGGCAACATTGTCTTGGGAATGGGTGGAACTTATCGACATGAAGATAAAAGCCATCTGAGATATCCTATCATCTCTAACGATTAATTTCATCTAGTTGGTTCTTTCTCATTAACCAGGTCAGATTGTATTCATCACAAACTATTTTCGATGACCAACTGATATGTGGAGTCTAGGATACCTGTTTCTGTAGTACTGGCAACTTTGGAGCATCTTTGCGCTTCCTACTTTCCGTGGAGTAACAGCCGATCTCCCTCTCCTCCAGCAGGCTCACCTGCATCGGTAGGGGAGGGGAACATGAATTCTCAGGCGAATCTCGTAAATGGGCAATGATCTAGTCTTGTTTAGCTATGGTATTGAGGTCGTCCTTTGTTTTGGCCATGGTGGCGGTGGCTATGCTCGCAATAAGCCTCCTCCTGCTTCATCCCTGACATGATGTCTTCTTCCCCGATTTTGGCAACAATCTGGAGGTTTGTCCTTTTGTGTGCTATGATCTGAGTAGTAGGTTTTGCTTCCGAAGTTGCCAGATCTTGTTGTTTTGGATGGTAGCGAGTGTTTTCCTGGGTCGTTAGCTTTAGTTCTTCTAGTTGGCAATGTCGGTGATGTTTGGGTGGCTTTCAGGGTCCAGGTTTGGGGCAGCGCTTCATGGTGTTAATCGACGTCATCAACCATGATTTTCATGGATCAAATATTTTAGCATTTGACTCTTGTGATTCCTCCTTCATCCTCCTCATATGATTCACCGAACATAATTATGATTGAAGGTCCAGCAAGCTTGCAAGGGAGCCCTAGCTGACATTCGCTCATCGATTTTTGGGTCTGATTCTAGGCTAAGAGCCTTCTAGAGTGGCGATCCAAAGATTTTGGGTTCTCCTGCAGCCTACCCAGATGAAGGAGTGCCTGGCATAGTCATTTTTTCTCGTGGTAGGGCCAACAGGCCTGGATGCACTACGGTGGGACTCAAAGATGAAGACCCTGGAGGACATCATTGTAATTTTATTTCTTGTGTGGATCCTTTTGCAATTTAGGGGACATGTGCCCCTATACTGTATGATGTATTGTTTTACCTTTTAACCAAAATAAATGGCTCGCACAATCTGTGCTGCCATATTTGTTGTTCTTGTATATGATTCTATTTTCTTCTATACCATCCCAATATGGTCACACTAAAATAAATAGGCCTTTTTTCACTAGAACTAATCCACACCATTATAATCTAGTCTCATCTAAATAGACGTTGTAGATCTTCTCTTTTTCCCTAGAACTACACCATTATAATCTAGCCCCACTAAATAAGTGGTGTATAATTTTCGCTTTTTAATGTGAGCATTTCTAAATTTCTGGATCAATGTAAAAATACCTATCTCTCCAATAGAAGTGATATCTTCGACCTTACCTATTGTATAGATTTAAGGCTTCTAGTCCTTCCCGTAAAAGAAGCAACATGAAAAATCCTTGAAGTGTTTCAATAGGACTCGGTATCTGCTCTTCACCCAAAAAGTAGGTATATAGATTTAAGTTCATGCTAGTGAATATTTGGGGAATATAGACATAGTTGTTTCCTAGCAAAAGATACAAATTTCTCAACGGAAAATGGAAAAAAATTCAGCATGATTTGAGCCAAAACAGTAGGCCATCAGTATCGGGCAAGATGCCGAGTACTCGTACTAGTGCTCCAATGGGAGTCCACTCGTACAGGTCATACGGTGATGAATGAGGTACAGTGCGCGGTGGTCCAAAGGCCACAGCAGCCCCCCATCTGCACGGGGCCAAAGACCCATGCAAATAAATGTCCAGTTCGAAGTGCCAGTGACCCCCTCTCTTTCTCACTCCCTCTCGTAGCCACAGTGCATCAGGAACTAGGCCACGTCTACCCCCGGCCCCTTACTACAGTTCTAGAGAGAGAGAGACATTTTTAGAGAGAGAAGAGTTTTGGAGAGAGAAACTGGGGAAGACAGGGCATTTAATTGGACAGGGATGCTGCACAGGGTCCCTCTTTATTTTTTCCTTTGTGCTGCAGCTTGCTTGCTTCCCCTTTTTTATTCCTGTTTCTTTTAAATTTTTTCTTTCTTTCTCCTCTCACTCTTTCTCTATGTCAGACACTGAGCAAAAGGGCCGACAGAGGAAGAGGGAACAATAGAATGACTTCAATGAGGGGACAGAGAAACATGGGGGGACTGGAAAAATGATTTTGCAATCCATTGCTTTATGATTGGGCTGATCCTTTTCCATGTCTTTCCTTTCTTTTTCCCCACATCTCTTCTTGGTTGGGAGCAGCAGGGGACCTCCCTCTTGATCTTTCCCTTGATTGAAAAGAATTGCTTTCTTTCTTTCTCGCAACTGTCGTGTGGGTGAAGATAAGACCCCAAGATTGCAGCGGCTTGAGGTTTACTAGTACTACTACATTAACTATTGGGTCAGTCAGTCAATCAGTACTATGGTTGTCAAATCAAAAGTGCCTCACGTCACAAGAACCAGGCAGAGATTAGTAGTACTCCTGTCTGGCGGCAACTTTACTTCAAGATTAGTACTCTATCCGGCGTGCTCAGGTATGAACCCCAACTTTTGTTATGGAGCTTTGCATGGTTGCATGCCGTGCTAACATGCAAAACCAGGTGCACCATTGCGCTGGCCTACTTCTTAGTGACGCACCAATACAATGTTGACATGCGTATATGCTACGTCTGCTCTGATTTAAATGGCCTGTTCCAGTGAATCCATATAGTAGGAAAAACTCTTTTTTCTTTGAACTCCAAACACTTAGAAACAAAAAAAATTTTAACAAAGATCTTGACATTTAAAAATCACTTCTTTTACAAAAATTGTTCCATTCAGGCGATTGATCAAATGAAAAAAATGAAGGCCCTCCCACTCCTAGGGCTGCTTCAATTCTCCATAGCTTCCCCTCTCTTCTGGCCCGCTCCTTCTCTTTTCCTATCTCAAGCAGTGCCTGCATGGACGACCGATCGGACTGCCTAGCTCGAAGGTGGTAATCTGGGCCACCCGAGTCATTCTTGGGACCCTCAGCCCTTCTTTGGAGCTAAACCCTCCCTTTCACCCCATCAAACGGCGTGGCATCGTCGAGGTTTGACGGACTGGATCTCACGCCGTTGAGCTCAAGGTGAGGCAGTGGGTTTAGCCAACCAGATTTGATAAGGGTGGGGCTCGTGCCAGTTGGATCCGCTAGGGCAGGGCTTGGAGACGACGCATGCCGGTGGGGCTCGAACCGTTGGTGGGGGCGAGGTGGATTGCATTCGGATTTTTGTTATAATAGAAGATGATTTTTATTGCATACCATAGTGATGTTGCACAACCGTTATTTTGGTTTGTTGCGTCGTCACATTACATATAACAAATGTTTATTTTTCTACTGTAGATATGTTTGTTGCAGTTGTTAATTACCAGGTGTTTTTGTATTTTGTTGCAATGGGTTGTTTCATGTTCCAGATGTTCTTTTTGTTGGAGCAATTTGCCATGTGTTTCCATGCTTTGTTGCATGTGATTGGGAATTGGTTGCACAAGTACTAAATTCTTGATGGACCGTACACTTATTGTGTGCGACGAGAGCGCTAACTTAAAATCGGACGGCTAGAAGGGATCGGCCTTGAAAGCATCTTTTCTCTAACTTGTAACAACAAAATCTTACAATGATTCCCTTACAACCTAAATTCCACAGCGCAGCAAAGCACCAAAACAACGAGCCCTAGCTAGGTCAGTTAGCTTGGAGCAACTATCGAATTAATTGGAATTTGGCTAGCTCGTCAGCCTCACGTCTCTCCCTCCATCTGTTGGAATGTAATGTCGGTACGTAGCATCGATCGATGGATCTCCGGTCCGCCTCGTCCCAAAGGTGTCTTCGCTGCTAGGCCGCCCTTCACGGCAGGTGTTGCTCAATCAAAATCCGCAATTGATCCTTCCACGCAGGCAGCATCTTTCGTTCGACGACATCAATCCTCACCAATTACGCATTGGACCGCTAGCTACAGCATATATCCATCCTCCCTTTGCAGAGCTATCCGTTCGAGTTGGCACCAGACATACTAGTCACTCCATGAATCCCGTTGATCATATAAGACCTCGCTGCTATATATCTGCTACCTTCCCGGTTGCTGTCATGGCGTCGCAGCACCTGTGACCAAATGCTGGTCATCAATGCATCGACAGATGCTGATGCGCATTTGGACATGCACGTGGTGGTGTAGAGCGGCTTGGAAAGGGAGAGGGATATCGTTCGGATCTCGGCTGATGCATGGTTAGTTGCGCGAAACGTCCCCGTCGCGCGCGGCGGGTTTCATGGCGATGTGCTTGGACCAGTGCATGCCCTGGTTCGTGGATCACCATGGGATCGCTCCAGGGAGCAATTGAATTGATGAACGACTGAGAAGGTGGTAGAGCCGAAGGTGGCAACTGCTTTCCAAGATGCAACAAGCCAGGAGGAGATACATGCGCAATGCTTGGCATCTTGGTTCATGATTAGTCGGTTGTGAACTTCTGATGCATATATGTGTGTAATGTGCTCTTCTGTAAATGGCGGTTCACACTTGGATTCTGCAAAAGAGCAAGCAGGTAGCTAGCTTAGCCAGCAACACTGAGCTGAGTAGCTGACACGACCAAGTGGGAGGAGAAAGAAAGCAAAGAACCTGCAGGGATTAAAGAAAGAACATGCGGCACACGCACAAAAAGGATCGTTGATAAAATCATCTCATCATCTCTCAGCTAGCTAGAATGCTTCACCAGAACTCATTCCTTTTTCTTTTTTTTTCTTCTCCTTTCGAATTTTCCATGTGCTAATGATACGTTCCGCACTAGGGCCCTTTCACACATCAACTCGCCAAACACTCTCACACACACATATTGTCACTCACTCACACACGCGCGTCTCCTAGCTCCCTGCACTACTGTAATCTCGCCACAGAAGAAGGAAACACAACTAAGGAGGAGATGAAAGTAGCTAGAAACATGAGCCGGAAAAAGGAAGAAACCCAAAAGTAATTAACAGAGATCCAGTATATCATTCCCGGTCGGTGTTCCTCTTGCGGCGAAAATATCGCCATCTCGCTGTTCATCGTTCTTCGCTGAAAACTTGCGCCGTCGGAGGAATTTTGAAGGAAAACTAAAAGATGATCAGTACCGGTGTATGCAAATGGAAAATTAGCCTGTTGCTAGGTTTCTTTTTAATTGTAAGTTTGATGACTAGCTAGCTAGTCATGATCTGCGCCGTGCCAGTCTGGTCTCCCTAACGTGAATTCGAGGCTCGGGCTGCTCAGCTCATGGTTGGACACCTGCGAGCCGCTCGATCTGCAAGGCTCCATGTTCTGGAATAGACGCACACACATACACAAGAATTAAGAAATCATGTACACATAGAAGAATGTGAGAAGAAGGATAATATGTACATGCATACGTACCTCAATCGGAGAAGACAGTCTTACGGAGCGATGAGCGTCCATGTTGCAACAAGAATTCGACGACAGCCATGGATCCCTGAAGGAGAATGGGTTTCCCATTTAGCAAAGTTGATCAGTTACTACGTACTTACTACCTTTCCAAATCGAGCTAGTCCATCTATATGTGTATGCAGGCTGAGACTGAGAATAACCAAATAGTAAAGTAGGTCTCTTGCAATGCTACAATTGGGTATATATATGGTATGGTAAGTGTACTACAGATAGGAACATGGCATGGATCGATGCACAATGCCCACTTAGCTTCGGATAAAGTGAGCAACAACAGTTGCTCTTCCTGATCAGTTCGTCACATAGCTTCTTTCTAGGCAACAAGCTCTTAAAAGATGTTCCGGCCAGTTTGGTACAGTCGTGCAGTGCAATCGCATGTACAGGAACCCATCAGCAAGCTGCATGTTGTGGCTATAATTTTTAAGGTACTGAGAGTCACAAGCAAGGAATCTAATGCTACATGAGTAACACAAGAAGAGCCTTAATTTGGAGATCAATACTAATTTGCTCTCAACTCCTAAATACTAAATTGCACAAATATAATCACTAGTGGCTTTATGCGAACATATCTATTATATTACAGTTTTGTGTGTGCCTTTTTGTTTGTCTTCCGAGAGAGAGAGAGAGAAGAGAGTTGTTGTTGTGCATGACCCACATGTTGGAGATCATGAAATTGACAGTTTCTGTTGTTGTTGTGTACGCGTAATTTTTTTACATCTAGAAAAGTGTCCTTCCTTTGCCACCACTCTATAAATATAGAGACATGCACATAACACCAACTCACTACCAAAACGTTGTAAAGTGCTTTTGTCTTGATAGGAACAAATGTATACTGTTAATACTGAGGGACCAGTAGACTTGTATCCCCAAAAATGTATATTGTTAACACTGAGGGACCAGTAGACTTGTATCCCCAAAATATCAATCATATCACAGATATATACTAGCTACTTTATATACCTACTTATGTCTGGATTTTTTCTGATCAAGCACTGTATTACGAAATTAGTTCTAGATGAAGGGGATACAGTTCAACAGTGCATTCCATAATCTACAGTTAGCTAAACAGTCGCTCGCAGTTCATTCTGAACATATCAACATATACATATACTACAAATTAATACTTTTTTTAAGAACTACAATTTTCTCACAACGTAACTAAAATTAGCATGACAAAGAGACCAAGCGTTTGATCAAGCAACTAAAATGAAATGGACACATCAAAAGTTTATTTTTGAAGAAGGTGTATATCAAAAGTTTATCAAAGAAGCTGGTTTACAATAAGAAAATGTTTGCATGCATGTTCTCTTGATCATCTAAAATATTTTGATCATTAGCATTGCTACGAGATGTGCGGAGCCAGAAAATTTTCGATGGTGGTGCACACCACAAGTAAAAGATTAAGTGTCGTACAATAGATACAATTTTCCTTCACATTTCACCAACCACAAGAAATTTTTGAATTTTACTTTCATATTTCACTAATTACTCACATATCTTACTCAGTCTCTAAATATTTTTTGTTTCCGTGGGTGGTGCCTCTCCCTGACGCCGCTACTGGGCTATGCACAACAGTCCTAGTAAACTCATGGCCACACAAAGAGAAGAACAGAAAAGAGACTTTTAATTCCTCCTGACCGTTGGAGTAAAACCAGTTTTACTGAAATCCTCAAACACGCAAAGGAAGTAAAATAAGTGCGCAGATAGTTAATTAGATAAACCAAGAAACATGGTTGCAATTTTCATTCTGGAAGGAAGATGGTTGCCATTTAACGCCATGGCAACATTTTTTTCTTACTAGTACCTAAGACAATGTATTCTTCCAAAAAATGCACTAGACCTGCTTTTTTAATAAAAAATAATTGACCAAAAATCTGACTTGAAACGGCTGAACAGAAGGAAACTATGTGTAAGCTAAGAAAGTTAGACTATTTCGAAAACTAGACCAGGCATTGTCATTATTTGCATGAGCAAGCGGATGAAAAGCTAACAAAACCAAGTAATTAATCAAGATGCAACTATTAACCAAGAAGTGACGAAAGGAAAGATGGAGTAGGAGAAAGAAAAAGTGAATGCAGACAAGGACAGGTCGAACTGCACTTGCTTTCAAGCTGCCCAAAGATAAGTTTTCACGCCAATGGCTGGAGTAAATTAAAAAAAATGTTTGAACACGTGCAAACAAATATTCTTTATTAGTGAAAGAAATGCTACTGGCTCTGCTGATAGTAGCATCTCTACAAAAATGAGGACCTAATCAAACCGAGAGAGAGAATTGTGTGCCGTGCTAATAATTGCCCAAGAAATACTAGGAGTAAAAAAAGGCATTGAAGAGACTGGAGCAAGGAGGTAGAAAGAACCAAGAATGCAGCAAGTCCTTGGTTACATATTCCTAGGCAATAGGGCATGTCAGGTCAAAGCCCCACCCCCCTGGAATCAGAGCCATGCATTGATATAGATAATGAAACAAGCTAGCTAGCCACCCCCCCTAGGATTGAGGGAGAGAGAAGAGAGAGACAGACAGAGAGAGAGAGAGAGAGAAGAGGACAATGAACAATAGGATTGAGGGAGAGAGAAGAGAGAGACAGAGAGAGAGAGAGAGAGAGAAGAGGACAATGAACAAAGCCCAAGAACCTACACACACAAAAACTTACACAACATGTATATACAAAAATAAAAATAAAAATTTTATTTTCATATCTTAGTTCCACATAGAACAAACACAGAGGAGAAGCCTGGCTGCGGCTGCTCAAGTCAAAGGAGTTCATGGGGGCGTGACTTTTGGTCTTTTCTGTGACATAACACTGGCCACCTAAAGATAGGCAGCCCTGTGTACCTTCCCCTCCAGGTGTGTGTGTGCCCCCAAAACATTCTTTTAAGCTTTAGCCATCACCACATTATCTATGCTTGTACAACTATTAGCCTGGTTAATTTACAACCTTTTAGGTGTCAATGCATACCAAAGTTTGGTGGTGTTTCTTTGGGCCTAAGCTAGCAATTAAGCACAACAAACTAAACCAAATACCATATTAATTACTAATGACATGTTGTTATCTACAGGGATATGTAAAAGCAAAGCAAAAGGTGTGAAGCAACGGAGGCTAGGCTATATGTATGTGATGATGTGTGCACAACATTAACATGTTGTCATGTGATTTGAGTTGGTACCTTGATGAGTTGCTCCACCTGGTGCTGGTGTTGCCGGCCGAGGACTGGTCCATGTCGCCGCCGCCGCCTACCGAGCTCGCCGCCCCCTCGGAAGTGGACCGGTGCTCAGCGAACGGCCTGAGGCACATGTTGTTCTCGCCGCCGGACCCGGCCTGGCCGCCGCTGGGGAAGTCCTCGTCGCCGGAGCCGCCGTCGGTCGGGCCTGAACGCACAATGCCAGCCACACCACACGTGATTAGCACTACTACTCCATTACCGGCGAGGGGTGCAGCTAGTGCAATGGAGCTACGATATGGAGGATCGATGGCAATGCGAATTACCTGAGGAGGCTGCAGGCTTGTCAGTGCTCTTGACGGTTCTATACATCTGAAAGGGGCAGCAAAAGTGAGATCAAAGAAAAGCAAACAAGAACAAACAGATATTGCAGCAATCAGTTAGGAATTGTGGGAGGGGGGAAAAGACAAGCAAATGGATCAACAGATGGATGGATCGATGCGCAAGACAACGCTGGGAAATGGACACCGGAAAATACTATGATGCGATGCCCTTGCACTCGCCTTGGAGCCTTACTAGCTTTCTCTCTCATTCTTCTCTCTCATCTCTCTCTAGTCCCTGGGTCTTGGCTCTGGTTCTTTCTATGTGGAGGTGAGTGCTTTGGGCCGTGCACACAGACGCGCGCACACACGCTAGGTAGGCGCACAGATGCACATACATTGCATTACTGAAGCAATGATGGCAACTTTTTCTCTCTCACACACATCCCCAAACACAGCCCCTCTCTCTCTCCCTCTAGCTCCAAGAATGGCAGTTTCTTCACTAACTCAGGAGTTACTGCATTGGCTTTCCTGTCTGACCCAAACAAGAACGAGAAGAAGAAAAAGAAGAAGAAGAAGAAGAGAGAGTGGGTTTGCAACAACACCGGGATCAGATTGGCACATACCTGGAGATGGCTCTTGACATGCGCTAGTGTCAGATCCTTCACGTCCATGAGCTCCAGCACCGACTTGGGCGTCGCCCCTGCAGGCCGGAGAGTTTGATCAGAAAAAAAGATCGCCATGGTGGTGGCGTAGCGCGCGGCGGAGAGAGATTGGGGAGGAGGAGCAGGTGGGTGGGTTGCGTACTCTCGTGGCCGCCGAGGAGCTCGACGGCGTGGACGAAGCGGGCGTGGAGAGTGCTCGTCCAGCGCATGCGGGGCGCGCGCATGCTGCGCTTGGCGGGCAGCTTGGGCATGAAGCGTGAGGCCAGACCGAAGGGCTGCGCGCCGTGGAGGTGGTGGTGGTGCGCACCCATGCCCATGCCCAGGCCGACGCCGGGGGCGCCGTAGCCGCGGAGGGTGTCCGTGAGCATGCCGTTGAGCCTGCCGGAGGCTGCCAGCATCCGGTGGTGCGCCGCGGGGGACAGGAACGCCGCCGTGGGGTCGAAGGAAGCGGGTGGCGCCGCGCCCGGCGCGAGAGGCGACGGCGACGTGGAGCCGAGGGAGGAGGGCCACGTCGCCGGGTGGTAGGAGCCGTAGAACCCAACCTTCGGGTGGTGGTGGCCGTCTCCCCCGGCGGCCGACGGCACGAACGGGAAGCCCCCGGCGCCGTTGTAGATAGGTATCCCACGGATTGGCGATGGCGCCGACGCGCCACCGGCCCCGGCGTCCAGCGGCTGCAGCGTCTGCATGGTCATCAGCGCCGCGCCGGCCGACGTCGTGGCCGCGGACGATGCAGCCGCCGCCGACGGCCGGTGCCGCCACGGCAGCGCGGCGCCCTCCTGCTCGGCCGCCTGCGGGGGCGGCGACAGCGACAGCTCCGTCGACGCCGTGGACCCGTCCAGCCTCCGCCACGGGTCCCCTCCTCCGCCCCCCACGGCCCCGCGCCGGCCGCCGACGGCGCGCCCCGGGCCCGTCGGCGGCCCGCTGCTCGGCAGGCTGATGTGCAGTGAGAGGTCCGGCGACGCGGCCGAGCTCGCCTCCATCTCCCCACCCACCACCGCGCGCGAGCGCCTCAATCCTGCCTCGATCGCACGCACGTACCTAGGTTGGATAGCAAGGAAGGTTCTTGGTGTTCTTAGGATGGGGAGGCACTTCTTCCTCTCTCTTGTTTGTGTGTGCTTGTGCTTTGGCCCTGCTGGGGTAGTGTCTCTCTCCTTTTGTATCCGTCTCTAGTACTGGAGTTACTACTACCTCTCTACTCTCTCTCTCTCTCTCTCTCTCTCTCTCTCTCTCTCTCAAGCCTAACATGAGAGACACCAGGGATGAATTGGTTTCTTGTGCTGCCCTTCCTTATTGCTACCCGTATAAAAAGGTCGAGAGAGAAATGTAGAGAGAGAGAGAATGTGAGGTTAGGAGGCGCAGGCAAGGGAGAGGCATCACACCAAGTATGAGAAATTGACACTTAGGAGATAGTACTAGATTGGCGAGTGGAGTCAAAGGAAGCATGCTTTTGTTTCTACATGTATCAGTACTATAACAACATATACTACACTACAATACACACTTACAAAAGACATTGAGGTGTATAGAAATATTTTGTACATGCAGGCAGGAGGAGATATATTGTAGGGGAAGATTGATGGACCTGATTTTGTTTGTTGGACTGAAAAGGCTGTGTGAGCTCGTGCGCTTGGGATTCTTTTTCCCCCATGCCCCTCAGGGCTTGGGCTCCCCTTGCTCTCTCCATCCCTGCCCCTGTAGAGCACAGCACTGCACCCTTTTTTTATGGGGGGAGCTGTGAGAGAGAGAGAGAGGGGGGCCGGAGAGACAGGCTTCTTCTTCTCCTTCTCCTTTCTCTCTCTACAAATTTCTCTCTCTCGTACTATCACTTTCGGATTGGATGCGTGTGGGGGTTCAGTGCCCCCCATGGGCCGGGGCTGACCCGGTCGGCATTCTACAGTCTCATCGGTATACGGTGATAACGAACCAAGCACCTTGTTTGTGTATGTATGTGTGGATGTCGGTTGCACATTCTCTGGATACTGCTTATACTACCTGCATTTTTTGTTCTCTGATTTTTTCGTTTGTATGACAACAAAAGTAACATTTGCTCTAAATTTTTTGTGTTGAGGATAAGCATTGGAGACTAATGCTTACGTGGGGTATTCTCGAGAACATCGCGGTGGTTGCGGAAAAATGTGTCTCCGTTACTACTCATTAAGACTCTACTAAGTGTTCCGCTTGGCTTTTTTGGTAACATTGTACTCGTACTTAGAAAGGTTTCTTGCGTTTGAATAGAAACGCTATGATGCCTCAAAAAGCATAGCATTTCTCTTAGCACAGAAACACCGTAGCTCACTGCTACAAACAAACACATTACAGACAGTTTACAATCGTCATCATAAAAATCTTTGGTAAGATATGTGATATGAATTTTGCACGATGTAATTACATAATTAAAAAAATCCAACAGATACCACCTCCACCCTGACCATCCGAGCCGCTGGATCCAAGCCCCATGAACACCGACGCCACATACCTACACGGCCTTCCCGAGCACCAGCCGAGACCAAAGGAGAGGGCCCATGAGGCGACGGAGGGTGCAGATGAAGTGGCACGCCAAAGGCCATTGAGGTGGCGGAAGTGGTGGATGGGGCCATGCTTCTGCATGATTGAACCCGCTTCCTGTGGCGCTGACACTGACCACCTTCATAACGGCGAGGCAGGAGCTAGCTGATGAGGCAGGCCAAGATGTCCTTGGTGAAGTGGGTAGCGACTCATTGCGTGGGGATGCCGTAGGGGGTAGCAAGCTCGGTGATCTCCAGTAGCAGGTGAAGCCCCTCCTCATCGTGCTACCTCTGGTGCCGCTGCTTCTACTTCCGCTCCTTGGCCGACGCAGAAGCTGCCACTGCCGCTGCCGGATCTAGGAGGAGGAGGAGAGGGGAGGAGGAAGTCACCGGTGCCGGGCGAGGCGGCGCGCATGGGATCGAGGGGAAGAGGTGAATCAGTTGGGGACTTGGGGAATTGGGTACCCGAGACTTAGGATTAAGGTCGGGCTTGGCTATGAGGATCACGACTTATATACTTTGTTTGGGCCAGGGCGTGCTGGGCTGACGGGTAGGACCATAGATTTTTTTTTGCTAGAAAACCATATGTTATAAAACTGTATGTGATGATGTCCTATTTATCACATACATTTTTTCTAAATTTTTGTCTATAATATGCATTTAAAAAAACATATATATAGTTAGCCCTAGCACAGACGATTTTGATGAACCGCCTACAATGAGGCATTCTGGATAGTTGTTTTTGTAGCGGTGACTTCTATTTCTGCATTTTACTGCATCCTGTTCGAGTTGTTCAACACACCACATGTCTTGCGCTTCTATAGTTATCATAGGTAGGCATATAACTTCTAAAAAGTCAGGGTTTACCGCTTTTTATACTTGTTGTTCTAAAGAAAAATGAAATTCACATTCAAAATGTGCATGCTTGTAACCGCCAAAAAATTGTGCATGCTTGTAACCACCAAAAAAAAGAGGTACATGCCTGTACATCTGGATTTTTATCATAGCATTCGACTCTTAGTTATGTTTCTGGAGACATTCTACGAACAATAATGATTGTGTAGGGCGTTATTGACTCTTGAATCTTCAGAATACTCGAAGTCATAGAAAACATGTTTCCGTTACTACTCATTTAAGACTGCGGTAAGTGTGGTGCTCGTTTTATTTTAGTAACATAGTAGCTTATGAACTTGCTCAATTAGCTAGAAGGGATGCGCATTTCGCAGTTTAGGACACCTTCCCGTATTTCTGAGCTCCTTGATCTTTGACTGTAAAGATATTATTCCTTAATAGATAAAGCTCTTTGGTTCCCGAAATAAGAAATGTGCATGCTTGTAACCGCTAAGAAATGTGTGCTTGTACATTTCTTTATCATAGCATTCGGCTCTTAGTTCTGTTTCTGTGTCATATTCTAGAGACAGTAATGATTACGCAGGGTGTTGTTGACTCTTGAATCTTGAGAACAGTCCTACTTCGGTAGTCACAGAAAACATGTTTCTGTTATTACTCATTAAAATTGCAGTAAGTGTGGTGCTCGTTTTTTGGTAGTAATGGAGTAGTTCATGAACTTGCTTAATTAGCTAGAAGAGATGTGCATTCCGCGGTTTGGGGCACCTTCCTGTATTTCTGAGCTTCTCGATCTTGACTGTAAAGACACTATTCCTTAATCAATAAAGCTCTCCGGTTCCCAGCATGCTTGTAACCGCTAAAAATATGTGCATGTTTGTACATCTGGATCTTTATCATAGTATTGCTCTTACTACTGTTTCTGGGTCACATTCTAGAGACAGTAATGATTATGTAGGGTGTTGTTGACTCGTAAATCTTGTCAATACTCCTTCGGTACTCATAGAAAACGTGTGTCTGGTGTTCGCCTTTTTGTAGCATTGCACATAAAGTTTCTTGTGTGTGAATAGAAATGAATAAAATCTCAGAAAGAATAGCCATATTTACGAATCTGCCACCTTTTGTTTTTGTTTCATCCTCTTCGAATCATTTAACCCAACCACATTTTGTACGCTTGGGTGTTACTAGACGTCGAACCGATGTGTTTAACATGCTGAAGCGACTAACGAACGAATTGTCCATACATATGCATCCTTAACATGCTGAAGCGACTACTGTACATCGAACCATGGTGACTCATATAAGCAGATCTTCCAACCAATGGCGAGGCAATAGTGTTTTTTTTTGGGCATATGTGTTAGCTGGGGACGCAATGCTTACGAAGGGTATAATTGACTCTTGAGAACATCGTGGTAGATGCAGTGTTTCCGTTACTACTTATGAAAATGCACTAAGTTTGTTCGCCTTTCTATGGTACTACGCTTCTCGTGTTTGAGTACAAATCCATTACGCCTCAGAAGCAGTAGACGTTTTAGTTGTGGAAACATATAGCTTGTGGGCTACTATAATTTAAGGTCGACCGTTTCGAACGATCAATTCTGACAGCTACAGTAAAGCTGTCGGAACGGCCAGATTTTAACTACAATACGGTCAGGTTTCAACTACAACACGGTCAGATTTCAACTACAGGTTTCAGCTGTTGGAATTGACTGTGCCCACGGTCAACCGCCCATTATGATTTTCCATAGCTTGTATACTTTTGGTCGTATCCTCTCCGGGCCGCTCAATATGTCCTTTTATGTTTTCTTTGCTCTTGGATCGTTATCCAGTTCTAGGCATTTTTTTTCCTTTTTATTGCTGGGGAAAAAAGCTTAAAATTGAATGAGTTCACATTCAAAATGCGTCGGTTTGCTCATGTAGATTCTTTTTTTATATAACAACATCTTTTTCTTTTTTTGCGAGGGTTATTTATTCTTTGTTCGAGGATATATAAACCCTGGAGGCCTAACGCTGGCATTGGCTATTCTCGAGAACCTAGCGGTAAAAGCAGAAAAATTACCTTTCCGTTACTACTCACTGAGATTTCAGTAAGTGTCGTGTTTGTTTTCTTTTAGTAGGACTGTTAAAAAGTTTGTTAGGTTTGAATAGAAAATGCCATAATATCTCGGAAAGAGTATCCCTTTTCTGAATTGAAACATATAGCAGTAGCTTGTATTGTTGTCTTTTGTCACTTCCTCCTTTAGCTGTTCAACAAATGGGTTATTTGTACGTTTCGATGGTTATCAGCACTAGCCATATGTACCATTTCTTATATTGATACAAAGTTTAAAAGGGAATGTGCAAGTTTGCTTGTTAATCTGAAACACGGACGATGATATGACACTTGTACCTTTTAATTATTGCCTCCAAGCGAAAAAAAATTCAGGATTACTAGCTAAAATATTTGTTTTCCTGTGCCCTTCACGTGTACCCTTAGCCTCTTGACTAATTTAATGAACAAATCACAGTAATTAGAATAAGAAGGTACGTACTCCCCTAAAACCAAAACCCTACTCAAATCTTCTAATGCCCTTTGCACGCTCTCCCCAAGATATTCCATCCAATCTAGTGACAACCCTGTCTGGGATTATTATGTCATCTCCACATGCCCAAAACACACACAAACACGCAGGCATGCAGGCCAAGTTGACTCTCATCCTATACTATGCTATCCACATGAGTATATGGCCTCAAACCCCAAGGCTTCATCGATCAAAGCTTAAATGCCATTTCCATGCATTGCACACATTGGGAATGTAACACCTTGTTTCTAAAGCCTTCTGGTGCAATTTTCTCTTCTTTTTTGCCATTCTTTAGCTAGAAACAACACTTGGATCCTGAGCACTTTGGTTTTACTAAATGTAGTATAGGTTCCTGAGTGTATATAGACCGTCCGTTGAGTAATCCACGTCTGAATAGCCAAAAGGAGCGTTGTACATAACAAGGATGGTTCCTATTTGTTTATCATGGATGACCAGACAACAATCCAAATGCCTGTACAATGGCTCCATTAGAGCAAAACAGAATGGAGATGATCATTGGAGTACATGGGTGGACCATAATAATATGGTTATATATGACTTACGTATCTGAAACGACAAATATCACAAATAATTTATGAAGCATTAGGTACTAAATAGAAAGTGGTATTGATATTGTGGATTCATTTATACTTTTGTTCATGCATGTACATGATCTCATACCAACAAGCGAAGGATGTGTGACTTACCTGATACAACTATGTTATTTGGAGACATATCCTGCGAAAATGGATATCGATCCTTGTGAAAATTCTCAAATTCCTCGAAAGTTAACGTATATATGATCGAATTTCCAATACATAATTAAGTAGCTAGGGCTTAACAAATGAATATGAAAAACAGGGCTAAGTAGCTGAGTATTGTTCTAACCGTAACATTATGGGTGCTGTGTGAAAATTCAGATCACAAAAGAAAAATATCTCAAGCATGATGAATCAAAATCGAGGTGGCATAACTTGTGTTTGTCACCCACAGTGCATGCATGCATGCAGGCTCACATTTATGACATGTTTAGAGCCAGTCCTTCCTGCATGCAGATCCTATCCTATCGATCATCTTAAAATGCCTGCATGCGTTGGAGCGATCGATCGATCCCAACATGCATTGCTTGTTGATGTAGATCTCCATGCTCGCTGCAGCAGCAATACCAGTTGCAACAGTTGCTACATTGAACAGATAAATACTGGTGCACATATGGATGGTACAGTGTGAGTTCTATGCATACAGCCTGTGGGATCTCTGTCTCATACTGTTGGTTGTGATTGTCCACAGCCTAGCAAAGCTAGTAGCTGATCGAGCCATGCATGCACCCAACAAGGCAAAAAGAGAAGAAGGAGAAATTAAAAAGAAATCTAGAATAGATATATACAACATTAGAAACCAATGGAAATATATACCAATGGTTCGGATTATGCGATGTTTGTATATGGTTCATCCAAGCAACAGTAGACGACTAATCGGAACATGATAGGCTGCAGGAACATCCGAATATTAACATGGGTAACTTTAAATAGTTTGTTGTGTTAGATCCCTATATGTGGAGAACCACGTATAAATTACAAAGACGGAAGCCAATTTTACCGGAGTTTCATTCTTTGTACATTTGACCTTTCTTATCACTCTTCTGCATCTGTACATGTCTATATATACATTTAATTTCTGAATTAAGGACCTTTCACGAATGAAAGAGATGGTAGGGAAAACAAGAACCCCGTGGCCATGGCGACCTTCATTCAATTCATGAAGTATATATTGACAGGTTCGTTTGGTCTAACTCAAGGCAATAACCTTTTAACTCTCCACTGTTCATGGCCTGTACTATCGAGTCTCTGCTAGCCCCATCTGATTTGACGATGCAACAGGAGTGTGATCAAGTTGTTGACATGGACTCATCGACTATTAAAGCAAAGACGGGGCATTCCTACTCAATTGTCTCTTTCATCACAAGATCCATCCAACCTACGCAGTCTGATGGCATTTTTGTCTTGGAATCAGCCAAATGAGTCGCCAGGAAGAACAGTGCCTTCTTCTTGTGAGGTGATTCAAGGTATGTTGCATCGTATGTTCTTTTCTCTTTCTCTTGTTCTCAAAAGAACTTTTTTTTATTTCAAGGCAGACACACACAAGATTCACTCACACCACATTTTCGCCATACAAACACGCGCGTGCGTCCTTAACATGCTAGCGATTTACTGAAAGCAAGTAAGGGCCTCTGGTGTATTGGAGCTATGTGGAAATAGAAGAGGCACGATCACCAGAGCTAGAGACTTCGAACATTAGTGTGTACGAGCAAACCACCCGCTATATATATCCCACTGAACTACGCTCAGTCCTCGTAAAAGAGCTTTTTTACCAATACTATACTTGATCCAGCCTTGAACAAAAGTCAAACACTTGCGACCAATTAATGCAGGTGGTTGATTCATATATACTCCCTCCAGTTTGTAAACAATAGACGTTGTGGACAAGGATACAAATACCAAGGCAAGATTAATTAGTGGGTTTCTTTCCTGCCTTACGCTTGTTAAGTACAAAAAGGTTGAAGTCATAACCATAATTATAGATGTTGTCTAGCTCGAATGGTTTGTACCTTTTTATCTACTCCCAAGGTCCTGGGATCAAATCCCAACTCTTCAACAGAAAATTAAAATAGCTTCATCATCTCAACCAAAAAATGCATTTTTGCTTACCTACTGATTCTGGAAACCAAAAAAATCAAAACTTCAACGAAAATTAACATAGCTTCTCATCATCTTCTTAACCAAATCGGAACTTCAACATAGCTAGATTAACGGGCGCTCGAAGCGAAGCGTTGCCTGTCACAGCAAAGAAGCAATACTACTCGACATGCTTATACGCATATATGCGTGCTCATCTTTAATCAGTAAAGAAGCGTAGCTCAAAAGAGTACTAGATTGCTTGTATATGTGTATACGTGTGCTTATCATTAATCAACAAAGGAGTAATTGTGAACTTGTATAAATGTGCTCATCATTAATCAAGGGTAAAACTGTCCAGCAAACACCTAGCTTACCATAACGTCAATTTTTTTAATACTTTTAGTAGAACCCTTCAACGTCCATTGTTTGCAAACTGGAGGGAATATTAGTGACGCTTGATTTACTTTGCCTATCATAATTTCCTTCTCTATATATGTAATACGTTCACCCAAAAATTTAAGTCATTCTTTGAATTATCACGGTCTTTAATGCAAAAATTTGGCTATAGTTTCTTACCATAATATGCTGGAAAAAACTGATATATCATAATAATATTTTCAAAATAATGATTTTGTTTTCGAGTTAGGAAGAGGGGATGTATTGACTGTAAATCTATTCTATTATTAAAATGATAGAAAAAGAAGCTACCATGTCCACATAGGCTATTATCTACAATATTCAATCATGGTGGGTCCAGATTATAACGGTGTAAATAGATCCAATTATTTATAGAAATACATAGGCTATACAACTCTTATTAGGTGAATAAAGAATATAACTCTACTTTTCTAAATTAAATCTAGAATTAATTTAAGTAAAAATTAGCAGTTGGATTTATATATTAGGTGGATAAAGAATACAATTCTATTTTCTTAAACTAAAAAACAGAACTAATTTTCAATAAAAATTATCAATTAGATTTATATGTTAGGTGCGTAAAGAATACAACTCGATTTGCCTAACCGAAACTCATAATTAATTTTAAATGAAAATTAACATTTGAATTGATATATTAGGTGAAGAAATAATACAACTCTATTTTCCTAAATTAAAATTTGAAACTAATTTTAAATAAAAACTGGCAGTTGGATTTATATAAAATAGAAGTGTGGACTAAAACTAAAATAAAATTAGCAATTTCATTTTCATTCCATAGCGTGCAATATGTTGTGATGGATGACAAATGTCAGTATAACATGCATGGGCCGATTCCACTGATGGGCAAAGATGAAGCATGCATTGGATGTATCAACATGCATGGGTTTGACAGTATAGGAAAAGAGGTCAACGTGAGTAGAACAGAGGCGAGCAGATGACGCTATACAAGAAAAAGTTCACAGTGGCTAGAAGCGATGGTGAAGAAGTAGATTGAGAATCGAAAAATATATGCATGTATAAGGATAGACACCATACATGCCAATGTGCTATTTGTGCAAATATTGCACGAACAAAGTGACAATAAAGGTTGGGAGTAACAAATCATATCAAGTATGCAATAATTTTAGTTATGCTAAAAATATATAAGTTGATGCAAAACAACATGGGCACGACGAGACAGGAGACTATGATGAGAGTGAGGGTGTTTGAGCAATTTTTATGAGTATACACTAATGAACACGTTGTTGTCGAGGTCATGAGATAGTTATGACACGATGGCAGGATAGCAGGAGATGACATTTGAAATGAGATTTGCCGAACAAGTTGGTGAAGATGGTGAGATGCATAAGGTGAGATTTGCGATTTTCAGAAAGATATATCAGTTTGATTAGGAAGTGGTAAAAAATACAGTAGGGTTTAGGTTCTCGCTAAGGAGTTTAGTGACGTGGCCACCGGGTCAGTCTAATGCACGTAGGTTCAAGAGCAAAATCTAAGCGTGATGTTAGATGTCAGTATGTGATAGATTTAGTCAAGAGTGGGTTTGAGAATAAAAAAATACTAACAAAATAAATATTAATAATACGTAATAAATTTAACCAAGCAAATACACAAGCCACCTCGCTAGTTCATATAGTTTCACGTATATGAGTGGCAAAGTTTTAGTGGAATGACTCACCACGACCTATAAAAAGAGACCGAAGGAGTACCAAGCTAAAAGTAACCTTAGTTTATACAGTTTCACGTATATGAGTGGCAAGGTTTTAGTGGAATGACTCAACGCGACCTATAGCTAGAGACCGAAGGAGTACCAAGCTAAAAGTAACCTTGTTTTTACATTTGATTCGTGTCAATGATTAGAAATGAAGCATCACATGTGTGACAAAAGGATGACGTACTACGTACGTGCACAATGAAAGGGCGTGTACGTATAGATGGCATGAGAGTACTTGCATGGAAGGGTTTTCGATTTTAAAGGCAAGGTTAAACATCCACGGATGACCACAATGGTAAAACATGGAGTGGACCATTTCTTTCTACTTCTTTAGACAAGTCCATTGAGATGGCACTTGTGCGTTGTCCTTGCTTACTGCACTTGACACTTGTACATACGTTGACACTGAAGGATGTATACCTGCCAAACATCAGCCAGCTTGCAAATGTTGCAATTACATGCAATGTCTACACGCTAGCTTAAAGCTTACATATGTTTCTTGAGTGAGTACAAGATTAGATACAGACAACCCGATCACACCACCACACGCACATACACATGCATGTGCATGTTAAGAACTACCTCAAATATTCAAACGGAAAATAAACCATTCTAGAAGGTCCTGAGTGCCTAACTAACAACCAGTAGCAGGAGTCCATGCAACTCAACGTCGAATGAACATTTATATTAATAATTGAATTGACTGGAATTATCGAGAGATCACTGGTTATAGGAAAAACCGGCAACTTATGTTCAGCATGTTTTTAGTTGATTGCCGGACGTGGCAGTTTGCGTATACTCGTGTTGCCTAATGAGAAATAAAGTCCTTTTCGGAGTCTCTTGGTTTCACAAATATGCTTACATGGGCATCTTTTTTTAAAATGCGACCCGTGTTTCGGTGTGTGTATAGCATATTGCTACTTGCGCAATATTATTGCTACTTGCGCAATATACCACCCTTTATCTACAAACCGCTTTACATTTTGACAGCTATGTTATACTCCTCCTGTCCACAAATATAAGGCGTGCACGAAATTTTAGGTTTAACTTTGATCAACAATTAAGTTAATAATATTGAATTATATAATACAAAAGTGATAACCTTTGAAAATACGTTTGAATATGAATCCAATGATACCACTACTATGTCATATAATTTAATAGTATTGGTTTAATTGTTGGTCAAAGTTAGACCTTAAATTCCGTGCACGCCTTACATTTGTGGATGGAGGGAGTATTTTAGAGACTGTACATGAGTAGTGTGATCTAACTATGAAAAGAGAAAAACATATCTAGTCTTAGATGTGCGTAGTTTCGGACAACTAGTTGTACTCACGACAAGATGCCCATTAAGAATACCCCTAAAGAAATGCATTGCCCCAACGTCTTTTCATGCAATATCTACTAACAAACTTTGGTTTACACGAGAATGGTGAAATTAGTGAGCTTGGTGAACATTAGTGAGCTTTGGTATGTTCAAACATCTATGCTCTATAAGCCATGATAACTTGTGAGTTCAAAAGGGCCAGAAGTACTCCTTCCATGCAAAAATGTAAGGCGCGCATGCATCCTAAGATTTACAATTAAATCTATAATATTTTGGTTATATGACACAAAAGTGGTATTATTGGATTCGTTTCAAAAGTAATTTTCAAAAATATCACTTTCGTGTCACATAACCAACATATTATAGATCTAATTGTAAATTTTAGGATACATGCGCGTCTTACATTTTTAGACAGAGAGTAATACTCAACTCTCTAACGAAGGGCATATAACATTTTTAAACCTGTTTTGCATTTTTCGTATTATATTTCGAGTTGGTGCCTAAAGCGTTGGTCTGTCCTGCTTTTAGTACTACAATGATGACGCAAATATTAGAGCGGCCATTGTCCGCTTTTCCTCCTCTCACTCCTCCAGTTTGCAACTTAACGTTAATTGTTGTAAAATCTATGAGGACTTCAATTATCATGAACATATTAGTATTTTGCAGTATAGGAGTAGTAGCAGCAGCATTTTTAGGAGTGCCCCAGAGACAGAGGATGAGATCACGCGTGCGCGCAGCAGCAGGCCGGGAAGCCAAGACGAAAGACGCAGCCAATCGTGTGGCAGCTTCCAAAACCGTACCTGGACGTACCACCAAGATGCTGCCACGTGTGGGTCGCCAACACGCGCGCACGCGTGGACGGACGGTGAAAAATAATAATTGGGTAATGATTCCGCTGTGATTGATGAGATAGAAAGGTCAAAGCCTAGGGATTTGGTAAAAGAAGAAGTTACCACTACCAGCGTAAAAAAAAGAAAGAAGAGTACTAGAGATCTGACAGGAGAAGAAGAAGAGTAGAAGAATGAGATGTGCATGGATAGAAGCAAGATTCCGGGGGCCTCACGTGAGAGGGAGATGTCGTCACGTGACCCTGCCTTCACGGAGTAATTAAAGTGAGACCATAGGAGTGTTTTGTACTAGTACTTGCAGTACTTGGATACATTAGATTGTGATTAATTTGACAGGATTAGTTAATTAGCAGCACCATATGACCTCAGCATTAGTTTTATCCGACCAAGACATTCGCATGCAGCCGCATCAAGGCTAGATTGTTTAGCTAGCACTCAAAATATTCTCCTTGTTTGCTAATGTCAAAGGACAAATATTTTAATACCATGGTCGACATCACCAGAGAAACAAAAATTTGCACAAATGCACCTAAAATAACTTGCCCATATACTACAGAATTTGTTTTCGAGATTATTACGACGCACACGCGCACACCCTACACTGACCCCTGCTCATCGGTAGTAAATAGTGTATATATTTTTGTTTATCGATATATTGTTTCTAATAGCATTTAAAAAAAATATTTCTTCTTCCATATAACAATTAATATACATAAAAATATTTTGATAGATCAAGTGAAAGTAGTATCATTAGATTGGTCATAAAATTATTTTCATGACATAATAACTTTATAATCTTACTAACGAATTCATACGAAGAAGAAAGATTTTTATGAATCGAGGGGTAAGAAAGATGTTAAACTTGCATCTAATATATGTACGAGTAGGCTACAATTAGAATTGTGGTGTAACTAGCAAATAGTGTTAGGAAGTGTTTAAGTCGAACACTTGGGCTCCTATAATAATGGGGTACCGCTGTATGTAACCTGAGGAGAAGAGCCGGACCAATCCAAGCCGGTACAGAGGGGCGTTAGATTGGCCAGCCTCGGGGAAGTTGGCAACGATGGTGATCCTTTAGTGGAAGGAAGGAGCACACAGGAGGGCTCCCGAGGATGTAGGCTTCGGCTGAACCTCATAAACAAACATTAGTGTTTGTTTTCTTTTCACATGTTTACTTCATTGATCCTATGTTGCGAGACCTTGGTACTAGCGACTTGTGTGGGAATATGCGACTGCGATAAAGTCGTGGAGATTAGTCAATGGCGTCACCATTGGAAGATTAATTTCCCAACAAGTGGTATCAGAGCGTGATGTTGAAGATTAGATCTTGAAGCAGCAAAGAAGAATTCGATGGACACCAAAGAAGCTCATCGGCGTGCACATAAAATCTATAAGGGTTTGGAGCACGACAACGACATATGTGTCCCACGTGGGCATGTATCTACGAGGTGTCAAGTTGCAGGGGCATGACATTTGTGCGGAGCAAACTAGGCGCAAGGTGGAGCATAGAGACGACAACTGAGGAGGCCAAGGTGCAGGGGAGGGGGCACGGTACTGTATGGGTTGTCAGCAGCTTCGGAGCATCAACGTTAAGCAACGGCGTGATCGTGGGTGTGGTGACACAGGGCGATCAGCGGTCAGACATCTCGAGGGGTGGTCGGATCGGCCGTTCAAGAACAACCATAGGTGGCGGTCAAGATCATGCAATGGATCCGCATGGGCGGTTAGATCAGTTATTGGACCAGTTAGACCGAATGTGGAGTCGACCACGAATCGAAGATGGATCCAAGATCGACTTGCATACAGTTAGACAACGTGTGCTGCATGGAGGCGACACGGGATCAGTCATACTAGCCAAGGGACGATTACACCAGGTCAAGGACCAGTCGACGCTGGCTCGCAGGCCCGAGTAAGGCCAAGCTTCTGGTGCATGGTGACACGTAGGAGTGAAAGTGCATCTTGGACCCCTAAGTGGGTTTTGGTGATTAATGATGAATGATTAAGAGACTAATATATATGTCAAGTGATGGTCAGGTTTTAGTCCCACATGTGAAGTCCAACCAGCGTCGTCGATCCCTAAAAAACTAAAAAAAGAGAAATATCGTCTTATCGAAAGATCGAGACACAAATTGTCACATTAGAAATCGTGAAGAGTAGATCTTATTTTCTAGTTTTAGTGATCTGAAAATTACATTGAGTATAGGAAACACCATCCTATGAAGGCGGGAGCGATGAAAGGTTGGGTATTAGTTTAGTACTCAAAATGCTCAATTAAAATTTTGCCACAAATTTCTCTTCACAGAAAACCCTAGCTTCTGCTCTGCATGTGACACAGAGTATCTAGACATCGGTTCCGTAGTCTCTGGAACCTTGTTTAGGGTTTCTTCTAAGTGTTGACCCAAAGACTTTGAGTGAGACTCCCAGGATGGAGATCCGTGATGTTTGTCTCCCTGAGGGTCTAGATTTATTTCCGGATAATCCGAAAAACTCTTAGTCTGGCTCCTGTAGTGTTTAACATTTGCCACTCTAGACAATGACTTGTCTAGAGTAACTTAGTGTTTCTCGAGCTCAGTTTGACTCTCAGAGTGTCTGGATTTGTTCCTAAAAACTCCAGAAAACTCTCTATCTAGTCCCTGGAGTGCCTGTAATTTTTGCCAGATACTCCGGACGAAGACTTTTCTAGAGTAACTAAGTGTTTCTCCGGAGTCGATTCCCTGTGTGTCGAAGTCTCCATATTCATTCCTAGATACTCAGGGTCACCTTTCCGGACCATCTGACCATTGCTTTGGGTGTGGAACATAACTGTTAAACTTTGAATCTCGAATACTCTAGGTCTGGACCTGGATACTTCAGCTATGTGTTTTCTACAACCAATTGCTAATTTTTCAGAGTGGGCTATTTGGGGTCTCCTAGATGGCCAGGAGTGCTTGAGAGCTCCCAAGAAGGTTTTGGTGAGCCTTAAGAAGTTTGTGAAGGCCGGGATCCACCTCCCACAAGGAAAGGATCACCAATAAAGAAGGAAAGGGTCACTCGGTGCACCTTCTCAAGGAAGAGGCTTTAAAGAGAGCTGGCTTCGGTCTTTGTGACCTAGTATCTCAACGAAGATGTAGGACCCGTACCAGGATTGGAACTTTGGGAACAACATCTTTGTGTCACTTGGTTTCCCTCTCCTTGCTACTAGTATCTAGGGGTGCTCATATGATAACCTTCTATTCAGCACAATTACAAGAGTTGGTAAAAATAGGTTAAAATTTGTTAGCTGCCTATTCACCCTTCCCATCTGGGGTGTCATCTTGATATTTTAATTGACAATGAGAATGAGGAGAATAATAGGACTATTGGAATGTCGGGTAGTTCTAGTGGCAACGCATTTGGTGTTGTACCAACTCCCTCTAGCTATAACTTGGTCATACTTATGTGGGTGGTTCATCTGGTAGAGCACCATACTTTGATAGATCACGTTATGCATCTTTGAAGCACAAAAGGAAAATACATTTGATTTCTATAGACCCTTCCATTTGGCATATAGTGCAAACAGGCTTCATCGCGGTTGGCAAAGATAATCAAACACTCGAAGAAGATTGACTCATCCATCCCAATGCTCAAGCCAGCAATGCACTATTCCTTGCGTTGAGTGGAGAAGAGTTCAACTGAGTGTGCACATTTGAGAGTGCCAAGTCAATTTAAACCACTCTAAGGGAAATCTGTGAAGGCAGTTCATTCGTCCGAGAATCAAGACTTGAGTTGTTGAAGGGCAAGCTTGATAGCATTTTCATGGATGACAATGAGTCTCCAAGTGATATATACACTCACCTCAACAAGATGCTTCATGCCATTGCTCCCAAGAACTGCACCTTCATCACCCTCATATGAGAGAAGGACAACTTCAACAATCTCACTCCTCATGATGTCCTCGAGAAAATTCTTCCACATGACTGGATGGATGCAGAAGCTTAGGAGATATATGCCCTCGACAAGCCAAGCTCAAGATCAAATAAGAAAAAAAATTGCTTTGAAGGGCAAGCGAGTCATTGAGGAAGACTAAAGTGAAGAGGAGGAAGATGTTCAAGCTGACCAAGTTAAATAAGATTTGGAAGAAATGACCTTGACGGTGAGAAGATTCGGCAAGCTCCTTAAGAAGAGACGTTTCGGCAAGAATGGTGGCAAGGGCAAGTTCTCGACAAGTCAAGAACAAGATTCCGTAAGAGGACTTGCTATGAATGTGACGAACCAGGCCACTTCATTACCGAATGTCCGAACAAGAAGATGGACAAGAAAGAAGGCAAGGAGAAGGTGTACAGAAAGAAGGGCAAGTTTCACAAGAGGGACTACATGGCTCAAGCTCACATAGGTGAGAGTGGAACTCCGACGTCACCGACTCTGACTTTGATGATGATGAAGAGGGAGTCGCCAATCTTGCCATGGCATCTCCACTACATCACAAGACTCTTTTCCATCACTCAAGCAATGATGAGTCGCCGATTAGCCTCATGGCAAAGGGCTCAAAGTTATGATATCCTATCAAGACCACTCCTCTCATGCTTGACTTTGGAAGTGATCTTGATAATGATAGTGAAAATAACTTGCTAGATGATGATCTCTTAGGTGATATAAAAGACCTTGATATGCCTAGATCTTATGACCACTATACAAAAACTAGGAACCACTTTAGAGAAGGAAGAAGACTTGCTAATCCTTGAAAAGGAGAAAAGTGTTGATCTAGAGAATGCCCTCACTAAGGAGAGAGAGAAAATGAGGCCTTGATCAAGTTCATTAAGGGCTACAAAGCTACTAATGCAAAACTTGAGAAAGGTCATGGGACACTTAAAGGACATCACAACCAATTAGACAAAGGATTCCTTAATCTTAAGGTGTTCTACGAGAATCTCTCCAAATCCAACAAGAATCTTAAGGCAACTTACTTTCTCATTAGTGAGTTACCTAGTGCATTTATAGTGGATGAAAACTTCTCATGCTCTAAATGTGCAACTAACTCTACTCTTGATGAAGCATCTTCGGTAAGTGAAAATGCCATATTGAAAGCTCAACACAATCTTGGTTTGCTCAAGTGCCACAAGGATAATAAAGCCGCAAAAGAACTAATGAGCCACCAAGTTGAGAACTTCAGCCATGAGGGACTTGGCTTCACCCTCAAGTTCCGTGACAATGATAAGGCTACGCTACCCCACAATATCCAAAGATCAAGTTCACTCATGCCAAGGGTAAGTACATGGAGACATCTATCTTCGATGGGCATAAGATGGGGAAACACAAATTGAGTAAGAAAATTGGTGGTAGTGATGTATTTGATGCATCCCATGTGCTTAGGAGACGCAAGTATGAAAGTGTCCATGCCAAATGTTTTGGCCCTATAAATAGTGGATTAAAGAAGAACATAATTTGGGTGCCCAAGTCTCTTGTGACTAACATGAAAAGAACCACTAGAAGATGGGTACCTAAATCCCAAGTTTAAACTTGTTTTGTAGTACTACTCCTCCAGTGGCAAGATATGGGTAATTGATAGTGGATGCGCTAATCAAATGACCAGAGAAAAAGAGTATGTTCCAAAATTGACAAGTGAAGGGTCACCACATGAAAATATTATATTTCGTGACAATGCCAAAGGCAAGGTAATGTGATTGGGTAAGGCTACAATCTTAAATGATCTATCCATCTCAAATGCTCTATTTGTCAAGTCTTTGTATTACGATTTTCTTTCCGTCTCTCAATTTTGTGCATTATGATATCATTGTCCTTTTACCAATGTTGATGTAACGGTCTTTAGAAGATATGATTTGTCCTTAGTCTTCAAATGTCATATGGAAGGCATGCTTCCTCTTGTGGATTTTTCATCGAATAAAAATTTCCTTGAGACTTGTTTGATAGCTAAGTTTAGCATGGGTGGCTATGGCATCATGGACTATCGCATGTTGGAAGGAATGTGAGCAAGCTTCTAAAGGGCGAGCATGTCGTAGAACTAACAAGTGTTACTTTAGAGAAGAAGAATTTGTAGTGCTTGCCAAGCCAGGAAGTAAGTTTGAGCAACTCATCCTGCCAAGAACGTAATGACAATGACGAGACCTTTGGAGCTACTCCACATGGATCTTATTGGTCCAGTCGCCTACATAAGCATTGGAGGTTTGTATGGCTTGGTAATTGTTGATGATTATTCACGTTACACTCGGTTTTTCTTTTTGAGTGAAAAAGGTGACATGCAAAAGAAGTTCAAGAAGTTTACCACATGCACAAAATGAGTTCAAGCTCAAGACCAAGTACATCCAAAGCGACAAAAGAACCGAGTTTGAAAACATGCAAATTGAAGAATACTTGGAGGAAGAGGGGATCAAGCATGAGTTCTCATCACCATACATCTCTCAACAAAATGGCATGGCGGAGAGGAAAACCGAATGCTCATAGAGATGGCAAGAATGATGGCAAGAATGATCCTTGATGAGTACAAGACCTCTGACCATTTTTGTGCGGAAGCCATCAACACCACTTGACATGCAACCAACTAGCTATATCTTGACGGCCTCTTGAAGAAAACCCCCTATGAACTATTCACCAAGGACAAGCCTAACATCTCTTACTTCTGAGTCTTTGATAGTAAGTGTTTCATTTTGAACGAGAAGAATATGTTGTCTTCATTTGTTCCTAAACGTGAGAAGGTTTCTTTCTTGGGTATGGATCAAATTCACACACCTATCAAGTATTCAACAAGTCCACTGGTGTTGTTGAAGAATTTTATGGTGTGCAATGAGATGAGACTATTGGCTCCCAGTTGGAGTAAATTGATCCTCATGATGTAGGTATCGAGAATCCCTCTCAAGCAATCAAGAACATGTCCGTAGGAGAGATCAAACCAATGGAAATTTAGAGAGTCAACCTACACCGACCCCATTTAGACAAGTTGAGCCCTGCAACTACATACAAGACTCAAGTGCAAGCATAGAACAACTAGAAGAAGCGGAATGACAAACTCAATAAGTTGCACTACATTCCTGAGTGCACTAATGTGTTTGAAGCAATCACCCCGTTGACAACATGCTTGGTGACATGAATAGGAGAGTAACCACTCGATCTGGGGTTGCAAATTTTTGTGAATATTGCTCTTTTGTCTCGTATTTAGACTCATTAAGGTAGAAGATGCACTCGATGATCCGGATTGGGTGAATGCTTTGCATGAAGAGCTCAACAACTTCACCCGGAACAAGGTTTGGTCATTGGTGGAAAGGGCGGATCAAAACATCGTAGGGGCCATGTGGATCTTTCGGAACAAGCAAGATGAAGATGGTCAAGTCACCCTCAACAAGACACAATTAGTTGCATGAGGTTTCACCCAAGTTGAAGGCTTGGAATTTGGTGAAACCTATGCCCCCGTTGCTCATCTTTAGGCCATTCACATATTGTTTACATTTGCCACTCATCATGATCTGATGTTATATCAAATGGATGTCAAGAATGCTTTCTTGAATGGTCCAATTTTCAAACTAGTATATGTAGCTCAACCTCCTAGTTTCAAGGATCTCAAATTCCCCATAAGGCAGTATATGGGCCCAAGCAAGCCTTAGAGCATGGTACGAGTGCCTAAGGGATTTTCTAGTCAGAAAGGGTTTGAAGTTGGAAATATTGATACCACTCTTTTCACTAAAAACATTGAGAATGACTTGTTTGAGTGCCCAATATGTGTTGATGATATTATCTTTGGCTCCACTGACAAGTCATTTAGTGAAGAATTCAGAAAGGTGATGGCTAAGAAGTTCGAGAGTCAATGATGTGGGTGTTGCAATTCTTTCTTGGATTACAAATCAAGCAACTCTAGGAGGGGATATTCATATGTCAAACCAGGTTCGTGACAGACATGCTCAAGAAGTTTGACATGATGAACACGAAGCCCATCTGCACCCGCAATCACTACTACAGAACATGTCAATACTGACGGGCCAAAAACCCACATCAGTGACGGGTTTTTGGCCTGTCAGCAACTAAAGGTCAGTAATGACTCGTATTATCAGTGATGGGTAATTTACCCGTCACTGATAAAGGTCATCACTGACGGGTTAAATATTTACCCGTCCATGATGGTAGAGTCATCACTGACGGGTACTTTTTCTACCCGTCCATGATGACTTTTCGTCACCTGTGAAAACATCATCATCATGGACGGGTAGAAAAAGTACCCGTCAGTGATGACTCTACCATCACGGACGGGTAAATATTTAACCCGTTAGTGATGACATTTTTAGAGGCGTAAAAAAAAGCCCTACCGGGGCAGTACCGGGTAGGGTTTCACTAAAACAGCTATAACTTTTGCATACGGTGTCCGTTTTGGGTCCACGACCACTCAAAATGACCGTATCGACGAGGCGCATCTAAAAAGTCTATTTGTCTTTAGACCCATACAATTTTTCACCTCCAAATTTGGCCTCTAAGAATGACTTTTTCCCCTCTAAACGAAACATCGCCTCTTCTGACCCTCCGTTGAACTTCTTCCCGACCTCTAAATGCAGTAATCTTTGCGGATTCTGAACCATGAGGGAGTAGAGCTACTAGAAAAAAATACGAGAAAAAATTTTAAAAATAAAAAAATTTCACTCCAAATTCGGCCTCTAAGATTGACTTTGCCCCGAATGAATAATCGCCGCTACCGAACCCTCCGTTGAACTTCTTCCCGAGCTCCAAATGCAGTAATTTTTGTGGATTACAAACCGCGAGGGAGTAGAGCTGCTACAAAAAAATACGAGAAATTTTTTTAAAAATAAAAAATTTAGGCACTAGTAGAAATTAAGACTCGGGAGGATCTTTCTTACCTCAAATCCAACTAAAACTCCTGTGTAAACTCCACCATGTTCCTACGGGGATGGTGACGTGAAGAGGATATGCTCCCTTGTGACCAGTTTGGACAGGAAGGATGAGAAGAGAGGAGGAGAGGAGGAGAAGGGTGGAAGGAAGGAGAGGAGAGTGAAAGGGAGAAGGAAAAAATCTGGATCTGGATCTGCACTGAGGGGCACTGAGGTGAATTATATACCCCATGGGATTCTAAAATTTTGGGTTTTGAAATTTCAGAGTTGGCGGGATTCACATCACGGACGGGTCTCCTTTTAACCTGTCAGTGATGAGTTCCACACATCACTGACGGGTCAGAAAACTACCCGTCCGTGATGACAAAATTTCGGGTTTTGAAATTTCAGAGTTGGCAGGATTCACATCACGGACGGGTCTCTTTTTAACCCGTCAGTGATGAGTGGTCAGAAAACTACCCGTCCGTGATGACAAAATTTTGGGTTTTGAAATTTCGGAGTTGGCGGGATTCACATCACGGACGGGTCTTTTTGTTACCTGTCAGTGATATGCTCGACATCACTGACGGATATTTATTTTGCCCGTCTGTGATGATGTTTTCATCAAAATTCGTCACTGATGGTTTTCATCATTGACGGATATTTCTTACCCGTTAGTGATGGTAGGGTCCAGGATGACGTTTTTTGTAGTAGTGAATGCCAAGAAATGGCCATCTCCATCTCAATGATGATGGTAAGACTATTGATCAAAAGGTATATCGCTCCATGATTGGCTCCTTGCTTTATCTTTGTGCAACTAGACCTGATATCATGCGTAGTGTGTGCTTGTGTGCTAGGTTTCAAGCTGTTTTGAAGGTGTATCACTTAGTAGCCATTAAGAGAGTCCTTACATATCTTGTTCATTCCATAATTTGGTCTCCCAAGGGTTCTAGATTTGATATTGTTAAATATTTGGTTCGGATTATGCGGGTTGTAAGGTTGATAGGAAGAGCACCTCTGGTACATGTCAATTCTTTGATAGATCCTTAGTTTCATGATCCTCCAAGAAAAAAAACTTTGTAGCCCTATGCATCGCTGAAGCGGAGTATGGCTCTGCGAGTAATTGACATGAAAAATGTGCCTCTATTGCGTGATAATAAAAGAACAATTAAGATAGCCAACAATCCTATCCAACACTCCCAAACTAAACACATAGATATCCAACACCACTTCGTTAGGGATCATGTTGCTAAAGGAGAAATAAAGTTAATCCATGTAAGGACTGAAAAACAATTAGCCGATATTTCACCAAGCCACTAGATGAGCATAGGTTTTGCATGTTAAGGCATGAGTTTAGTATCTTAGATTATCGAAATGTGGCTTCATGTCTTGTATACTTTTTTGCTTTGCTTGATTTTTCAGAGCTTTGTGCTCTTAATTTACACACACATCTCAATATGTGAATAAATCAAAAAAGTTCTGAATGCATTACTCTTAAAGTGATAAGCTTGCAAAATGTGAGCCATTGCCTCTTGGGATTATATTCTCCAATGAATATTACTACTAGTGCATATTTAGGCTCATACATGGTGGCAACACCACCATAACTCCATCTTTGGTTCCTTAGGACGTGATCTTAGATCTCTCGACACTTAGATATTTGTGAAGCATTTTTGACTCATTTATTTAAATGTTAAGTTGGACTTTGTTTTAACCACATCCAATTATTGTTTTGAGTGCTGGTGTGTTCTCCAACTGTTCATGGTGTAACTCAAGATGGTCATGGATGATCAAGATCTTGAAGCAAGGAATTCAAAAGAATAATTCAACTTGTGGCTTCAAGAGATCAAGAAAGAAGTGAAGAATTAATCCTCTTTGAGTCAACAATGAGCTCAAGGTGTGAGCCATATATGACCATGGTGAAGTTCAAGAAAAGATAAAAAGTTGACCAAAACAAAGTATAAATGATTGGATTCAAGGTGTTCAACATATAAGTGTGGAGATTATGCCAATTGTTATAGTGTGATCAGTTGGATTTGGTAAAAAATTATGTATTGCATTTTTTGGACTAACCCATTGTCTATATGTAAGAATCATGTGTGTGTGTGGGTTATGTGCTGTTCATGTGTTTGTATCAAAAGGACGATTCCATTGAGCCTATGGGAGGATGACATCAAGTGGTGACAGTCATCAAGGTTGAAGATAGCAAGCTCAAGATAAGCATCATGAGAAGATATATGCTTGAAACTTGTGGTTCATCAAAAGAAGATGGACAAATGAAGAAAATTTCAAGAGAAGGCTTCTCATAAGTTATTATGGGGGAGCTAATTGAAGACTTCATGCAACAATGGTTTGAAGGAGTTTGGAGGGAGACCGAATTATAGGATAGATAGCTGTACTATTAAGAGGCATTGTCTAGTGAATAACTTGAACGTGTCATGTGTCGAGTGCTAAAAAATATTGATTGTCGACTTGAAAATACTGCAGGATTTCAAGTCATGCTTTGTGGGGTGGTCTGACCAGCCCTATGTGGCGGTCCGACCAGCATTTTGAACTCAGACCAACCTTAGTGGCGGTGTAAGTCTCTGTCTCCTCTACCACAGTGGACGAATTGACCTTGTGGGTCAAGGTCAAATCAGCCTCTCGCTAGAGACTCTTGACATGATTTCTAGAGAGATCGAGACAGGGAACTCATTTTCCTGCAGGGTCATGTCCAGAGTCTCCAGGGTTTGTTGAGTGCTTCCAAAGGTTTTCGTCTAGAGTATGCATACTTTGCCTTGAGTATTCGAGCTTTGGAGCTCCTGTATGGTTTTGAGTGTCTAACGGAAAGCCGTTGTAGGTAAGGACGCTCATACTGACCTTTGTACACTGGTCAGACTGGCTCTCTAGTAGAAACTTCCTAGCTACCAGTTTTTGGGGTTGGAGTATAAGTGCTCACCTGATTCAGCTTGAGAAGCTTGCTGTTGCCACTAGTCATTTGTTGACGTTCTCCACATGATTCCTCCCTCTCTAATCCCTCTAGTGCATGAATTGCTCTTGGTGAGGTGTGAAGGGAATTTAGTGCATCGGTTGCACTTGGAGATTGCATTGGTTACATCGGTTTGAGCCCTCGGTGTCGATCGTGTTCGAGTGAGATTTCGAGAGTTTGTTACACTTGGAGGCCACTGAATCTTAGACATCTTGGTGGTGTTGGCTCAGTGATCTCTTCAAGAAGCTTGTGAAAAGGCTCGAGTGGTTTTTGAAGTGGTTGTGGAGCTCGCCATCTCCGGAGTGGAGGAGTGAGCTAGCCATAGTGATTGAGGAGATACAAGGGCGTGTACGAGCGGAAGTGGCTTGAAACGGCCCTTGATCACAGATTGCGCTCCTCAATAGAGATGTAGGATATGGGTGGATATCTAAACATCGGAACAAACATCCTTTGTCTTTTCTCTCCTTTACATTCTTGCAATTCATACTTGTACTAAAATAGTTGTATTTCTTTTGTAGAAATTTAATTGCTTGCTTTTCATCCTAGGATTGCAAATATTGACATAGATATAGTGTGTTGGTGTACTTAGTTGAGCCTAGTGTATTTAGGTTTCATGCTTGTGAAAATCCGACTAGTTTAATTTAGCATTAGGGTTAAGCCAAATCCGTAATTGTTTCTATGATGCCTATTCACCCACCATACTTGAAGAAAGATATGCTGAGTTCAACCTTGATGATGATGATCTTCTCTCGGAGATGTCAACTAAGGACTACTCTACATCAATTTCATATCAAGAAGAGCACCCAATTACATCCACCTCCGAGTATCCGGATATCATACGGTCACTCACTTTACAAACGTGTGGTAAGACACAAGGAAATGACATGGTGAGTGATGATAGTGTCGGGGACCTGCCTACTACCCATCTGGATAGTATGCCAGTCTTGACATATTGTAGACAAAATGCCTTCTTGTCCATAATACATCGTACAGAGTGGCGCATCGGAAGCCCAGCGGTCCATTTATTACAAACTGATGTTACAGACTTACAACAAATCACAAAGTCTTACAAAATTATTCCCAGAAGTACGGGGAATTTAAAACCGTTTATCATCTGGCTACAGCAAAGGTCTTATCTACTCTCTCGTCTCACTCGACCTACTAATCTACTCGGCATTGTCCTCGTCGCGGAACTCGATGTAGTAGTTGACGCCTTCGTCCTCCTTCTTCGGCGCTTGTTCTTCGGGAATTAGAATAAAGGGATGAGTACAGAAGGTACTCAACAAGTCCAGGAATAGCAAAGAGGTGTTGGATGCACTATCTACTGAGAACGGCAGCATTCTCCAAAAGCAATGCAGTTTCAAAAGGTAAGAGAGTCAAGTTTTAATATAAGAGACTACGATCTCATGTCTTATAGGCTGCTAGGATCCCCGATGGATCCCTTTCCTGCCACGTTCGCAGTTCCAACCCGGAACATGGAGTGACTTAGCCACAATTCATTACACTCTGCAGGAGTGCGCAACTGTACCCACAAATGACGACAGTCATGCATCTGAGGTGGCCAAACCTCATCTACACTCTTATGGTCACAGAGCCGTTTCACCGCCCGCTCAGTCATACCTTGCATCGTAGTCCTGCACAACAGGCCAGGGACTACCGATCTCACGTTGACACTACAGGTCCAACGCCTTGTGGGTAGCCAACCACTAACACCACCTTCCCAACAGTTGATACTCCAGATCCAACTGTTGAGGTCTTCCTTTCCCGGGGGAGTATGACCTAGGACAAAGGTACTTTGGCTCAGCCCCACCCATATAGGGTACTACGGCGCTTAAGCACAATCGATCGTTCCTTGCTTTAACCTTATATGAAATAAACCCGTGTGATGAAATCCGCCTTTCGATGTGCCTTCAGCACCTTTCCAGGATTTCATCACCCACCATGCTCACGCCCAAAAACCGGTGATCAAAATAAAATAATAGTTGATTCATCTTTCGAAAAGAGGTTTTCATTTCATGCATGTTATAGACAAGAGGGAAATTTTGTAAATCGTTCTCAACGGACATGAACAAGAAACTGGACTTGCCTGGTGACGAGTAGGTAGTGGAGTTTGACTAGCCCACATGCTGAACTCCAGTTTCTGAAGAAAAAGCAATATAATCCGATAAGGACTAATCCCGAAAATTCCCAAGCATAAATGCGATGACATGGCAGTGTATGCATGGAAGAATATATATATACGTGATAAAACTGTTTCAAGGAATTTAAACGCAAGCTTCTTAAACACTCTTTGAAGAATTTGAATTTATTTAAAGAAATAACCTAGATCTAGTTAGTTTTTTGAGAATCTTGTAATAATATTACTCAATCTAACTTTTGATTTAATTTACTTAAAGTTTTAGCATTTTCTCCCAATCTCTTTTAGTTGGTTTAAGATACTATGCTAGATTTTAGGAATTAACTTAGTGGCTAATTCTCTTCTTTAGAATTATATACATATATGTATATATATATTATTTTTATTATTATCATTATTTTTCCTTTAGAGTAATTTACAATTTTAGATAAACCCAATTTCCTTTCCAGGAAAGAAAATATTACTTTGCTTAAGTAATTCTTTTTAATCTAGTCTAATTTCTCTTTTTTTTCTCTTCTTATGCGCTACCTCCGGCCGGCTTGCCATTTCTTGGCTGGCCCATTACACCCATACTGATGCCCCTCTCCTTGCCCTACTCTCTCAAACCTCTCTCCCTCACAACGCCCGTGCGCCACCTTGGTTCTTCCGGCTTTGCCCGGATCTTCTCCCCAATGCAGCAGCGTCGCCGCCTTGTGGCTCAGCATGCTACCGCTACGAGCCCAGCGCTCGGACTCGGCTGGCCCCGTCGCCGTATTCAAGTCGCCGGTGCCATCGCCTCGGCGTCTGCCTCGCGTTGTCCCTTCGTCCTCGTTGGCCGCCACCTGGGATGGCCGTGGCTGGTGTTGCAGCCTGCCACCTGCGGCTCTCCGTCGGCCCGCCTCCCGTTGGTGGCGTGCCTTTACGGTCCTCCCTACCGCCGGTCTCCTCCCTCTGGTAAGTGCTCAAAATTTCCTCTTCCTACCTCCTCATTCTCCGCTTCTTCGTCGCCTCAGTTTGGCCCACTCCGCCATGTCTTGGGCTCGGGTTCCCCGATCTGGACGCCACCTGGTGGTCCTCGGCTTGAGCTCCTCCCGAGCGTTGCCTCGGTCGCTCGACCTGGTGCCCTCGCTGATGCGCCTCTACATCTGGCCGCCACTATTGGACGGCGGTTGGTTGGCCGCACCGCAACCGCGGTGGTGCGTCGTGCCTCAGGTAAGTTTTCCCCCAATTTCACCTTGTCCAGAACCCAGCTCTTCTATCCCCCCTTTGCTCTAGGGTTTCTCTGAAATGTGGTCCAATTACTCCCTACTGAGATTGCTTTGACTAAAAACTGGTTAAGTACATCTTAATGCTTGAATTTGATGGTACCTATAGTTGCTTAGCCCCAGAAGCTTTGATTTTCCTAATATTGCTATCTCGATGCTATGGCCGATCTACCGGCTTCTAAATCTCTTCTACTAGCTAGACTGATAAGAACAGATAGGTTCGATCTTAGCTATTCTCTACCTTTATCTGAATTCATATATCACTATCAGTTTATTGAACTGGAGATCAAATACTATGCTTAGCATTGTGCATCTATGAGTTGGCTCGGTTCAGAACTCTTGTTATGGTATATGCGCATGCCCAGAAATGTGGAGAACAGATGCTAAACTTGATTTTTGTATATAGATGCCAATTAGTTAATTGGAAGAACATAACTACACTTGATCTAGTCGGTTTTGTTGTTGTGATATTTTATCTGAGAAGGTTTTGAGAATTGGCCAACTAAGATAAGAACAGATATGCTACACTGCTGCCTAGTTGTTGCCTAACTCTGTTAGGGTTTAAACTGAGGAAGGACTTTGAGAATTGGTATAAGGATAAGAACAGACTTCTACCAAATGCTGCCTACTAAAACCCTGTGATGCAAGTCTATTCTGAGGAATTTTGTTTGAGAACCCTATAGTGTCAAAATGATAAGAACAGAAGCTATTTAAACTCTCCTACAAAATTTCTGTGATGGGAAAATAGATGTTGAGGGTTCTATTAACATGCTGTAATGCATGTGTACATGGGTTATGAGCTTCCAAAGATTTTTACCTTGTGCTAGTTGGGACAATGGTAAGCTGGCTGATTTTTTTTGCTCTGGCTGAACCTCCTTATGGCCGTAGCCTATTGCCTTCACCACTCCTTGTTGGCCTTGATCAGTTGGTGAACTCTACTTCCTCCCCTACTGATCCTTGTTCTTGGTTAAGACAAGGACAAAGCTTGGCTCCCTCAGCCTAATGGTGGCCTTCCCTTCCTCTGCTCCTAACGTCCTGGTGGTCATCTTCTCCTAAGCTTGGTGGCCTTTGCCTTACTACTTTCTGTGTTCTCGGAGATGTCGATGCCTTTGGTTGATTAGTACTATTGTACTGGTGCAACTCGGCTGCTCCACTATTGCTTATATTAGCTCACTCAAACAGTAGGAGCTACCACCTATTGTTTGCTCTGGCTGCTACGTGGCTGCACTGGTATTCCTTGGAATTGCTACAGAGGCTTACCTACTCTTTCAGCTGCCTTGTGAGCTAAGTCATCTTAGCCATTTTCTGATGGTTGCTAGATAATTCATCCTGATGGATTTCCTTATCTAAACTTTTTGCTTGCAAAATAATTTCTTTTCAAGACAAGAATCATGGAGTCAATTTAGTTTTAGGAAAACTAAAGCTATTTTGAATATTCCTCACCTCTTCTCTCTAATATACAAAATATTAGATTTGTCTGATGAGGGTCTTAGCCATGTGGCCCTCGGACATTTTTGAAACAAAACATTTTGCAGAACTATTTTCAAAACTAAAAACTATTTAGGTCATCGGCACTATTTTGCCCCCGCAGCTAACCCTGCGGATGTCGGCGGAACTGAGCCAATAAGACCACACGTATTTCAAAGCCCTGCTTCAAAATCTCATTTTTGAAAACCTTTGCCTCCTACAGCAACGGCGTAATTCCAACGGTCTCGAGTGCCCATACTCGACGACCTCGAATGACCACCAACATTTCTGAAGAATCCTCCCCACTCCGACTCGAAGTGCTTCCTCGATGACTCAAGGCTCGAAGACCCAAAGATTCAGAGATTAGGTTTAGATTTTGTATAGTGTCGCAGGGATTTCGCAACGGTATACATTTCTAAGTAGGATTGTGGGGTGGGGGCACAAGAGGATGATCCAAACGGGTGCACACTAGAGATTTTACCCAGGTTCAGGCCCTCTATGGAAGAGGTAAGACCCTACTCCTGCTGGATGTTTATCAAGCCTCGCGTGAGGAAATTCTGAATACAATGGGGTGTGAAATCCTAATAGAAGTGCTCCTGTTCTTGCTTCTGTTCTCCCTCGTGCACAGGTGCCCTAGCCTTGCCTTATATAGACCCGGCAAGGCCTAAGTTTTACAGCTACCGAGTCGGTAGAGTCGTGGTAATGGCACACTTAATTGGAGCCTTAACTCTACTTATTGTGCCCTGGTAACGTCCGCCTTCATGCCATAGTAACACCTGGACTTGATGGCACCCGACCGTTACTTTCGAGTGGATTTCGTGGGCTGCGTTTGGCCGAGTGGGCCTCCTTCAGTGGATTTGGGCCACCCCAGGCTTATTGGACCGACTCCTTGTCTTGGGCCTATCCCTTGGGGAACCCGCTGTCAGTAGCCCCCGAGTGCTTCAGGGTCTCGATGCAGGCGTCGTCTGGAGGGCGACCTGCGCGCGCCTCCGAGTCGACCGTAGAGAGACCTTGATGGACTCCCGAAGTACCTGAAAAGGTTAGTTTTGAGCTAATAGCGGATTAAGTCCCGGTGATACCCATGTTTTACTACTGGGGAAGTCGGCTAGTGGCCTGCTGGGAGGCGTATCATAAATTCCGAGTGAGTTCAAATAGCGTCTGGGCTTATCCGAATTGGTCGTTGCTAGCTTGTACCCGAAGGGGAACACTTTTGATGTTCAGCTTCGGAACCGAGTCTTCGAACTCCGGCATTTGCTTCTGAATCAGAGACTGTCTTGTGCCGCTGGGATGCCGAATCCGTCCTTAGCTAGGGTGTTGCCGAGTGACCTGTGAACCCAGTCAGGCCGGTCATCGACACCCGTTTGCAGAGCTGGTCTGCTTCTGAGTGTGCGCAGCTGGTGCGCCTCGGGTTGTTTGGTAGAGCCGGTGCAGCCTTTGTGCTGCGGGCCGAGGCCGACCCCTGTCTGATTCAGCAACCGCCTGTGTTGCCACCTGGTCTCGTCTGACCCGGTCAAAGTTGGCTCGCGGTCATACGAACCGTTGCGACTGCAGGCGACATCATGCGGAAACTTTTTGTCACATCAACTGTCGCATTAAATGCGCTCAGTCAACTGGGCGAAGTTTTCACGACGGGGCACTTGGAGCGCCGGGCCGTGATGATTGCTCCTCGAGTCTCGCGCGAGGCGTGCGTGTGGCGGCCGTCGCTGCAGCACTTCGTGGCCACGTGGAGCGTATTTCCAGGCAGGCGGTTTGCCTTCCTTTTGCATAAAAGTGTGCGCAGAGGGGGGGCGGTTCCCATCTGCTCCTTCGTCTTCTTCGCTCAAACCGCCACAAGCCTCCGGCGCCCATCACCGTGCACCGCTTTTTCTCCTCTTTCAAAAACTCCTGCTCTTCTATTCATTCCCTCCGACCTCGATCATGTCGCGTGCCGGCAAGAGCAAGAAGAGCGACGCTGGATCCTCCTCCGCTGCTGCACTTCCCGATGACTGGAAGAAGGGCGACTGGGTCCCGTCGGTGGTGACCGATCGGATCCTAGCCAGCCTCACCACCGAGGGCATGCTCCCACCTCGGGCGATCAGCAACTGGAGGTCGCCGTACTTGGAGGTGAAGCCCGCGTCGCACGAGCACGAGCGAGTGCTGCTCCTCCCGTTCGTTGAGCGGGGCTTGTCGCTGCCGCCTCATGACTTCGTGCGGGGGCTGTTGTTCTTCTACGGCCTCCAACTTCACCACCTCAATCCCAATGGCATTCTGCACATTCCATGTTTCATCACGCTATGCGAATGCTTCTTGGGGACTCGGCCTCATTGGGGGCTGTGGAAGAAAATTTTTGTGGTGAAGGCGCAGCCGATCAAGGCCAGCGAGCGCCTTTCCATCTGCGGGGGAGCCGGTGTCCAAGTTAAGTCCGGCGTGAAGTACTTCAAGCTACAGCTCTCCGACACCGTGAGGAGGTGGCAAGACGGGTGGTTTTACTGCCCGGACGAGCGCACGCCGAGTGCGCAGGAAGGGCTCCTGAAGTACGTCGAGGGTCCCCCGATGTGGCAAAAGTGTTGAAGTGCCAACCCTTCCAACGCAGAGATGCCTGAAGTCGAGTGCCTCATGAGGAGGATCCAGCGGCTCCAGGACAAGGGGCTCACTGGTGTCGACCTCGTCATCACCTGGTTGAGTCGGCGGATCCAGCCGCTGCAGGCTAGGGCGCACCCGATGTGGGAGTACTCGGGTGCTTCCGACTCGACCAGGGTGTCGGCGCAGGAGCTTTCGGATCAGAACTTCATGGAACTCCTGAAGAACCTGACCAAGGAGCACTTCGGTCTCAACAGGGCGCCACATGTGGTGCCCTATTTTGCTGCCAACCCTCCGCCGACTGTAAGTAATTTGTCTTCTGTGTCGAACTCTTTTCATTTTTGTTTCTTACTTTCTTCTGAAACTGAATTCTTTACGTTTCAGACTCTGCTGAACTTGACCTCCATGCCGCCCCTCCTCGAGCTAAATCTGGCTCCGGGAGTCTTGGATGATGTGGAGGTCGACGAAGAAACCCCCGAGGGCAGGGACTCGGAACGGGGCCGAGGTCCGACCGACTCAGGCGACGAATCCAAGGAGGCTGAAGGCTCGGCCTCTCTGGCTTCGAAACGGAGGCGTCCAGATGAAGCTTCTGGCTCCGGAGCCTCGTGGGCTGTGGCGGAGTCGGAGCAGGCCGAGTCGGCCTCCAAACAAGCGCGGGCTGAAATCGCCAGCCCCATGGTGCAGGTTGCTGCCCGCGCCTCTACGCTGGCTACCGCCCAGTCGGCGCCTCCTTCCTCCTCCGAAGATCCGCCCACCCCGGGGAGGTTCAAGAAGAAGATGGTGGTCAAGATGATCCCCACGACCACTAGGTACGCCGTCCTTTTGCTTGCCCTTGACCTTTTCGTAGAAATTTACGGTAATTCTGAAATCGATGCGGAACTTGTTTGCTGCAGCGTCCAAAGGAAGCTCTCCGACAAAGGAGGCTTCCAGCCCGGCGCGTCCTCGGGGCCGACTTCCGCTTAGCAGTCAGAATCGGTTCCCCCGGCTTCGGTTGCTACCGCGCCCGTTGAGCAATCGGAGTCGGTTCTCCTTGTTTCGATCACTGCTGCGACAACCCAACCGTCGGAGCCGGTTCTCCTGGCTCGGATTGCTGCTACACCAAATGCACAGCCGCCCGCTGCGCCTGCACCGGAGGTGCCGGAGTCGACTTCGGCTGAAGATCCGCAGCCCCCGCCAACTCCGGCAAGTGAGCCATCTCCGGAGCCGAACCCGGTGCCGACGGTCACTGTCGGTGCCGACTCCTCCGATCCGGCAGAGAAAAACAAGGGTCATCTCTCCACTGAGTCCCCCTCGGCAGTTGAGTGATGCCTTGTGTTGGCTTCCTCATCCACGGCGGAAGGATCAGCACCCGGTCCGCCGAATGTCCCCCGCTTCCATCCCGCAACTTATGTTGCTAGGCTGCAGCATGGAGGAGTGCACGGCGGCGCAGGAGGCCACGCAACAAGTCGTAGCCCTTGGTGCCAAGCTGAGGGAATTCGCGGACGTGGCTGGCACGCTGGCGGACTCGGCCAGCAATCTGGAGCATTCCGTCGAGGTAAGTCTTCAAACCGAATTTCCTTCCTTTTTAACGCTGGGGGCATGATCAGTGCACCTAGTGGGTGTAGCCCCCCGAGTCTCGAGTTGGCTATTTGAGTCAGCTTGAGACTTACTAACTCGGGTCTCGCTGACCCGGACATCCCTTATGTCCAGATGGTGGTCCGACTCGGCGGAAACAGCCAGGCGCTCATGGAGAGGAACGCCTCTCTCGAGAAGGCACTGGCTGATGAAAAGACCAGGACTCGGCAGCTCGAAGAGAAGCTCGCCGCTGCGGGGAGTAAGTATCCAAGTCATAATAGTTTTTTGCCTTGAGATTTTGTTGATTTTATTCTTTTTGAATCGGCAGACGTTGAGGCCGAAAACGGTCGCCTTCGTGGACAGTTGAAGGCCTCCATCTCGTTGGAGAGGGCGAAGGAAATGATCAACACTCACGAGGCCGAGCTCCACGAGGAGCTCAAGCAAGCTCGTGAGAACATGAGGACCGCCGCCTTGCTGCAGTCGGAGCACCAGCAGTTGGTGGATCAGTTTGAAAAACTGAAAGCCACCAATCGCGAGCTGCAGGGGCAGGTTGACAACTTCTACTCGAAAATGACTGAGTCGCAGAAGTGGCATTCAGCGGCCATCGTTGAGTGGGAGAAGCACGAGGCAGAGCCCATGGGGCACGTCAAGACTGCCAACGAGACCCTGCTCAGTAAGCCTCCGAGTCCCTCACCAGCTTCTTTCGCACATTTCCTTGTCAGTTTCCTTGTAATAATTCAATCCCAGACGCTTGCCCAGAACTGGAGGAGGAGGCGAGGCAAGCGGTGCTCCGACTCCGGGCGCTGTCGCAGCCGGCTGAAGCGGCGCTCGAGGCCTTCTGGACGCCCGAATTGATGTCCAGTTGTGTCGTCACTTTGGAGAACCAACTCCTCCAAGTGAAGAGCCTGGTGCAATGCGTGAAGTCGACTTCGTAGGACCTCTACACCACATTGTGGCCCAACGAGAAAGCGGGCTCCAGCATCTTCGCCCTCACGACAAGCTTACGCAAGGCTCGGCGGGGGTGGAGCAGTGGAAGGAATCGGCGGCCCGCTCGGGAGCCGGCATGGCGCTGGCTATGGTGCTGGCACACCATCCCGACGCGGATGTTGACGCGATCTCCGCCGGAGCTCCACTCAATGCGGAGGGCCAACCGATTGATCCTTTGGAGCTGCTCCCCCGAGTTCGCCGCACCGCCAATTGGATCGCCGGGTTTTCCGACCTGGAGGAGCGCGTGGAGGCGACTCCAGAAGAATAAATGTTTTATTTAGTCTCGGTATGCCGAGTAAAATGATGTAAAAACTTGCTAAGTTGAATATGTGTTATTTTGCAATGAACGTGTTGTATCATTTTGCCCAAGTTATTTTGCTCATCTTAGTTTTGTTTCTGCATTAAGTCCTTTCGTATGCAGGCCGACCTTTAGCTTTTGCTCTTGCCAACCGGACAGCGGGTTGCGACTGTAGTTGGGGACGAAGAGTGGGCCTTAGGTACCGTACATATTTACTTAGATGTTCGCGAAGAAAACAAAGTTAGAGGAGTCAAAATAACTTGAGCCGACTGGCAACACCCAGTGGGTCGAGGTAGCTCCCCGGGGGTTGCCCGGGGGAGTCAAGCCACTCGAATGTTTGGTGTAGCCCCCGGGGGTTGCCCAAGGGAACAAACTAGTTTAACAGTAAAATAAATATTTCTGACTTAAAATTGTGGAAAAAGTGTTTCCCTCGAGTGCCGCTCGGGATAAGGAAATTTATTCATGATCAAAACTGCTAAGTATTGTAAATACAAAGTTTTAAGTGAAAAAGGGACGTAGCTGGGCAACGTTCCAAGTCCTTTCGGTGACCTCTCCGGTTGCCGGGTCCTGGAGTCGGTAAGCGCCGTTATGCAGCACTTGGTTGACAATGAACAACCCTTCCCACGGTGGGGAAAAACTTGTGCATGCCTGCCGTGTTCTGAATAAGTCGGAGGACCAAGTCGCCTTCATTGAAAGCTCGGCCTCGCACTTGTCAACTGTGGTAGCGGTGCAAGTTCTGCAGGTAGACGGCCTAGCGGGAAAGAGCAAGTTCCCATGCTTCCTCAAGGAGGTCGAGGTCGTCCTGTCTTGTCGACTTGGCATCAGCTTCCACATAAGCTGCGACTCGCAGGGAGTCGTGGAGGATGTCACTCGGTAGGACAGCTTTGGCTCCATAGACCTTGAAGAAGGGCGTGTAGCCAGTCGACCGGTTTGGAGTAGTCCGTAAACTCCAAAGGACAGAGGGGAGCTCGTCAATCCAGCACCCAGCGGACCACTGTAGAGGAACCAACAGCCGCGGTTTGATGCCTTGGAGGATGAGCGAGCCACCGAGGCATAGTCGAGTCGGATGCCGTGGTCCCGACAGAACTGGCGGAAGACGTCAGCCGTAAAATTCTTGCCGTTGTCGGTGATGATGCTGTGGGGGATGCCGAATCAGAAGATGACCCCTTTTATGAAATTGACGGCAGTAGGACCATCGAGCTTCATGATAGGCTTGGCCTCAATCCACTTAGTGAATTTGTCGACTGCTACAAGGAGGTGAGTGAACCCTCCTTACGCTGTCTTGAGCGGACCTATCATGTTGAGTCCCCACACTGCAAAGGGCCATGTGATTGGGATAGTCTTGAGTGCTGTAGCCGGCATGTGCGGCTGATGTGCGTACTGCTATCAGCCGTCACAGGTGTGAACAAGCTCCTCCGCATTGGCAAGAGCAGTAAGCCAGAAGAAACCATGGCGGAAAGCCTTGGCGATTAGTGCTCGCGAAGAAGCGTGGTGGCCGCAGGTTCCCGAGTGAATTTCTTCAAGGACTTCTCTGCCTTCCTCCGGTGAAACGCACCTCTGGAGAACGCCAGAGGTGCTACGCTTGTAAAGCACGTTGTTGACGATGGTATAGGCCCCAGCGTGCCGCACAATGCGACGTGCCTTGGCCTGATCCTTAGGGAGCTCTTTCCTCAAGAGGTAAGCGAGGAACGACTGAGTCCAGAGAGGGATGACGGCCAGGACGCCTTCCTGGGCTGAGTCAACATTTCCGGAATCTTGGGGCGTGGCCTCGGATGAGTCGGTTGCGGACTCCATCTTGACGGAAGGCTGATGTAGTTGTTGTAGAAAAACGCCAGGTGGTACCTTTTCGCGAGCGGAGCCAATCCGGGCGAGGGAGTCGGCCGCTTCGTTGTCGGCTCGGCGTACATGATGAAGCTTGAGGCCTTCGAAAGGACCTTCGAGTCGGCGCACGGCAGCGCAATACGCCACCATGGTGGGGTCCTTGGCGTCCCACATCTTCATCACCTGCTGCACCACCGGATCCGAGTCGCCGCGACATAGGAGTTGGCGGATACCGAGTGAGACGGCTATACGCAAGCCATGCAACAGTGCCTCGTAATCCGTGACGTTATTGGATGCCGTGAAATGGATCTACAACACATAGTGGAGCTTGTCGCCTTTGGGGGAGATGAGGACGACTCCAGCCCCCGTGCCCGCAAGCATTCTTCGACCTATCGAAGTATATGATCCAGTGCTCCGAGTGCGCTTGGGGGCGGGAGGGACTGGGTTTCTGTCCATTCGACGATGAAATCGGCGAGAGCTTGGGATTTTATAGCCTTGTGAGGCTTGTAGTTGATGTTGTGAGTCATGAGCTCAATTGCCCACTTAGCGACTCGGCCCGTGGCATCCCTGTAGCCAATGATGTCTAACAAGGGAGCGTGGCTGACCACGGTAACCGACTGGACTTAGAAGTAGTGAACCAACTTCCGCACTGCCATGAACACGCCATAGACGAGCTTCTGCTAGTGCGGGTAGCGTTGCTTCGACTCGGAGAGGACCTGGCTGACATAATAGATGGGTCATTGCATTTTCTGCACTCGGCCTTCTTCTGCGCGTTCTACCACCAGAACGATGCTGACCACCTGATTGGTGGCCAAAATGTAGAGCAGCATGGGCTCCCCTTCCATTGGTGCAGCGAGGACTGGAGGCGTGGACAACAGTCGCTTGAGGTCGTCGAAGGCTTTTTGAGCTTCGTCGGTCCACTCGAACGAGTCGGATTTCTTGAGGAGTCGGTAGAAAGCCATGGCCTTTTCACTGAGTCGGGAAATGAACCGACTAAGTGCAGCCACGCACCCAGTCAGCCTCTGGACAGCCTTCAGATCCTTTGGTCTGCCCATCTTGAGGATGGCCTCAATCTTGTCTGGGTTTGCCTCGATTCCCGCTCGGAAACGATGAACCCGAGTAGCTTCCCAGAGGGGACTCCGAAGACGCACTTCTCCGGGTTAAGCTTCATGTCAAAACCGCCTGAGATTGGCGAAGGTTTCAGCCAAGTCGGTCAGGAGATCAGCATCTTTCTTTGTCTTCACCACGATGTTGTCTACATAAGCTTGGATGTTCCTGCCAATCTGGTCATGCAAACATTTCTGCATACATCGCTGATATGTACTGCCAGTGTTTTTCAAACCAAAAGGCATCATGATATAACAATAAGCCCCAAACGGGGTAATAAAAGAAGTTTTTATTTGATCTGACTCTTTCATTTTATCTGGTGGTAGCCTGAATAGGCATCCAGAAACACAAATGCTCACACCCGGCCGTGGAGTCGACTACCTGATCAATACGAGGTAGTGCGAACGGGTCCTTGGGGCAAGCCTTGTTCAGCGAGGTGTAATCTACACATATTCGCCAAGTCTTGTTCTTCTTAAGAACCAAGACTGGATTTGCTAACCAGTCCGGGTGAAGAACCTCTTTGATGAACCCGGCCGTAAGGAGTCGGGCTATCTCTTCTCCGATGGATTTGCGCCTGTCCTTGGCGAAGCAGCGGAGGGACTGCTTGACCGGCTTCGCGTCTTGGCGACGTTGAGGGAGTGCTTGGTGAACTTTCGTGGAACTCTCACTACTGCAGAACAGGTCAGTACTGACGGTCGCCAAACCCCCTCTACTGACGGACAGGGGGCCCGTCACCCTGGAAATGTCAGTGGAGGGGGTAACTCCACTGGCGGTCATACGGTCCGTCAGTACTGTTAATTTCTACTGACGGTCACACAGGGACCGTCAGAGGAGATATGTATTCCTGCTAATCGAAGGGCACCTGGTTGTATCAGTACTGACGGGCGAGTAATAAATGCCCGTCAGTATAGGTATATCTTCACTGACGGGCTGTCCTTAAGGGACCGTCAGTAGAGATATATCGACGGGCTCCTAGTTGTATCAGTACTGACGGGCGCTTAATAAAAGCCCGTCAGTAGAGGTACAACTCCACTGACGGGCTGTCCGTAAGTGCCCGTCAGTAGAGGTATGCATTCCTGCTAACCGAAATGGATCTGTGTTAGCTCATAATCACACTTAGATTATTCATAATAATAGACTATAGTATTACATTATTCCTAATCACAGGCTATACGAACTATTCATTCACAGAGTCAAATCTCTTAATCGCATAACATTTATAATCACATATATAGTATGTACACTCCAACGACGGTCACAAGTATGAAACAATTGTTTATTCAATTACAGAAACAACGATTCTATTGATTCCCGCTTAAGTTTGGCTTCGGAAATTGGGGGCCGGCGTAGAATTCACCCATCGGATTGATGACTTCAAGGTTGATGAGTCTGGCGAAGACTTTTTGGATCCGAGCAAAGTCCTGTCGCCAGTCGTACATATGACTTCCCAGCTCGCTCCAAGCCTTCAGTTCTTTCATATCTTTCCAATGCTTGTTCTTGTACCGGACAAATAGGTCCATATGGGCACAGGTGTAGTACCCACATGTCACGGAACCTTCCGGCTGAACTCTGCAAGGGAACTTGTAATGGTGTACCAATTTTTTCGCTTTCACAGGTATTTTTTGATGGCCCGAGAACTTGGCTCTGAAAAAGGCTGCATCCAGAATCTTAGTTATATTTGTGAAGTCCGCTGTCTTGTTCGACGAGGAGTCAAAGTAAAAAGCCTTGGCCCAGCTTGGAACGATCGCAATTAGGACCCAGTGGTCGCTGCGTAAATGTGAACAACTGAACGTAAGCAGGCGGAGATACGTACGTAAAAAACAAAAATAAACTCCACGGTGCTAAGTTTAGTACTTACGGAGGGTTATAGGGGGCTAGTATGCAGTCCTTGTCCTTATGAACCACGAATGCATTCGACAGGTATTCTTGAAGAAATCCTTGACCCTCTGGGGTCCCGGCATAGCCTTCGTTCATGCATATCGGATCGACTATGCCAATATGGGAGTCCCGAAGACGTCTGCACTCTTGGGCTTGGTACAGAGCCCATAGCCTGATCATGGTGGTGTCGAGCCTATAGAGGTTGTACATGTTGAATAGGTCTTCAAAGTTGATGTCGAAGGTGTCTTGGTCATGTTGCATGAAAAAATTGTATTCCTTTGGCACCTTCACCTTCCAATATTGGCAGAATGTACCAGGATCTCTGGACATCTTCAGGTAATCTTCATGCAGCGTCTTCATGTCCTCCGACAGATTGTCCAGCTCATCCTGTGGGAGCAAGTCCTGACCTGGTTCGTAATGATATCGCCAGAGGCCCTTGCTCCGTGTAGATAATTCTACTGACGATGTTGAGAAGGATAAGGTTTTCTGCCTCTGCTCCTTTCTTTCCTTCTCGCCGGTGCCGGCCCGTCTCTTTTTGCTTTTCTTCCTCTGGTGTACCGGCTCCGGGCTCATGCCTGCCGCCAACGCTGCTTCCAGCGTCCCAGCTAGCGTGGCGGGAGAGAAAATCTTCCCCCTCGGTTGATCCAGGGGGTCGCCTTGAACCTCGGAGGGCGGGGACCGCAAAATCGGTGACATGTGCTGGTCCCCGACAAGATGGTCCTCCAGGTCTTTAAAGGACGGGGGTGATTGGCTGAGCCCCAACGGAGATCGTCCGATTGATGGAGAGGGGTTGTTGGACGAGGGGCCCGTGCGAGGAGAGGCCGCCGCGGTTATAGTGATCTGGCTCTTCGGCCACTGGATGAAGCAGTTTCTGCACTGCCCTAGCTTCGTCAGCTCCTCTTCGGGGGGGACAGGGACTAACACCTCGCTGTAGTCATTGAGGACGAGGTCGACCTGGACCTTCGCGTGGTGCTCCCGCATAGGAACACAGTGCAGGACTGCCCCCTCCGCCGTTGGGAAAACCTGGCCGTGCGCCACCGGGACCTTCATGCCAGGAATCTGCACCGTGAGTGTGCATCTGGTGGCTTCCTGCGAAACAGAGGATAGACGTGCCGTCCGCACTGGAGTCAGGAAAATGAGAACAGCTCGTACTATAACGACACGTTTAGCGGACGAGACTTACGGTGATGCTGTCGACGGGATTCACCGAGTAGGGGCCGCCGTCCGAGGTGGATGCGCAGCTGCTCCATCCTAGAGGCTGGTTAGCGGGAGGCACGCTCTGCTGGCCTTGCGCTGCGGCCACCTGCATACGTAGCCACGTCTGCTCGGCAATCTCGCGCATTTGCTCCCGCAGATTGTCCATGAACTCCTGGCTGTCTCTCCGGGGGCGGCGGCTCCCCTCGGGGTTTCGGGGAAATACCTTATCCCATTTAACGCCATCCCCGACGCCTACTACACGGCCCCGATGCTCCGGTTTCTGTCGGGCCTTCGCCAGATCGTCGTTCCATCTTGGGAAGCTCGTGACGGAGTCCTGCGAGCTTCCAGGCTGCTGGCTCAGTTCGGCCTGCAAGTTAAATTACGTGATGAGAAGACAGCGTATTTGGATGCAACGTAACGAAGTACGAAAAGAGACTGGGTTGAGTCGTTACCAGCCGGTCGGCCACCACCTGCAGTTCCTCGGACTCATAAATTGGTGACCCCGTCACAGGGTCAGACCTTGTGTGCGCCCTCATGTACTCCCTAGCGCGCGGCTCCCTGAGATGCGCGAAAGGAGGTGCTTTCCCAGCCGCGGCTAATTTCTCGTCCTCTTTGGCCCACTTCGGTCTCTTCCCCAGATATCCACGGCTGCCGAGCTTGTGGTCTAAGGTGTTCTTCCTGCGAAGCTCTTTCCCCCACCGGCTCTTCTCCTGGAATTCTGGGCTCCTTATTTGAGCAACGAATTCGTCCCAGTCTTCCTTCTGTATCTTCGACCATCTTTTACTGATCTTGGTGTCCCAATCCTCGTCTACGACTTTCTGTGCGTCGTATCGCCAGGTCTTCAGAGCCCTAGCCATGATTTTGAGGGCTTGCGCTTCGACTCTTTCCTTGTCGGCTGCAGGTATCTGGTACTTGTCCCACAGTTTCCTCAAGAGAGTATCTTTCGTGGACTGCGTCAACTGGCCGAACTCTTTGCAGGTAATCTTCACTTGTTCGCGCACTAAGCACCCGCAGGCGTTGCTAAAGGTCTTAGCGGCCTTATGTGGACTCGCCGGAATGTCCTTGACGTCGTCGACACGGGTGATGACGTACGTCTTGTCCGGCAACTGGTTGCCTTTCCTCCTATTCAGAGACCTGGTCGGGGCTGGAGTCGGTACCTCCTCCTCACGCGCCTCGTCCCCTTCGGAACTTGACCCGGAGGCAGAGCCAGAGCTGGACTCCGATTCAGTTTGCTCTTGTCCAGCTGTGACGGCCGCTACGACAGGTTGATCCTCGGTCAGCTCGAGGGCAGGTTGATCCTCGGTCAGCTCGAGGGCAGGTTCCTTGGCCGCTTCGGAGGCAACTTGCTTGGGTGCCTCCAGGGTCGGTGCATCGATCGGTGCGGCCACGCCGAGGGGGGCCGTGCTGTCGTCAACTGTCTCTACTGCTCGGGTCGGGGACCCAGCGGGAGTACTACTGGCGGCCATTGTAAAACTGAAGAAAATCTAGCAAGAACTGAGAAACAAATTGATTTCGAAACAAATTCTAGATACTTTATACAAATTGAAACAATCTAGATACTTTATACAAATTGGAACAATCTAGATACTTTATACAAATTGAAACAATCTAATTACTTTATACAAATTGGTACAATCTAATTACTTTATACAAATTGGTACAATCTAATTATTTTCATACACCTAAAGCTCTCTTCATGTTCTCATGGTAGGTACTTTGCTGTGCCATATCCTCTCCCAAAAATGGACATGATTGCGATTCCTGATTTTACCTCTGGAGCTATGGAGAACTATGGCTTAGTTACATAAGCAAAGGGTAGGGTATTATGGAATATTGGGTTATGCAGTAAGGAGTTCAATTGATATTAGCATCTAGCATTCACCTGTGCTCCAAACAGGTTCATTAACCATAATTTCGGCTTAACCGTGGTTTACGTGTAGGAAATTCTACTAACCAGGATTCTTAAGGCATTAGTTTCAGCTAGTTGTTAACCACTAACCTAGGAGCTAACAACTAATCTAATTTAAGTGACTAGCTGTTACGTGACAACTTGGTTTGATTAATCGGTAATCAGAATAGCATCCCGATTTCACTTCTTACCTAAATAAGCTACAGATCAAGCAATGCCTCTATTCCGTCTGATCAATAACAATTTAAGAATGCATCTATATATACATGTCTATACACTTGAGCTTCAAAGCTACATCATCCTTAGAGGACCAATTGCCCTTATTAATTTTAATCATCGTAGTAGTAAGCTTTGGTTTTAATTACTCTAGTTTTTCCTCAACTTGTTTAAGCAACCCATAGCACCAAAGTGCATAAACCCTAACACATATCAACCTAATGCTCGATTAAGAGTATGGATGAACAACACAGGAGCCACACCTCACAGATGAGCACATCAGCATATATGTATCTCATAGACCTGAGCTCAAACGTCAGCAAGACAAGACACTAGAACCGAAACCTATAACTAGGGGAGAGGAATTGGGAGCTCACAGGCTCGGCCAAGGTCGATGCTGCTGGTGTTGGCGTTGGAGGAGCTCCACAAGCTGCGCACCACGGGTCCTCGGCTGCAAGCAGAAGGCGGCACCAGGGAGGGGGCCAGAGGCAGCGGCAACGAAGAATCGGCGGCGGCTCTGTCAGTCGGCGCTAGGGCAGAGGCGACCGTCGGCGGTTGGGGGCGTCCGGGGCTTCGGGGGCCGGCGAATGGAGGAGGCGGCGGCGCGGGGACTTCGGGGGCGGAGAATGGAGGAGGCGGCGTCGGGGACTTCAGGGGCGGCGAATGGAGGAGGCGGCGGCGCGGGCCGGCCGAGGGAGCGGACGGTGCGTCGGGGGCGCCGGGGCTTCGAGGAGGCGGGAGGAGGCGGCGGCCGGGGCTTCGGGAGCGGCGGCGGCAGCCTGGCGGCGTCGTGCGAACCGTCGGTCTCGCTGCTGGTTCTTTTGAACGCGCGGGACTTGGCGAAAATTTCGCCAAGTCCCGCGCTTGGCTTATATAATAACTAGAGTACCACTGACGGTCCACCTATAGGAGCCCGTCAGTAACTACAGACCTGTCAGTGCAGAGGAACCTCCACTGACGGGCAACCCTAGCGAGCCCGTCAGTGGTACTTGAGATGGGACGGTTAGGGTTACACCACTGCTGACGGGCAAACTTTGCTCGCCCGTCAGCAGAGCGGCTGTCAGCCTAACACTTGGTGAAATTTTGGTGCCCCTCGGTGGAGGTTTGCTTGTGTATATGTTGTTTATTAAAAAAAAATTTCGAGCGTGCGCCAGCTTATCCCGAGCACAGCTCAAAGGCCCACGAGCCCGGGCCGCGCAAGGGACCAGCCAGAGGCCTATCCCGAGCACAGCGCCCAGGCCCACGAGCCCAAGCTGCGCAAGGGACCAGCGGCGGCTCGATCGAAGTATCAGTGCAGGTTATAAGGAATTCGAAACCCCTGGGCGCAGCAACCCTTTTAAGCTGGTGCGCGTGCACTTCGCTCGGCGAGGTGGGACTAAAGTTGTGCGGTACCAGCGCTGTAGGTTACCACTGACGGGCACAACTGGTCTGCCCGTCAGTGATACGAACCACCACTGACGGGCCCAACGGTTAGCCCGTCAGCAGAGAGGATACCACTGACGGGCCCCACTGGTTAGCCCGTCAGCAGAGAGGAAGTCAGCCTAATACTTGGTGAAATTTCGGTGCCCCTCGGTGGAGGTTTGCTTGTGTATATGTTGTTTATTAAAAAAAAATTTTTGAGCGTGCGCTAGCTTATCCCGAGCACAGCTCAAAGGCCCACGAGCCCGGGCCGCGCAAGGGACCAGCCAGAGGCCTATCCCGAGCACAGCGCCCAGGCCCACGAGCCCAAGCCGCACAAGGGACCAGCGGCGGCTCGGTGGAAGTATCAGTGCAGGTTATAAGGAGTTCGAGAGCCCTGAGCGCAGCACCCCTTTTAAGCTGGTGCGCGCGCACTTCGCTCGGCGAGGTGGGACTAAAGTTGTGCGGTACCAGCGCTGTAGGTTACCACTGACGGGCACAAATGGTTTGCCCGTCAGTAGTACTAACCACCACTGACGGGCCCAACCGGTTCGCCCGTCAGTGGTGTTTAGTACCACTGACGGGCCCCACGTGTTTGCCCGTCAGTGGAGGATGTTTTTTATTTTTCTTTTTGTGCTGCATGTTTTTCTTTTAGGTTTATCTTAGGGTTATTTCTATATGCTATGGGTGTTTTTGTATTTTTGGTTTAGGGCTTTTACCCTTTTTGGGTTAGTGTCAAAGTTCAGCATTTTTCTGAAATGATTTGCTATTTTTCAGGCATTAAATTAATATCTAGTTATTTACTCGGTATATTTCAGATTTGAACTACAACTATCTTAAAGAAGGCCTCTAAATTGAAGGAAAATTCATATCTACGTACCTATCTATCGTTTTAGCTCGTATCTAGAAAATATATCAATAATTCAAACGTTTGCTCCGAGAAATTCAAAAGTTTGCTTGCGCCTTTGTAGTTTTTGATTTTTTATAAAATCTTAATGTGGTCAAAAAAAGTTGAAAATTGGCATGGGGTAATTATATGTCTTTCTGAGGCTATGTTTAAAATTTCAGATAATTTCGTGGAAGTTCAATTATACATTGCTTTGTAACTGAACTATCTGTGAGAAAACCTCATAGCATTTGAAGGGGAAATATGAAGATTGAAGTACACGTCATAAATTCTTCATCATTTGAACTTGAGATTTGGACTACAACTTCATATTACAATATTATACGTTAATAATTCATCATGTTCCATCTTGTTATGTAATAATTCGAATTTTCTATTTTTTTAAATACCAATTTGAGGTACCATGTGTAAAACCTTTCAAAAAACATTTTTAGCTACGCTCCAAACTTTTTCTACATGTAACGTACTACATTACATTGTTCGTGTCAAAGTTAGGCATTTTTCTGAAATCATTTGCTATTTTTTACGCATTAAATGAATATCTAGTAATTTACTAGATATATTTCAGATTTGAACTACAACTATCCTAAAGAAGGCCTATAAATTGAAGGAAAATTCATATCTACGTACCTATGTATCGGTTTAGCTCGTATGCAGAAAATATATCAATAATTCAAACGTTTGCTTGTCGAAATTCAAATGTTTGCTTGCGTCTTTTTGGTTTTTTATTTTTTATTAAATCTAAATGTGGTCAAAAAATTTTGAAAATTGGCATGGGGTAATTATATGACCTCGTGAGGCTATACTTAAAATTTCAGACAATTTCATTGAAGTTGGATTATACATTGGTTTGTAAGTACTTGAAATTCATCCACAATTTACACATACCGAAGTACACACGTTACATGAAATCATTCAAACCAAGACACTTTTGTACACACACATACAAATATCTAGGTTTCGCCGTCTTCGAAAATCTTCTCATGAATTGTGATTTTCTTGGTGGTATACGTTAGTCCTTCGGCGTGACTGCGTCTGACGTAGGGCTCAGCATCCTTGCTAGCTTTTCTCCTTTTTATGGGGCGTTTATCAACGGCTTCTGGCTCGGAGTCCGGGTCGTCGAATTGGTCGTAGTCCTCTTCGTCAACAACACCATCGATTCCGACAATACTCCTCTTCCCTTTTCTGACGACATGGCGCTTCTGTGCCTTTGGGTCTTTTATGTAGAAGACTTGTGAGGTTTGTTTAGCTAAAACCCATGGCTCATCTTTCGCACTGATTGCTTTGACATGTGCTGACTCAATAGATGTCGGGGGAGGTAGAGTCACGGTAGTGACTTTGTCATCATCGATATGGATATTTTTCGCCCATCTGACACGAAACATGGGGATCTTTGTGACGGTGTAGTCCAGTTCCCAAATTTCTTCGATAACACCGTAGTATATGTCCTTACGGTTACCGGTTTTAGCCTCCATCGTCACCCCACTGTTCTGATACGTGCTTTTCCTGTCTTGAGCCTCCGTATAGAATGTGTATCCGTTGATATCGTATGCTTGAAATGTCAGGACCTTGCTCGCAGGTTCTTGTGACAGCATTTTGACCGTCTCTTCTTCGAAATTTGTCGGAGGCCTTTCATACCAGTAGTTCTTTAGCCATGTTGCGAACTTTCCATTGTGCTCTTTCGAGAGCCACGCTTCTCCCTTCTTCGGGTTCTCTTTTTTAAGCTTTACCATGTGCATCCAAAGATAGGGATGCACCACCGTCAGGTGTTGCAAGACCACGAGATGTGCTCTGTCATAGTCATCTGACCTACTGGGTACTGAATTGTAGACATGTAAAGGCCTTTGTCCGCGTGCATGGCCTTCACCATCGAGCCTTCCCGTGTGCCGTGAAACAGGAACACCTATGGACTTTTGATCAGCCAAGTAATCAGTGCAGAACTCGACACACTCTTCGGCAACATAGCCTTGGATGATGCTACCTTCTGGTTGTGACCTGTTACGAACGTAGCGCTTCACAACCCCATTGTACCTTTCCAACGGGTACATGTTGTGTAGGAACACGGGACCTAGGTCCAGTATCTCCGGGACGATATGGATCATGAGATGTACCATGATATCGAAGAATGCTGGAGGGAAGTACATCTCAAGTTCGCACAGTATGACAATGATCTCCTCCTGCAGCTTGTGGCAATGCGTAACGGATATCGACTTCTGAGATATCGTGTTGAAGAAGTTACAAAGATTCAAGACTGTCTTGCGGACCTCCGGCTCCATGAGACCTCTGATTGCAACAGGAAGTATCTGCGTCATCATCACGTGGCAGTCATGAGACTTCATACCAATTACACGGTGACTCTTCATGTCAACTATTCTCCCGATGTTTGCCGAGTAACCGGAAGAAACTTTGACACCTTGGAGGCACTCCAAAAAGCTAACGATCTCTTTTTTGCTGAGAGTGTAACAAGCAGCGGGACAGTCCGTCTTGATTCTGACTGCACCCGTCCCCAACTTGGTCGTTCGCTTCGTAGCCCACAGCTTCTTTCTTATACCCAAGAATTCCATGTCAGCTCGTGCCTTCGGTCCATCTTTTGTCTTTTCTGAAATGTTGAGCAGGATACCAAGCAAGCTCTCGCACACGTTTTTTTCAACATGCATGACGTCTATGCTGTGACGTGTGCTTAGGAATCTCCAGTAAGGCAAATCCCAGAATACGGATTTCCTTTTCCAGACGCCGTCCTGCATGGGAACAGACGGTTGTGTCTTACCGGGCGTAACAGGGGGCATCGTGTTCACGATGTCATAGATTTCCACCCCGGTCTTCTCCCGAGGCGCCGAACGGACCTCAACAGTATTGTCAAACAATTCCTTCTCTTGCCTCCATGGGTCGTTCTGTTTCAGCCACCTTCGGTGGCCCATGAACACGATTTTTTTGGATCCCTTTAGGTGTAAACTTGTAGTAGACTCCAAACACTTCACACATCCTTTGTACCCATGAACACACTGGCAGGACTGATATCCGTACGCGGGGTAGTCTTGGACCGTCGTGAACAACAGCGCTTTCAGATTGAAGTACTCTTCTTCGTATGCGTCCCAGACCTGGGCCCCTGGTTCCCACAGTGTAGCTAGTTCTTCGAACAATAATTGTTGATACATGTTCAGATCGTTCCCAGGTTGCTTCGGCCCTTGTATGAGAATACAGAGGTGTATGTACTTTCGTTTCATGCACAGCCATGGAGGAAGGTTGTACATCCATAGAACCACGGGCCAAGTGCTGTGTCTGCTGCTCATGTTGCCGAATGGATTGATCCCGTCCGTACTCATACCGAACCTGATATTCCTCGGATCTTTTCCGAAATCATCGTATTGGGCGTCGATTGCCCTCCACTGCGAAGCATCGGCAGGGTGTCTCATCACTCCATCATCAGTTTTCCGCCCCTCGGCGTGCCAACGTAGCAGCTTTGCCTCCTTCTTGTTAGCGAATAAACGATTCAAACGGGGAAGGACCGGAAGATACCATACAACCTTTGCTGGAGCGCCACTCTTCACTGGGTCCTCATCATCGGCTTGCTTTCTACCCCTCTTGAATCTGGACGTGTTGCACGTGGGACACTTGTACAGCTTCTCGTGCTCTTTGCGGTAAATAAAGCAGTCATTCGGACATGCATGGAACCTCTGCACCTCTAACCCAAGAGGGCAGACAACCTTCTTGGCTTCTTCGGTGCTCGTGGGCAGCAAGTTGTTTTTCGGAAAAACTTTTGCAAGAAAAGCCAGTGTCTCATCGAAGCCTTCGTCCGGACAGTTGTGGGCTGCCTTGATCCTTAGAAGTTCCAGCGTGACCGACAGACGCGTGTGCTCTGGATCGGAACCGGTATACAACGGGATTTGTGAGTCTTCAACTAGTCTCGAGAACTTAGCAGCCTCTCTTTCATCCTCGGGATCTATCACCACCTGCTCCACCATGTGAACATCCTGCACCATATCGGCCAAATTGTTTTCCCGTTTCTCCTTCGGCGTCAGGTTCGATCCTCCCCTCGTCTTCTTCGTCATCTCCGTGTTCGGCATCTTGCCGTAACACCTGATCTTCCTCCTCCTCGCCGTGACTTGTCCAACGTGTATAGCCTGACATGAAACCCTTCAGCGCCAGGTGTACCGTCACCCTCCCTCTCGTATCGAACATTACCAAATTTTTGCAATCGCGACATGGACAGCAAATCTTCGTGCCACCTTTTGTCCTCATATCTCGTTCGGCGACATCAAGAAACTCGTTCAAAGCCATAGCCCAACTCTCTGTCGCCCGGTTGTCGTACATCCAGCTGCGATCCATCGATCAACACCTACGACACGAAACTAATCAGTTCGATAACCAAAAATCACATCAAATACATATACGACATGAAAAGAACACTGGCGAGCATTATTACCGAGCGCTAGCGATCTTTTTGGTGAGAAATGATAATGGAGAGAGTGGGAGTGAGAGGAGGAGAGAGAGAATGGGAGAGAGAATGAGAGAGAGCTAGAAATATGGATGAGGAGGAGGGTGGGAGAGAGTGAGAGGATGAGGAGGAGGGAGAGAGTGAGAGTATGAGGAGGGTGGGAGAGAGTGAGAGGATGAGGAGGGAGAGAGTGAGAGGATGAGGAGGAGGGAGAGAGTGAGAGGAGGAGCAAAATCTAGATCTAGATCTAGATCTAGATCTAGTCCCTCTAGAGTTTAGGATGAGGGTTGGGGAGAGGGAAGAAATGGTTGTGGGTTGGGAGGGGGAAGGGGGGCAGCGGCGGCGGCGGCAGCAGCTTGTGGGACGGCGGCGCTCGCTGCTGGCCGGTTGGCGCGCGAGCACTGGCCAGCAGCGAGGTCGTGCTCTGTTTTTATAGTGAGGAGCACCACTGACGGGCCCTTAAAAGGTCACCGTCAGTGATTCATCAGCAACGTAAGCAACAAATATCGCTGACGGACGGGAAAGACCGCCGTCAGTGAAGACAAAATATCCACTGACGGGCAGAATATAAGAGCCCGTCAGTGAACTGGAACGTCATATGTTCACCCTTTCACTTACGGGCCAAACAGTTGCCCGTCAGTGGAGATGTCATCTGCACTGACGGGCTCTTAACAAGAGACCGTCAGTAGAAATGACGCGTCATCTATCCCACCTCATGCTCATCTCCACTGACGGGCTGTTTTGGAGCCCGTCAGTGGTGTTCCTCACCTTCTTCTTTGCTGCGTTCTCCGCTGACGGGCTATTTTGCGTCCGTCGGTGGAGTTCCCCTCCAGCGACAGACCTTTTTATGCCCGTCAGTGGAGGGTGTTCAGGAGAGGGTCTATCTGCAGTAGTGTCTGGGCATGTCAGCTGGCTTCCATGCGAAGATGTTCTAATTCTCACGAAGGAAGTCGACGAGTGCGCCTTCTTATTTGGCCTCGAGGTCGGACCCGATTTGGACCGTCTTGGACGGGTCATCAGGGTGGACCTGGACACTCTTAGTGTCCTTGGCCGACTGGAAAGCGGACTTGGTTACCGCCTTCTTGCTTGGTGGAGCCTGCTCGAGGTCGACAGTCCTCTTGATGCCATCCAGCTCCTTAGCCGCGATCAGGGACTCGGCTATGTCTGCACTGGCGATGTCGCACTCGTTGGAACGCTCGAAGTCGCCAGTGACGGTGATGACCCCCTTGGGACCTGACATCTTCAGCTTGAGGTAGACGTAGCACGGCCTAGCCATGAATTTGGCGTAAGCCGGGCTGCCGAAGATGGCGTGGTAGGTGCTCTTGAAGTCGACAACTTTGAAGGTCAGGGTTTCGACCCAGAAGTTGTTCGGCTCGCCGAACGCAACCTCCAGGGAGACCTGGCCTAGTGGTTTGGCGCACTTCCCTGGCACTATCCCGTGAAAGGTAGTGCTAAGACGGAGCTGGGACTCTGAGATTTGCATTTTCTTCAAGGTGTCCATGAAGATGATGTTGATGCTGCTACCGCCATCCATAAGGAATTTGCCAAGCTTGAAACCACCAACCTGCGGATCCACCACCAGAGGGTGCTTGCCCGGATGCGGGACACAGTCCGGGTGGTCGAGCCGGTCAAAACTGACTAGCACTTCAGACCAGTCCAGCCACTGGGGAACTGCAGACACGGTCGCGTTCACTTCGCGGTACCGCAGCTTTCGATTCCTTTTAGAATCGGATCCCTGGAAGATCATGAGGATGCCCTTTTATGGGGGATATTGCGGGGCGCCGCAACCCGCAGGAGGGCCACCCGCATTGCCGGTGTCAGAAACGGGTTGCTTCTCTTCCCGGAGGCGCTTTAAGAAGCTACATTCCCTGGTCGATTGACCCGCCTGATAGTCGGGGGTGCTATGGAAGGAGCTGGGCTTGTCGAGGATTTCCTCGAAGGACAGCCTTGGTGCCTTGCGCGGCTGCCAAGGGCGATCCTTCCTCTGGCCAGCGTCGCCGCGCGGGCTGCCGCGCTCTGCAGCCGCGACCAAGTCGGCTCCACCGACTTCGTCTCCACCGCCACCTTTCCGCTTCTGGGGGCGGTTGCCGCTGAGCTTCCGGCTCGAGTCGGCTTGGCCTTTGCACCCCGAGGACTCGGCTTTCGACTTGCCCTTGTCCTCATAGTGCATGGCCTCCTCGCTAGTCGCGTACTTGCTGGCCACCTCCATGAGTCGGCCCATGGTCTGAATGTTGGACCTGGCCAACTTATGCTTCAGTAGTTTGTACTGAATTCCCTGAGAGAAGGCCTGAATGGCTTGAGTCTCAGAGACATCTTCAATGGAGTTGCGGAGCCGAGTCCAGCGCTGGATGTAGTCACGAACTGACTCCCCCTTCTCCTGAACGCAGAGCCAGAGGTCCTGCGCATTCCCGGGCCGCTTGTACGTGCCCTCAAAATTCTTGATGAAGGCCTCCTGGTGGTCCTTCCAATCATAGATGCTGTTTTCGGGTAGGCTGTTAAGCCATGCCCGCGCCGAGCCTTCGAGCATCAAGGGAAGGCTGCGGAGGGTGACGCGCTCGTTGCCGCCGCTGATGTTGCATGCCACCAAGTAGTCGGCGAGCCAAGTCTCCGGCTTGACGGAACCGTCGTATTTGTCGACACCGTTGGCGATCCGGAAATGGTTCGGAAAAGGCTCGGTGTAGATCCGCCTGCTAAAGCACAGTGGACCGATGGAGGCCGAGCCGCCCGGCTGGTTAACCTCGCCGCCCCCGATGCTCAGCCCGCATCCTAGCCGCCCGAAGCCCTTCAATGTCGTCCCGCGCGTCGCGGGCATTGTTTGCCCGGGCTCGGGGAGAGTTGGCTCGGCGCCGCTCCCCTTGGATTCGGTTGATCTCCAAGCGGGCGTCGAGGCGTCGGTTCGCGGAGCGGCTCGACTGTGATGAGCCTATGGTGACAGGGCGACTCGGAGCCGCGGACTTGGAATCCAGCCGATCACGTGCCGAGGTAGCCTTCTTTTGTTGTTCCACCGCCGTCTTCATCACGGTGACGACTCGGTGGTAGGTCTCTGCTGCGGGGCCATCCACCGGCGGCGGAAGCGAGTCGGCCAGCGCGGCAGCCGCGATGAGATTCTGCGCCGGAGTCTGGTAAACCGGGACGCCATCCCGCTCTTGACCCAAAAGGAGGTTGCGGACATCGCGGCCCCTTTGAACAGCTGATGAAGTGGTGCGGCGCAGGTGCTTGCGGGACCCGTGAGCCAGAGCCCCGTCATATTCACGTTCACGCGCCTCGAGAGCCACTCTCTCTTGGTCGATGCAATCCCGTTCAGCCAGAATGGCCTGACGAGAAGCCTCGATGGCCCTTTCTGCCTCCGACTGACCGGTGATGGGCGTGCGCAAAAGCTCGTCCATTGCCCTAGACGTCACGCCTGACATACCTGCGGCGTCGGTGGTACTGGACGGGACCATGCACACTTCCGCCACGGAAGCGCAGCTATGTGAGCTCTCGTGCCTGTCGGATGCGGAATCCAAGACGGGCAAGAGTGAGTCGGAGCCAATCATGCCAACAAGCTGAGAAGACACCTCGCCGTCACGCGTTGTCGAAGATCCCAGGAGGTGCCTGGGTGCCGGCTCCGCCGTCAAGTGGGAAACCGGATCCTGGAGATGCAGCCGGCTGAGATCATCGGCCAAAAAGTGGAGGCTTCCGAAGGAGAACGCTGCGTCTCCTGGAGATGTGGCGGAGGTTGGGTGCCATGCCGTGCTGCCGAACACAAACCCGCCGCCGATGACCGGAGATGATCCCGTTAGGATCGCAGCTCCAGCAGGCGCCTCCCCTACCTGGAGCGCCAACTGTCGCAGGGATTTCACAACGATATACATTTCTAAGTAGGATTTTGGGGGGGGGGCGCAAGAGGATGATCCAAACGGGTGCACACGAGAGATTTTACCCAGGTTCAGGCCCTCTATGGAAGAGGTAATACCTTACTCCTGCTGGATGTTTATCAAGCCTCACGTGAGGAAATTCTGAATACAATGGGGTGTGAAATCCTAATAGAAGTGCTCCTGTTCTTGCTTCTGTTCTCCCTCGTGCATAGGTGCCCTAGCCTTGCCTTATATAGACTCGGCAAGGCCTAGGTTTTACAGCTGCCGAGTCGGCAGAGTCGTAGTAACGTCACATTTAATTGTAGCCTTAACTCTACTTATTGTGCCCTGGTAATGTCCGCCTTCATGCCATAGTAACGCCTGGACTTGATGGCACCCGGCTGTTACTTCCGAGTGGATTTCGTGGGCTGCGTTTGGCCAAGTGGGCCTCCTTCAGTGGATTTGGGCCACCCTAGGCTTATTGGACCGACTCCTTGTCATGGGCCTATCCCTTGGGGATCCCGCTGTCATATAGATAGAACTTCATCGTGTAATTTTTATTTTCTTCTTTAGTCATTTTGTAATCCTTTAATTGTTGTATCACACTCTTTGTAATATTTGTTTAATTAATAACGTTTCAGTTTCCATCACGTTTAATGTGTATGCATGACGAATGCAATGATCTACATGTATGCCATGAATGATGCGATTGCAATGTGAATGCACAACGAATTTCCCCCCTCTCTCTCTAACTTTCGACGTTCCTCGGTAGATTCGAGTCAACTCAGCAACGCGAGTTGATCGAGCTTCCACCTCACATCTTTAATGACTAATTTGAAAACTAGGGTTCTCACAGATAGCATGTGTGATCATGATATTGTCCTTACAATTGATGATATATGTGGCATGATCAAAAAGATAAATCTTGTCATCGACATGTTGAATTTTTTTTGTGAACATTGGAAGAATGGGTTTCTTTGAAGTAAAAGTTCACTCAAGAAGCTAACAAGCCTCATGCACTACTTGAGATCTCAAATAAGAATCTAACCAATTCATATGAGAAATTGAGAGTTTAACATTAGGAACAAAAAGAAGCTTATGATAATCTTTCACTAGCTTTGATCTTGTTTGAGCTTAAACACATCTAGCAACAAATGGAGATAACTACATGTGTTGTTAGCCCATGCATGTCATCTAATGATACCTTGCTCATATTTCATGATGATATGCTTGACATACCATGTTCCACAAATGATGTTGCTCACATTTCCTCTGGTGCTTGTTAGACTAACATTTTAGAGGAAATCAAAAGCAAGAATGTGTCATTGGTGGAGAGCTTACCAAGAGATTAAAGAAGAAAGCTCCACCGAGGAGAAGATCGAGAGGAACAAGCTATGCTACAAATGTCATGAGCATGGACACTATGTATTTGAGTGCCCACAAGAAGACTATCATCTCACTCGGATGCTCTAGTTTGCCTCATGGCAAAAGGTACAAGGAAAATAACATGTGAAGATGATAGTGATAATGATAGTAGTGATGATCTGTTAGGCTCTCTCAATTAAGACATTTTGCATGCATAAGATAGCGCATCTCATATCTCTCATAGAAAAGCAAGAGGAGACTCTAGAAAGCAAGAAGACATGCTTGTTGGGAAAATAAATGAACTAAGGGCTTTAATTGTTGAGCGTGACAACTTAAAAGAGTCTCATCGTATATCCAAGAAACCAAAATCAAAATCTTTATATCTGTCGCGGGGATTTCACGGCAATATACATTTCTAAGTAGAAATTGGGGAGCGCAGGAGGATGATCCAGGAGCGGGTGCACACGAGAGATTTACCCAGGTTCAGGTCCTCTATGGAAGAGGTAATACCCTACTCCTGCCGGATTGTTATCAAGCCTCGCGTGAGGAGATTCTCAGTACAAGAATGGCGTGATTGTTCTAAGAAGAAGAAAAAGATCTCTCCCCGTAGAGGTGTCCCAGCCTTGTCTTATATAGACCCGGCAAGGCCTGGGGTTACAACTGCCGAGTCGGCCAAGTCGTGGTAACTGCACACTTGATTGGTGCCTTAACTCTACTTACTAACTCTTGGTAACGTCCGACTTAATGCCTTTGTAACGCCTGGTCTTGATGGCACCCAGCCGTTACTCCCGAGTGGACACTGTGGGCTGTAGTTGGCCGAGTGGGCCTCGATTTGGGCCATCCCGAGTTTGCTGGGCTGACTCCTTGCCCTGCGCCTATCCCGTGGGGATCCCGCTGTCAATATCCAAAATTGAAGCTTCAATCATGCTATCGTCAATCACAAAAAATAGGGAAATTGAAAGTGCATCTAGGCCCTCTAAGTGGGTTTTGGTGATTAGTGATGAATTATTAAGAGATTAGTATATATGTCAAGTGTATCGATAGCTTTTAGTCCCATATATGAAGTCCTACCAGCGTTGACAACCAATAAAAAGTTGAAAAAGGAAACGCCAAGGAAATCGTGAATAGTAGACTTATTTCCTAATTTTAGTGACTTAAAAATCACATTATGGGAAAACGCCGTACTATGAATGGGGGGGCGGTGTTGAAAAGTTGGAGATTACACTAAATGCTCAAAATTCTCAATTAAATCTTTGCCTCAAATTTTTCTCCACAGAAAAAACCCTAGCTTCTGCTCTGTCTGTGACCTAGAGTATCCGAACTTTGGACCAGAGTCTCTAGAACCTTGTTTAAGATTTCTGCTAAGTGTTGACCTAGAGACTCGGAGTGAGACTCCGGGTATGGAGATTTGTGTTGTCTATCTCATAAAGTGTCCGCATTTATTCCTGAATACTCTGGAAAGACTCTTTATTTGGCTCCTGGAGTATCTGTAATTTGTTCCAGATATTCCAGACAACTCTTTATTCTAGATATTCCAGAAAACTCTCTCTGGGGTCCCCAGAGTGTCTGTAATTTGTGACAAATACTCCAGATGAAGGCTTGCATAGATTAATAGAGTGTTTCTCCTTAGTCAATTCCCTGTGTGTCTGAAGTCTCCGGATTCGTTGCTAGATACTCCAGGTCACCTTTTTTGGGACCATCTGACCTTGCTCTGGCTATGGAACATAGCCATTAAACTTTGAATCTCGGATACTCCGGGTCTAGAATCGGATACTCCATATATTTGTTTTCTGCTGTGTATGTGACCCGTAGTATCTGGAGTTTGGTCGGAGTCTCTAGAACCTTGTTTATGTTTGTGGTAAGTGTTGAACCAGAGACTCTAAGTGAGACCCTCGGTATGGAGATTGGTGATGTCTGTAATTTTTGCTAGATACTCCAGACAATGACTTGTCTGGAATAGCTTAATCTTTTTTGGCTCTGTTTGTTTGGCCCTCAGAGTGTCCAAATTTGTTTCCGGATGCTCCGAAAAACTCTCTATTTGGTCCCTGGAGTGTTTGTAATTTTTGCTAGATACTCCGGACGAAGACTTGTCCGGAGTAAATGAGTGTTTCTCCGAAGTCGATTCCCTGTGTGTCCAGAGTCTCTATAATCATTCCCAGATACTCAGGTTCACCTTTTTCGGACCATTTGACCATTGCTCTGGGTGTGGAACATAATCGTTGAACTTTGAATCTCGGGTACTCTGGGTCTGGACCTTCATACTTCGGGTATGTGTTTTCTACAACCAACTACTAGTTTTCAGAGTGGGCTATTTGTAACCCCAATTACCCATCCAAGCACAACTCTTTGCCATTTCAATTTCTGTACTCAGAGAGCTTCTGCCAGCTTCCTCAAGCCTAATCGTTTGATTCTTGTGGGAAAGAAGAAGAGAGAGGGAGAGATTGAGATTGGTTGAGAACTAAGGTATCGAGTTCAGCTCCAAGTCTACTTCGTGCCTATTATTCTTGGAGTTCAAGGTCTCCTAGATGGCTAGGAGTGTTTGAGAGCTTCCAAACAAGTTTTGGTTTACCTCAAGAAGTTTGTGAAGGCCGGGATCCGCCTTTGCAAGTAAAGGATCACCAATAAGGAATGGAAGAGTCACTTGGTGTATCTTCTCAAGGAAGAGGCTTGAAAGGGAGTCGACTTCAGTCTTTGTGGCTAAGTCTCTCAACAGAGATATATGATCCGTACAAGGATGTAAACTTCGGCAACAACTTCGTGTCCCTTGGTTTCCCATTCCTTGCTTTACTTTCCACAAGTTCATTTCTCCCATTGTTTCTTGTGCTACTAGTATCTAGGGGTGCTCATATAGTTCTTGCATTAGATAACCTTCTATTCTGCATAACTACAAGAATTGGTAAAAATATATTGAACTTTGTTAGTCGCCTATTCACATGTCCCCTCTAAGCTGATATCTTGAGCATTTAAGCAGTGGGCCTAGGACATGGTAGTGTCAGACAGGGCCACATGGCTTCAATTTGACGAGGATGCGGAGCGATTCAAGTCAATGTGTACACTAGGAGAGGAGGCCGAATCGGAGGGCGTGGATGAGATGGTGCAGTCACAGTCTTATTGAAGGTGGAGTTAGGGTCCGAGAGGGACTCTACTCAAATTCAGGAGGTTTTGGAATCCTACTCATATTCGAGGAGTTTGAGTCGAACATGGAGAGGACTATGGGAGGCCTACAAAAAGAGGGGCAAGGGGGGCTACGGGGTACGAGCTCCAAAACTCATAGCCTAAGCTTGAAAGTTTTTGAGAGCAAGTCTTCGTCAAGGGCAAGGAAAGAGTTCAGAGGTAGCGACTCTCGGGCGGTCAGACCCGCCAGGTGGGTCAGTCAGTCCGGTGGTTCCGTCACGATGGGATCGAGCGAGGATGAATCAGTGAGAGAAGTCGACGAAATCGAGGAGGACGGTCAGACCAAGGACCAGACCAGTTAGGCCGATTGTTCGGATGAAGATCAAGGCGGCGGGACCATATGGATGGGTCTGTCGGATCAGGTCATATACCATGTGATGGACGTGGTTTCACCAGATGCAATCTGGTCTAAGTTGGAAGCTCACTTTATGTCCAAGTTGCTGACTGACAAGCTATAACTTGCTACAGTTGTACGGGCTGAAGATGCAAGAGGGGTCAGAGTTTGCGGAGCCATCAATATCTTCAATTTGGTAATCACAGACCTAGCTCAGCTAGATGTGACAATTGATGATGTAGATAAGGCTATTATTCATTTGTATTTGTTGCCACCATCTTATGAGCATATGGGCACTACTCTGACATATGGCTAGGATACCATTACTATTTGGGAGATTACTACAACTTTAATGGTGTATGATCTGCACAAGAAGAACACCGCAGTGGAGGTCTCTCAGGATGAAGGGTTGCTGGTCAGGTATGATCATAACGGGAGAGTGCAGGACAGGGACGAGGTAGGAAAGTTGCATTCCAAAGATAAATAAAAAAAGAAGGAGTGGAGCATAGCAAGAGGTACCGTCCAAAGAAGAAGGATGATGGAACCGTTAATGTGGTTCAAAAAGGTGATGACAGAGAAGATGTGTTTGAGATTCTCTCACTTTCAGGGAAGCAGTCAATAGGAGCATAGATATTGGTTTCAACAGTTCCATCCATGCGACACCTAACAAAGAGTGGTTCAATTCATACAAGTTTGGTAATTTTGGGATGGTCTACCAGGGATATGACGCGACCCAGTGTTGTCAGAATTGGTGACATCAAGATCAAGACTAATGACGGCATTGAGCAGCTACTCAGGAGTGTCAGACACGCGTGCCAACACTGAAAAGGAATCTAATTTTGCTGGGACCTCTACATGATAATGATTTTATCTACAAAGTCGACTGGGACAAGAAGACCATGAGCATCAAGAAGGTGGAGGTGGCTACGATGAAACAGAGAAGGACTACGAAGAATCAATACAAGCTACAAGGTTACACTGTTGAAGACGGAGTCACAGAGGAACCAGGCATAACACCAATTTTAGTAGAGAACAAAAGTCTAACTTGGTCTTAGACTTATTGAGTGGCTCAAGTCAGTGAGCTACAAGGAGAAGTTCCAATTTCAAGGTACATGGAGGTTCACGCAAGACGACATCAAGGTGGCGCTACTGCAGATTGACCCTCTGCTGAACCACCTCCACTGACGGGCACCAACGGACCGTCGTTGGAGGGGCTCACCGCTGACGGACACCTAGAGGCTCGTCAGTGGAGGCGACAGGCAGGCCGGAAGGGGGGACCTCCACTGACGGGCCACTAAGCCGACCGTCAGTGGAGATGCAACCAGGATGCCATAAATGACGGGTTGTCTCCACTGACGGGCGGGACTTATGAGCCCGTCAGCGGAGATGCGGTCTCCACTGACGAGTGCTGTTTTCGTCCATTAGTGCTGATACCTCTAGGGCTAACTGGGCAGGTGGGTGAACCACTGACGGGCTCTGTTTGTGTGCCCGTCAGTGGTAACATCGCTATATAATTATCAGAGGCGGCGCTCGCTGCTGGCCAGTGGGCGCGCGAGCACTGGCCAGCAGCGAGCGCCGCCGCCGCCACCCCATATGCTGCTGCCACCGCCGCCACCCCCCTCCCACGCACAAGCACTCCCCTCTCCCCAACCCTCCTCCTCTCCCTCTTTTCTTCCTCCCCAAAATCAACAAACCCGGCCATAAATACTCTCCTCTCCCCAACCCTCCTCCTCTCCCTTCTTTCTTTCCTCCCCAAACTCAACAAGATCTCTCTAGATCTAAATCTCTCTTCCTCCCCAAACCCTCCCCTTTCTCCACCTATTTCTAGATCTCTCTCTCTCTCCAACCCAACAAGATCTCTCATCTCTCCCTCCTCCTCTCACTCTCTCCATAGATCTCTCTTTCCTCCCCGGAGTTCCATTCCCTCGCCGAAAAGATCAGTAATAATGCTCTCTTTGGATGAATGAGATACAAAAGTGTTCTTTTCATCTTGTATATGTATTTAATGTGATTGCCAGCCATCTCGTGTCGTAGGGATCGATCGATGGATCGCAGTTGGATGTATGAGAACCGGGCGACAGAGAGTTGGGCTATGGCTTTGAATGAGTTTCTTGATGTCACCGAGCGAGATATGAGGAGAAAAGGTGGCACGAAGATTTGTTGTCCGTGTCGCGATTGCAAAAATTTGGTAATGTTCGATACGAAAGGGAGGGTGACGGTACACCTGGCGCTTAAGGGTTTCATGTCAGGTTATACTCGTTGGATATGTCACGGTGAGGAGGAGGAAGATCAAGTGTTACAGCAAGACACTGAACACAAAGAGGACGAAGAAGACGAGGGGAGTTTCGAACCTGACGCCGAAGAAGAAATGGGGAACAATTTGGCCAATATGGTGCAGGACATTCACATGGTGGAGCAGGTGGTGATAGATCCTGGGGATGAAAGAGAGGCTGCTAAGTTCACTAGACTAGTTGAAGACTCGCAAGCCCCGTTGTATACCGGTTTCCGATCCAGAGCACACGCGTCTGTCGGTCACGCTGGAACTTCTGAGGATCAAGGCAGCCTATAATTGTCTAGACGAAGGCTTCGATGAGACATTGGCTTATCTTGCAAAAGTTTTTTCGAGAAACAACTTGTTGCCTACGAGCACCGATGAAGCTAAGAAGGTTGTCTGCCCTCTTGGATTGGACGTGCAGAGGTTCCATGCGTGTCCGAATGACTGCTTTATTTACCGCAAGGAGCACGAGAAGCTGTACAAGTGTCCTACATGCAACACATCCAGATTCAAGCGGGGTAGAAACCAAGCCGATGATGAGGACCCAGTGACGAGTGGCGCTCCGACAAAGGTTGTATGGTATCTTCCAGTCCTTCCCCGTTTGAAGCGTTTATTCGCAAATAAGAAGGAAGCAAAGCTGATACATTGGCACGCCGAGGGGCGAAAAACTGATGATGGCGTGATGAGACACCCTACCGATGCTTCGCAGTGGCGGGCAATCGACGCCCAGTACGATGATTTCGGAAAAGATCCGAGGAATATCAAGTTCGGTATGAGTACGGACGGAATCAATCCGTTCGGCAACATGAGCAGCAGACATAGCACTTGGCCTGTGGTTCTATGGATGTGCATGAAGCGAAAGTATATACACCTCTCTATTCTCATTCAAGGACCGAAGCAACCTGGGAACGATCTGAACGTGTATCAACAGCTGTTGTTCAAAGAACTAGCTACACTAGGGGAACTAGGGGCCCAAGTCTGGGACGCTGACCAAGAAGAATATTTCAATTTGAAAGCGCTGTTGTTCACGACGGTCCAAGACTATCCCGCGTACGGATATCAATCCTACCAGTGTGTTCATGGATACAAAAGATGTGTTAAGTGTTTGAAGTTTACAACAAGTTTACACTTAAAGGGCTCTAAAAAAATCATGTTCATGGGCCACCGAAGGTGGCTGAAACAGAATGACCCATGGAGGCAACAGAAGGAATTGTTTGATAATACTGTTGAGATCTGTTCGGTGCCCCGGGAGAAGACAGGTGTAGAAATCTGTGACATCGTGAACACAATGCCCCCTGTTACGCCGGGTAAGACACAACCGCATGTTCCCATGCAGGACGGCGTCTGGAAAAGGAAATCCGTATTTTGGGATTTGCCTTACTGGAGATTCCTAAGCACACATCACAGCATAGATGTCATGCATGTGGAAAAAATATGTGCGACAGCTTGCTTGGTTTCCTGCTCAACATGTTAGACAAGACAAAAGATGGACCGAAGGCATGAGCTGACATGGAATTCTTGGGTATAAGAAAGAAGCTGTGGGCAACCAAGCAAATGACAAAGTTGGGCACGGGTGTAGTCAGAATCAAGACGGACTGTCCCACTACTTGTTACACCTTGAGTAAAAAAGAGATCGTTAGCTTTTTGGAGTGCCTCCAAGGTGTCAAAGTTTCTTCCGGTTACTCGGCAAACATCGGGAGAACAGTTGACATGAAGACTCGCTGAATAATTGGTATGAAGTCTCATGATTGTCATGTGATGATCACGCAGATACTTCCTATTGCAATTAGAGGTCTCATGGAGCCAGAGGTCCGCAAGACAATCTTGAATCTTTCTAACTTTTTCAACACGATATCTTAGAAGTCGATCTCGGTTTCGCATTGCCATAAACTGCAGGAGGAGATCATTGTCGTACTATGCGAACTTGAGATGTACTTCCCTCCAGCATTCTTCGATATCATGATACATCTCATGATCCATATCATCCCGGAGATACTGGACCTAGGTCCCGTGTTCCTTGGAAAGGTACAATGGGGTTGTGAAGCGCTACGTTCGTAACAGGTCACAACCGGAAGGTAGCATCATCCAAGGCTATGTTGCCGAAGAGTGTGTCGAGTTCTGCACGGATTACTTGGCTGATCAAACGTCTATCGGTGTTCCTGTTTCGCGCCACACGGGCAGGCTAAATGGTGAAGGCCATGCATGCGGACAAAAGGCTTTACATGTCTATACTTCAGTACCGAATAGATCAGGTGACTACGACAGAGCACATCTCGTGGTGTTGCAACACCTGACTGTGGTGCATCCCTATCTTTGGATGCACATGGTAAAGGTAAAAAAAGAAAACCCGAAAAAGGGAGAAGCGTGGCTCTCGAAAGAGCACAACGCAAAGTTCGCAAACTGGCTAAAGAACTACTGGTATGAAAGGCGTCCGACAAATGATGAAGAAGAGATGGTCAAAATGTTGTCACAAGAACCTGCGAGCAAGGTCCTGACATTTCAAGCATATGATATCAACGGATACACATTCCATACGGAGGCTCAAGACAGAAAAGTACATATCAGAACAGTGGGGTGACGATAGAGGCTTAAAACCGGTAACAGTAAGGACATAGACTACGGCGTTGTCGAAGAGATTTGGGAACTGGACTACACCGTCACAAAGATCCCCATGTTTCGTGTCAGATGGGCAAAAAATATCCATATCGACGATGACAAATTCACTACCGTGACTTTACCTCCCCCGGCATCTATTGACTCAACACAAGTCAAAGCAATCAGTGCCAAGATGAGCCATGGGTATTAGCTAAACAGATCTCGCAAGTCTTCTACATAAAAGACCCGAATGAAAAGAAGCGCCATGTCGTCAGAAAAGGGAAAATGAGTATTGTCGGAGTCGATGGTGTAGTTGACGAAGAGGACTATGACCAATTCGACGACCCGAACTCCGAGCCAGAAACTGTTGATAAACGCCCGACAAAAAGGAGCAAGCTACTAAGGATGCTGAGCCCTACATAAGACGCAGTCACGCCGAAGGACTAACGTATACCACCAAGAAGATCACTATTCACGAAAGATTGTCGAAGACGACAAAACCTAGCGAGCTATGTGTGTATGTATAATATGTCTTGCTTTGGATGATTTCATATTAATTGTGTGTACCGTATGTGTGTACGTGTGTATGTGTAATATTGTTGACTCGCGCTAAACAACAAACCCTAACCCGCGACGACATATACCTAACATAACCCTAAAACCCTAACCTTAAAACCTAACAAACCCTAACCCACGCTAAACAAGGACATAACCCTAAAACCGTAGACTTAAAACCTAACCCAAAATGCATCTCCCAAAAACCCTAACCAAAATCCAAAACCCAAAAACAATATATAACCATAAGACCCGTCTACACTGACGGGCGAAAACTGGGCGCCCGTCAGTGTTGGAAATCATACATACTGATGTGTGTGGACCAATGAGTTCTTCTACGCGCGGTGGATATCGTTATTTCCTAACCTTCACGGATGATTTAAGTAGATATGGGTATATTTACTTAATGAAACACAAGTCTGAAACGTTTGAAAAGTTCAAAGAATTTCAGAGTGAAGTAGAAAATCATCGTAACAAGAAAATTAAGTTTCTACGATCTGATCGTGGAGGTGAATATTTGAGTTACGAGTTTGGTATGCATTTGAAGAAGTGTGGAATTGTTCAACAACTCACGCCAGCAGGAACACCACAGCGCAATGGTGTGTCCGAACGTCGTAATCGCACTCTATTGGATATGGTGCGGTCTATGATGTCTCTTACCGATCTGCCACTATCGTTTTGGGGTTATGCATTAGAGACAGCCGCATTCACTTTAAATAGGGCTCCATCAAAATCCGTTGAAACGACTCCATATGAGTTATGGTATGGTAAAAGCCTAAGATATCGTTTCTTAAAGTTTGGGGATGCGATGCTTATGTAAAGAAGTTACAGCCTGATAAGCTCGAAACCAAAGCGGAAAAATGTGTCTTCATAGGATACCCTAAAGAAACAATTGGGTATACCTTCTATCACAGATCCGAGGGCAAGGTCTTTGTTGCCAAGAATGGATCCTTTCTTGAGAAGGAGTTTCTCTCGAAAGAAGTGAGTGGGAGGAAAGTAGAGCTGAACGAGGTTGATGAACCTTCTCTCGAATTGGAGAGTGGCGCAGCGACGGAAGATATTCCAGTGTAGCCTTCACCACCTAGAGAGGAAGCTAATGATGATGATCATGAAACTTCAAACGAGGCTGCTATTGAACTTCGCAGGTCGACTAGGACACGTACCGCTCCTGAATGGTACGGTAATCCTGTCATGAATGTCTTGTTGTTGGACAACGACGAACCCGCGAACTATGAGGAAGCGATGATGGGCCCAGACTCCAAGAAATGGCTAGACGCCATGAAATCCGAAATGGGATCCATGTATGATAACCAAGTGTGGACTTTGGTTGACCTCCCTGATGGTCAGAGGGCCGTTGAGAACAAATGGATCTTTAAGAAGAAAACAGACGCTGATGGTAATGTGTCCGTCTATAAAGCTCGATTTGTCGCAAAAGGGTTTCGACAAATTCAAGGAGTTGACTACGATGAGACCTTCTCACCGGTAGCGATGCTAAAGTCTGTTCGGATTCTACTAGCAATTGCTGCATTTTTCGATTATGAAATTTGGCAGATGGATGTCAAAACTGCGTTCCTTAATGGTAACATTGAGGAAGAGTTGTACATGGTGCAACCCGAAGGTTTTGTCGATCCTAAGGATGCTGGTAAAGTATGCAAACTTCAGCGTTCCATCTATGGACTGAAGCAAGCATCCCGGAGTTGGAACCTTCGATTTGACGAGGTGATCAAAGGTTTTGGATTTGTCCAAAATTACAAGGAGGCTTGTATTTACAAGAAAGTGAGTGGGAGCTCTGTAGCATTTCTGGTATTATATGTGGATGACATATTATTGATTGGAAATGATATAGAACTGCTTGAAAGTGTAAAAGGTTATTTGAATAAGAATTTTTCAATGAAAGACCTTGGTGAAGCTGCTTACATATTAGGCATTAAGATCTATAGAGATGGGTCAAAACGCCTGATAGCACTTAATCAAAGCACATACCTTGACAAGGTTCTGAAGAAGTTTAGAATGGATGAGTCAAAGAAAGGGTTCTTGCCCATGTTGCAAGGTAAGATATTGAGCAAGGCTCAGTGTCCGGCTACGGCAGAAGATAGAGAAAAGATGAGTAATATCCCCTATGCCTCGGCCATAGGCTCTATCATGTATGCCATGCTGTGTACTAGACCGGATGTGTCCCCACGCTCTTAGTTTGACGAGCAGATACCAGAGTGATCCAGGAGTGGAACACTGGACAGCAGTTAAGAATATCCTTAAGTACCTGAAGAGGACTAAGGACATGTTTCTAGTCTATGGTGGTGATGAAGAGCTTGTCGTAAAGGGTTACGTCGATGCTAGCTTCAACACAGACATAGATGACTCTAAATCTCAATCAGGATATGTATTCATTTTGAATGGTGCAGCAGTGAGCTGGAGAAGCTCGAAGCAGAGCATCATCGCGGCATCTACAACTGAAGCGGAGTATGTGGCTGCTGCTGAAGCAGCACAGGAAGGTGTCTGCATGAGAGAGTTCATGATTGAACTTGGTGTGGTTCCTAGCGCGTTAGACCCTATGGCTATCTACTGTGACAACACTGGTGCCATAGCGAACGCCAAAGAGCCAAGGTCTCACAAGAATTCCAAGCACATCAAGCGCCGCTTTCACACCATTCGTGAGTATGTCAAAGAAGGTGACATAAAGATTTGCAAAGTACATACGGATCTAAATGTGGCGGACCCGTTGACTAAACCTCTTCCACGAGCAAAACATGATCAGCACCAGGAGTCCATGGGTGTTAGACCTTTACCAATGTAAACTAGATTATTGACTCTAGTGCAAGTGGGAGACTGTTGGAAATATGCCCTAGAGGCAATAAATAAAGTTGTTATTTGTCATATTTCAAGTTCATGATAAAGTTTATTCTCCATGCTATAATTGTATTAATTGGAAACATTATTACTTGTGTGGTTATATAAACAACACCGTGTCCCTAGTGATCCTCTAACACTAGCTTGTTGATTAATTGATGGTTAAGGTTTCCTAACCATGAACATGAGTTGTTAATTAATAACAAGGTCATATCATTAGGAGAATGATGTGATGGATAGACCCAAGTTGAGCGTAGCAATTTGATCGTGTCACTAAGTTTTATTTGCTTCAGCTATCATATGTTAAATGTTCTAGTCCTTCGACCATGAGATAATGCCACTCCCTAGTACCGGAAGAATGCTTTGAGGGCATCAACCATCACGCCGTAACAGGGTGATCATAAAGGTGTCTTTCAGGTATCTCGGAAAGTACTTGTTGGGTTGCATGTATAAAGAGTGGGATTTGTCCATCCACGTGACGGAGAGATATTCTCTGGGCCCACTCGGTAATGCACATTCGATATCGCTTGCAAGCAAGGGACTAAGGAGTTAGTCACAGAGGATGTTGTATTACGGAACGAGTAAAGAGTACTTACCAGGAAACGAGATTGAACTAGGTATGGTGATACCGACGATCAAATCTCGGGCAAGTAAAATATCGTGAGACAAAGGAATGGAACATTCGACATCGTGGTTCAACCGATAAATGATATTCGTTGAATATGTGGGAATCAATATGGACATCCATGGTCCCGCTATTGATTATTGATCGGAGAGGTGTCTCGATCATGTCCGCGTATTCCCGAACCCGTAGGGTCACACACTTAAGGTTCGTTGATGCTAGGGTAGAGAATGAGATATTAATATGGTGAGACCGAAATTTTGTTCGGAGTCTCGGATGGGATCCAGGACGTCACGAGGAGCTCCGGAATAGTTCGGAGATACAATTTCATATATGGGAAAGTATTTTTAGGGTTTCGGAAAGGTTCGGGATTTTTCCGGCAGAGTTCCGGAGAAGTTCTAGAAGGTTCCGGAGGGTTCTAGAGTAGGGCCCACTTATCCCGAAGGGGTCCACATAGACCAAGGGTACTGCATGAACAGTACACACGTGAATAGTGTCATGTGAACAGTACCCCCCCTCCTAGATGGATAAGATCGATATCCCTTAAAAATAGGAGATCTAAAGATAAAGGAAAAGGGGAACTTGGGAGGCAATTTACTGTTCACGTACTGTTCACGTGAACAGTACCGAGCCTATATAAAGGGCTGGGCGCAGCCCCCCTTGAACCCTAGCTGCCAGCCCCTCCCTCTCTCCCATCTACTCCTCTCCCGCAGCTGCTTAGGCGAAGCCCTGCAGGAATTTCTCCACCGCATCCACCACCACACCGTCGTGCTGCTGGAGATCTCATCTACCTCTCCACCTCACCTTACTAGATCAAGAAGGAGGAGACGTCATCGAGCTGTACGTGTGCACATCTCGGAGGTGCCGCTCGTTGCGGTGCTTGATCGGATTGGAACACGAGAAGATCCCTCTCGCGGCTGGGAGGTATAACCTAGCTGCGGGAGGCTGCGGGCTTCATCGACAACGGTCAAATTCTCCGCTGCGTTGACGTGTTCGTCGAGGGTATGTAGATATGATCTATCTCTCGTTGCAAGCTTCTTCTAGATTGGATCTTGGTTTTCTAGATTGGATCTAGGTTTTCGTTTGCATCTCGTAGGAAAATTTTTGTTTTCTATGCTACGAATCCCATCACAGACAAGGGAGCCCGTCAGTGGTAACACCCCTAACCCTAACGACCCTCCCACCTCCACTGACGGGCTGCTACACGCCCGTCAGTGGTGGTATTAACACTGACGGCTACACCTCCACTGACGGGCAGCTACTAAGAGCCCGTCAGTGGTAACACACATCATATATAAGTCACGCGCGGGACTTGGCAAAAATTTTCGCCAAGTCCCGCGCGTTCATTCAAACCAGCAGTGAGACCGCTTTGCCTCCCCGACGCCGCCAGGCTGCTCCGCCGCTGCCCCGCCTCCCCGAGTGCCGCCGCCGCCTCCAAGATGTCGGCCCCGCCTCCTGAGCGCCGCCGCCTCCCCGAGCGTCGCCCCGCCTCCCGAGCGCCGTCCCCGCCTCCCGAGCGCCGTCTCGCCTCCCCGAGCGCCGGCCCTGCCTCTGCCCTCCCCGTCGAGCCACCGCTGCCCTCTCCGGCCTCACGTCGCGTCGCCTCCTCCAAGACGTCGCCTCCAACACTAGTGAAGTAGGGCATTGTTCTGTACTCTTGCTCATATTTGCACTGTTTATGCCCTAGAAAATAAATGGAAGATTGTATTGTCTCTCACCTGGATTGCTCTCGTAGAGCTGGAATTGTTGAAGATTGTATTGTCTATTTAAATTTGGAGCATTGGGATCTGGATGGGCATGAAGATACAGTATGGTGCTACAGGATTTTACAAGTATAGACTGCAATTACTTGTGTTCATTCAGCAATAGGAAAAAAGGGATGAATCTACGAATGAATATAAGTCAATTGAAGCCAGTAATTTTGTTTGCTTGTTCCTTTTTAAGATAGTCATGGCGTTCATGAGTTTTTATGGGATATAGGAGTGAACAATAAACCATTTCAATTGTTCTTACCAATTTTGGTAACCAACTGAACAACATTTGGATCGTGTACTATGCATGACCTAAAGTTGCATGCATATACTCTTTGTTGCGTAGCAAGCAAAAAAGTAAATAAAATTGTGTGACAAATTCCCTTTGCCAAATACTATGACTTGACTGGAGAGTGGAGTGAACCAGCTAGTTACGATTTTCGATGTCTTTACACCTGTTTCTATTGGGTTATCCTCTTGGTTTTCTATGTGTAGGGAAGATGTATTACATGCTTCTTTGATTCTGTATAAACTTGATGAAGAACATATGCTGCATTTGAGGAGGGATACAATTGTTAGTTGGTTAAATTGAAAGAACAGTTGCTCACTTTTGATCTTTAGCTATGCATTCTGGTGGACTAGATCCCAGTTTTATTTGCTACAGCCAATACATGTGGTCATTAGAGAGATCTTCTTTATGCATGTCGGATTACTTCAATTCTGATCCTATGATGAATCTATTCTGATCTGAGGGTCCTAGTACCACATATCATCAAGTTCTTACGTGAAATTGAACCATGATGATGTTGAGATGGAGACCTTACTTGCTAGACACGGATAAGTCTGAGCTTTCTCAGTTCTATTAGCCCTGCTCCTAGGCTTGTTGATGCCCTGTCTCCTCTTCCTTTGCTTCGGCTAACTCCCTCTCCACCTGAGCTCCTTCTTCTCTTTCCCCCTAGTACTTTTGGACCTCCTAGAGCTTGGCTTCCCGATGGCTCTAGTTACTCTTGCTCCTAACCTTTGTCGCCTTCTGTCTTACTGCTCTCTGTGCTTAAAGGAAAAATGGTGTTAATAGTGTCTGCAGTGAAACTTATATATGAAACTTATGTCATGTACTCAATTTTGGAGTACATTCTTTCATGTTTGTACATAACATATGCTTTTAAGTTTATTCTCGATATTGAATGCTGTTTGTAATTTTAGTCAACAAATTTTGTCCTTTAGGAATTCATCTCAGTTCTAAAATGGCCGCCAGTACTACTCCCGCTGGGTCACCGACCCGAGAACTAGAGCCCGTTTATGACAGCACGGCCCCCCTCGACGAGGCGGCACCGATCGACACCCTGACCCTGGAGGCACCCAAGCAATCTGCCTCCGAGCCGGCCAAGGAGCCTACTTCCGAGTCGGCCAAGGACCCTGCTTCCGAGGCGGCCGTCACAGCTGGCCATGAGCAACCTGCCTCGGACTCCAGCTCCTCCAACGATGACTCTGGCTCTGAGTCAGGTTCTGAAGAGGATGAGGCGCCTGAGGAGGAACTAGCACCTACGGCCCTGACCAGGTCTCAGAAAAGGAGAAAAGGCAACCAGTTGCCGGACAAGACGTATATCATCACTCGGAGCTTGCTTCCGAGCTGGCCAAGGACCCTGCTTCCGAGGCGGCCGTCATAGCTGGCCAAGAGCAACCTGCCTTGGACTCCAGCTCCTCCAACGATGACTCTGGCTCCGAGTCAGGTTCTGAAGAGGATGAGGCGCCTGAGGAGGAACTAGCGCCTACGGCCCCGACCAGGTCTCAGAAAAGGAGAAAAGGCAACCAGTTGCCGAAAAAGACGTATATCATCACTCGAGTCAACGATGTCAAAGATGTTCCAGCGAGTCCACATAAGGCCGCCCGGACCTTTAGCAACGCCTGCGGGTGCATAGTCCGCGAACAAATTAAGATCACATGCAAAGAGTTTAACCATTTGTCTAAGTCGACCAGAGATGCTCTCTTGAGGAAACTGTGGGACAAGTACCAGATTCCTGCCACCGACAAGGACAGAGTCGAAGCGCAAACCCTTCGAATCATGGCTAGGGCTTTGAAGACTTGGCGATACGACGCACAGAAAGTCGTGGACGAGGATTGGGATACTAAAATTAGTACAAGATGGTCAAAGATATAAAAGGAAGACTGGGAGCAATTCGTTGCTCAAATAAGGAGTCCAGAATTCCAGGAGAGGAGTCGCTGGGGGAAGGAGCTACGCTCCAAGAACACATTAGACCACAAGCTCGGCAGCCGTGGATACATAGGGAAGAGACCAAAGTGAGCCAGAGAGGACGCCAAACTAGCCGCGGCTAGGAAAGCACCTCCTTTCGCACATCTCCGGGAGTCACGCGCCAGGGAGTACATGAGGGCGCACACAAGCTCTGACCCTGTGACGGGGTCACCAATTATAGAGTCCGAGGAACTTCAGGAGGTGGCCAACCGGCTGGTAACCTCTCAACTCAGTTTCTATTCTTACGTAATTACGTTGCATCCAAATACGCTATCTTCTCATCAAGTAATATAACTTGCAGACAGAACTGAGCCAGCAGCCTGGAAGCTCACAGGACTCCGTCACGAGCTTCCCGAGGTGGAACGATGATATGGCGAAGGCTCGACAAAAACCGAAGCATCAGGGCCCGTGTAGTAGGCGTCGGGGATGGCGTTAAATGGGACAAAGTATTTCCCCGAAACCCCGAGGGTCGCCGCCGGCCAAGGAGAGATAGTCAGGAGTACATGGAAAATTTGTGGGAGCAAATGCGGGAGATTGCCGAGCAGACATGGCTACGTATGCAAGTGCTCGCAGCGCAAGGCGGTCCGACCATGCTTCCCGTGTACCAGCCGTCTGGATGGAGTAGCTGCACATCCGCCTCAGACGGCGGCCCCGACTCGAATAATCCCATCGACAGCATCACCGTAAGTTTCGTCCGCTAAACGAGTCATTATAGTAAATCATGATTCCATTGTCCTGACTCCAATGAGGACGGTACATCTATCCTCTGTTTCGCAGGAAGCCACTAGATGCACACTCACGGTGCAAATTCCTGGCATGAAGGTCAAGGTTGCGCACGGCTAGGTTTTCCCAACGCCGGAGGGGCAATCATGCACTGTATTCCCATGCGGGAGCACCATGCGAAGGTGCAGGTGGATGTTGTCATTGACTACAATGATGTGCTAGTCCCAGTCCCTCCTGAAGCGGAACTGACGAAGCTAGGGCAGTGCAAGAACTACTTCATCCAGTGGTCGAAGAGCCAAATTATTTTATCTACGGCGGGCTCTCCTCGCACGGCCCCCTCTCCTCGCACGACCCCCTCTCCATCAGTCAGACGATCTCCGCTGGGACTCAGCCAAATGCCTCCATCATTTAAAGACCTGGATGACCATCTTGTCGGGGACCAGTGCATGGAGCCGGTTTTCCAGTCCCCGGAGGCGCCGGAGGAACCCAATAACGATCTACCAAAAAGGTGCTCCGAGGCTCAAGGCGATCGGCTGGATCAACCCAGAGGGAAGATTATCTCTTCCGCCACACTAGCCGGAACACTGGAAGCAGCGATGGTGGTAGGCAAGAGTCCTGAGCCGCTACATAGGAGGAAGAAAGGAAAAAAGAGACGGGCCGACACCGGCGAGAAGGAAAGGAAGGAGCAAAAGCAGATGAAGAAATCCTTATCCTTCTCAACATCGTCATCCAAATTATCTACACAGAGCATGGGTCTCTGGCGAGATGTTTTCTATCTAGCTCAAGACTTGCTTCCGCAGGATGAGTTGGACAATCGTTTGAAGGACATGAAGGCGCTGCATGAAGATTACCTAAAGATGTCCAGAGATCTGCAAACATTTTGCCAATATTGGAAGGTCAAGGTGCCAAGAGATTATAACTTCTTCATGGAGAACGACCAGGACACCTTCGACATCAACTTTGAGGACCTCTTCAACATGTACAACCTCTATAGGCTCGACACCACGATGGTTAGGCTATGGGCTCTCTACCAAGCCCAAGAGTGCAGACGTCTACGCGAGTCCAATATTGGAATAATCGATCCGATATGCATGAACGAAGGCTATGCTGCGACCCCGGACGATCGAGTCTTTCTGGAAGAATACCTTACGCGTGCGTTCGTCGTTCATAAGGACAAGGACTACCTACTAGCCCCCCTACAACCCTCCGTAAGTCCTTAACTTCCTTAACTTAGCACCGTGGGAATTTTTTTGTTTTTTACGTACGTATCTCCGCCTGCTTACGTTCATTTGTTCACATTGACACAGCGACCACTGGGTCCTTATTGTGATTATTCCAAGCTGGGCCAAGGCATTTTACTTTGACTCCAATGAGAAAAAGAGATCAGACTTCGGCAATATCACTAATATTTTGGATACAACTTTTTTCAAAGCCAAATTCTCGGGACATAGTAGAATACCTTCAAAAGCGACAAGAATGGTACACCATTACAAGTTCCCTTGCAGAGTTCAGCCTGAAAATAGCGTGACATGTGGGTACTACACCTGTGCCCATATGGACTGCTTTGTCCGGTACAAGAACAAACATTGGAAAGATATGAAAGAATTGAAGGCTTGGAGTGAGCTGGGAAATCACTTGTACGACTGGCGTCAGGACTTTGCCCGCATCCAAAGAGTCTTCGCCAAAGTCATCAACCTTGAAGTCATCAATCCAATGGGTGAATTCTACGCCGGCCCCCAATTTCTGAAGCTAAACTTAAGCGAGAATCAATAGATTAGTTGTTTTTAAAATTAAAGAATAGTTGTTTCATACTTGTGATCAATGGATTAGAGGTGAAGTGTTATGTGATTATGAATGTGTTATGTCAACTGTTATGTGTGATTACGAATGTGCTATGTGATTTGAGTTTTGACATGTGACTATATGCCAAAGGCCCATTCTGAAATTTGTGAAAAATAAATAATTGCTATAGCCTGTGATTATGTATAATGTTATTGCTATAGCCTGTGATTATGAATAATTAACTGTAATTGCTATAGCCTCTACTGACGGGCACTTACATATCGCCCGTCAGTGAAAAGGTGCAACCACTGACGGTCACTAAATGGAAGCCCGTCAGTGGTGACACCTCCAGGCGCCTCGAGGGGTCTCCACTGACAGGCGGTGTGTGACCGTCAGTAGTAATAAGCACCCCTCCACTGACATTCCCAGGCTGACAGGCCCCTGGGCCGTCAGTGGAGGGGGTTTCCGGTCCGTCAGTAGAGGCCCTTTCTACAGTAGTGTGGTGAACATATATTCGTCAAGGTGGAGCTTGAAATTGTGGTGTAACTAGCGGATAGGGTCAAGTAATATTTGAGTCGAATATGTTATAACGCGGGCTCCTACAATAATGGGGTGCCGTTCTATGTAACCTGAGGAGAAGACTCAGACCAATCTGAGCCACTACAGAGGGTGTGGTCAGACCGGATAGCCTCGGGAGGAGCGCCCGTAGATGGGCTTCCGGGGATATAGGCTTCGGTCGAACTTCGTAGTTTAACATTCGTGTCTATTTTCTTCTCAAATATTTAATTTGTTGATTTTATGTTGCACGACCTTGGTATCAGTGAGTACGGGACTATAAGATCGTGTGGAGATTAGTCGATGATGTCATCATCGAAAGGCTAATTTTGCAACAAAAGAGTTGGTTTTCTTCTTCACCATAATAGCATGCAAGAACAACATGATCGATGGGGGAAAATAGAAGCAGGTTCGAGGCAAGGGTATAATGGCATGATAAAGGCATATCTTAGGCTTGCTTGGATCCTAGGCTTGCACAGCATATGATTAGGTCAATGACAGCTTGATTATAGCCAACAAAAATCATACTTTCCGGAACATTTTGGAGAATGGAATGCTCCGGAGATTCTGCACAATACCATTTGACTTCCCCCCGCTCCCGTCTCTCTCTCCCTCTCTCTCTCTAACATTCTTGTGGGCCCCAAGGAAAACATCCCAGGGACGACTAGCTCAAGCCACCATATTTCTGAGGGTAGTTTTCTTTATCCATCGTGAGAAGGGCTGCACTGCAGCCATGTGCGGATGTACCTCCAATACTCTACTTTCTCTGCCTCCAGTTAGTAATAGTACAACAATTTAGCTAGGTTAGACTATCTCAGAACCGTAGCAAGCAGATTTGATGATCTTGTTTTTTGGCTTTTTGTGATGGTGATAGGTGTCTACTTGTTTACGTGGTTAAGCTGGTTTATCATTTTCATCTTTGACCAAAGAAAAGAAGAGAGAGGTTTGTCTTCGTGCTCTAACAAAATGGGGTAACCCGATAAAGGCCTTTCAAAACAAGCTAAGAGAAATTATTGAAAGTTCTCTGAAACCGTTTAATTGAGCCTATACGTCTCGACATGTCACCACCACCTCTACAACCCTTGTTTCACCAGACATACAACCTCTATGGGGTCTCTATCCCTCTCCCATCACTCCACGCAGCATATTCAGTGCTTACAAATTGGAGAACTCACAGAAGGCAGTGATTAGTCAAGAATCCCTAGTATATCTTTGACTAGAAATTAAGCCTACGAGAAAACATAGGATTAACCATGCATGCATGCATGCCCGGTGCACACATGTTTTAAGCATATGCATGTGTGTGTGCAAAGGAGACGAGGTAGTGACCACATCCATAAAGGAGAGCCATAAAGCCAGAGTACAGCAGGGTGAGGAAGAAAAGGATGAACAGTGGACAGCATAAATGGCGGGAGGCAGCGGGTGGCAGTCACCCAACTTAACTCCGGCCGGCATATCCTCCCACAACATGCAAAAATTATTTATGGATGATGGCACGGAGCCATTCATTCATTCACTTTGTTTCTGGTCCATGCACAAAAACCTAGCCCTAGCTAGCTTAGCAGCATTGCCCTCTACCTACCTACATTAGCTTGGTTCAGACAAACTGTTGCGATTGCGCCCTGCTGGTTTAGCTACCACGTGGTCGTGAATTCAATAACCGGCCATGGATGGACGAATGGATGAGTGAACGTACTCCTACTTTGATTTTATGAGTGATATGCACACACAAAAGAACCGCTGAAGACGATAGTAGTTTAGCTAGTACTGCCCACATCGTCATGCACCATTAACTATTCCTCCAACACCGGCACTACGTAAATTTCAATGAGCCGAAGATAAAACCGATTCTTTTTTTTTGCTTCGTTGGCACATGGATAGCAGTTATAAATCAAGAAGAAAAAACAAAGTAGATCAAAATAGAAAGACACCAATTTTAACTTAGAATACTCTTACGGTAAAAATTAAAAGCGCACAGGGACGACCTTCGCTGTATTGGAAGAGTTATAAACCCAGAGAATTTACAATGAGTCGTCAGCTCATCCTGTGTGACTTACAAGGGCTATACATACGGTGGCATGGAATTGACTCGAAGAGAATACAGAAACAAATCCGACAAACCCAACTTCTCACCAAAGTTCGGACCATATATCACCTTCACAATGACACTAACACGAAAGCAGCACTACTACAGTACCCTCATCCTAGATGTCTCATCATAGACGATTTACAAAAACCGTCGGTGTTAAGCATCATAACAGATTTTTTTATAAAAATAGCATATCACAGAGAGTATTTTAGAAGGTCATCACAGATGGTTTTTTCTAAAAAGTGGTCCGTGATAAATTTGGGTCATCAAGACTCAACAACCCCACCTAATATAACCCACACCCCTAACACCAAGTCACCAAAAGAGTCTACCTTACCCCCGCCGCCTCCTCCTTTCCACTCCTCATTTCTCCCAAAAATCGATCCCTTCTCCTCCCTTTGCCCCTCACCCGCACCCACCCCTTCCCTTATGTCTCCCTCTTCTTCTGTCTAGTGCAAGCGAGCACAATGCCAGTGACCAGATCTGGTCACCACCACCCTCACCCTGGCCGAATCTGGTCGCGACCACCGTCGCACTCTTTAACGGACGGTGTCGGCGATGTGATGGTGCGACAAGCGGTGGAGCGACATTGTGGCGAGTGGATAGAACCTCGCGTGGTGACATGGGTGTCATGCCTCACGATGGCGGCTGCCACAGTGAGCTAAACAATCGGTGGTTGATGAGCCCTTCGTCAACTATGGCAGCAGCATTGAGCGACTTGGTAGAGAACAGGCGGGGATGAGAAGGAGAGGAAATGCATCGAGCTCCCACCCTAGTGCTCGGCCTCCTATCTAGAGCGCCGCTGCCCTCGCCACTGGCCAATTCTGGTCGGCATGACCCTCGCCCCGGCTAGGTTCCACCACTAGGGTCGCAAGCGGGAAGTTGGAGCTAGATCCAATGGCGCTGGTGGTCAATGTGGCGACGTCGGAGCTGTTCCCGCCGATCGTGCTGCTTTTTTCTAATTTTTGTAATTTCTCATTAGAGACGGTTCTTTGAACGGTCTGTGATCCGGTTTCCTTATCACAGACCCTTACTCACAGGTAGTTCGGGAAACCGTGTGTGACAATGTTTCCGAACCTTCTAGGATGACCATATGTTTAAGGGTGGAAATGGATCAGATAGTGCCATTCCTTTTCATATTTTTAATGCAAGTACAAATACGAATACGGATGTGTTGAATACAAATATGGATCATATGTTACTCGTATATGAATACGAATCCGATGTGTACTTGATTCAGTCAGATACGAATATCAAAATGCATATCTAGTTTGCCAAAATTGGAGGTAGGACGGGAAAGTTATATGTTCCAAAATAGTTCCACTCAGAATCCGGATATTATTTGTATCTGTATCCGTATTTGACTCAATTTGTAGTACCATATCTGTATCCGTATCTATAAAAATAGTTCTGATACTATTCGTATTTGTTTTTGATTTGGATGCTAATTTTGCTTACCACACCCGCATTTTCACCTTTACATTGGTGTAGTAGTGGAGTAGGAACCAAGCTAGGCCAATATACTGTCACACTCTCATTTTTATAAACTTGCAAAATAGGATTTATTAAAAACTTTGATTTTCTTTTGCTACTATAATTGGATCTTAATGCTTTATGCTTTGATCTAATTTTTTTCACTAAAATATGAAATTGCTGCATATAAATCCTAAACCTTGCCCCCCAACCGAAGAGTTGGGAATATCTTTCACCATCCTCCCAAAATCTTGTGGGCAAGCCTCACATCCTCCTTCCCCTCTTTACTCCCCCGTATCTCCTTATCCTATATTTCATGCCTTTTTCCCAAAATGTCTAATTTCTAAACCTTTCTATTAAATAGTTGAGAAAATGTTCCAAAATCAGTGGAATATGAATATTCAAATATTTAACAACTTTTCATCTCATCTCTGATCAGGACATGCACTTTTCAATCAGTTTTCATTTTCAATTTCAAAAATGGAAATGAGGCTAATTCAAAGACCCATTATCACATGAGGACTTTTTGCCTCTAAAAAATTCCCACGAAGTTTTAGAAGCCTTCTGAAAACCTCCCAGACCAGTTTCAAAAATAATATCATGTTCCACAATTCAAAATTTTCAAATGAGCTCAAGTTGAAATTTGAGCCAAATTTGGACTTAGCGAGTTTCACTCTGTTTTTATCATCCAAAATTCCAAGAGCATCTATTAATGTTCTCTGATCCATTTCAATCATCGGACCTTACCCGTCCTGTTAAATTTTTCTTTGAGATTTAAAAATCATATTTGGATAGATTGCACTGTGATATTTTTGCACAGATTTTCCTTGAGCCACACCATCTATATCACCTCCCTCGCTCTCGTCTCACTACTGGTGGTCCCCTGGACCCACCTAGCAACTTCGTTCACGCTCCCTCACGCTGGAACGCGAGCGGCGTTGGTGCCATGTGTTGTGCGCGCACAAAACGTGCCCAGCAAAGTTCAGAGCACTCATGCTCAACTGTCATGCCGCCCCACAGGCCACTCGGACGCAATGCATCATCATGTCACCCGCTAGTGCGATACCACCTTGTGTACCCTAACCTCTCCTCCTCTGTCACAACATAGCATCGTGCCTAGTGCACACGCCAGGGCGCGAAAGTGAACACACCAGTGCAAACGCCTGGTCCCCTATCCACAAAGCTAACACTTGCACCACAGGCCACCGCTTGACACACTGGTCACCATCACGGCTGGTCTCACCGTAGCCGCTTCTATGCTTCCCTCTTACGATGCACAACGACACTGCTATAAATCGGGCTACCTGAGCACTCCTTGCCTTGCGCTCCTCCTCATCCTTTTCTTCTACTCCCTTGGACCTTGACTGGCCCACAGAACCATCCCGAGGCCGTCTTCTTCCCTCGCTCTGGAGAGGAGCTCCGCCGCAGCGGCATCGATCGATTCCTCCACCTCGGTGAGATGTTGGCCAATTAATCGCATCACTCACCTCCTCCCACCCTCCTAGACCTACTCCCATGCTCTTTTCCTCAGGAGGAAGGCCGTTGGCGAAACCCCTCTTTTGCTTTGCCATTTCAGAATAGGGAATCATCGCTATCGCATTTCCGGTGATCGTCGACGATGACGACCACCGCCAACCAGTCCGCCTCAACAACCTATTCTCGTTTCCATCCTCACCACCCGCTCCCGCGCCAACGCTTGCTGCTAGTGACACCTTCCGGTCGCTTCCCCTGTTTCTATGAGGCCGACTAGTCGGCCTTGCCTATTAGGACACCGGTTAGTTTAAACTAACCTAGTGTTTCACCGATGGCTGGGTCCCACAAGTCAAATTTTCTATTAATAACTCCTTTAACCTTCACAGTCAATGACAGCTAGGCCCAACCTATCATACTTTTTGATCAAACTTTAACCCTTCCGGACTACGTATTCCCAAAGGGAAGGCGTCTCCCTCTTTATGCCTTTGGCATCACAACTTATCCCTTTGCAAAACTAATTTATCTCTCCATTTTCTCTCCCGACAAACTTCGGAAGCCTATTTCTCCCTCGTTATAACTGATTGACCCTATTTTTTTTGTAAATCCATCTAAACTAAAATCCTATCCAACAGTAACCAATTTCATAAATTTTAAATTTATTTGTGTTATTTGCTTTTGTGCCATTTTAAAGTATGAAGTTGCAACTACTCCCAATGAAGGACCAGGACAGAGATCTCATTTAACCAAGCCAGGCAAGCACCCATATTGACCATGTTGAACCCATATTTTAGAGATCTCATTTAACCAAGCCAGGCAAGCACCCATATTGACCATGTTGAACCCATATTTTATGTAAATATAAATTTTTGCTAAAAAAATGTACTATACATTAATACACAATGTTATTTCCTATATAGAAATTAGATAATGCCCATTTTTAGCATACTATTCCTTTGATAACTATTTGTCCAGTACCACTGTCACCCTACAACTACCTACCCACAGTTTATAACTTATTTAGATATTGCTTAGCCATGCTATATTTCATTAGAGATAAAGGATATAGATCACTACTATAATTATGGGACCCTCAGATGATATTTATTGTCCAAGGGAAATTTCTAGAAAAATCTGTTTTATTATCAAAAGTCAAAATAGAATGGTGTTGGTGATGAAGGATTTGGATCCGGGCGGAAAAATGAAAGTAGAGTTTGTTCTTGGAAATTGAGATGGAGTTTGTTGTCGAAAGTTGAGATGATACTTACTCATGTAAGTTAAAGTGTTTGCATGTGGGTGTTGTAGCCCACAAGTGATGAAAGTGATAGTCTAATTCGGGTTAATTAAGGATGAAACTTTAGTGCTAATTATCCAAGTTCACCCCGTACACCACATGCTTTAACGGGAAGGGCTTGGCCCATTACCTTGTTTAGGACTAGCGAATGAACTGGTAGGCAATAGGTGGAAAGTGCAGATGAGTGGTATAACTTCATGAGAGGCTTCTCATGAATTAATGTAGAAAGTTGCTCGACACAAAGATGGATCCGCACTCTATCTATGTGTCATGGTTTAGCGATAGCGTGCTAGTGCTAGGAATGGCTCATCTGGCCGGTTCATCTTTAGGACTAGTTGAGCAAAAAACTTCGTTGTGCTATTCCTACCGGCACACCTTGTGAAGTGTGCTCATGTGGTGGCAACAAGGGAGATTTATATTTTGTAAGCAAAACCATACAACCTATATATAGTGTTAAGATTTATTTGAATAGCCATGTCCACCGTCATGAACATAACTTGGACAAAACAACACTTGGTTAGACCAAACGTTCTGAATGTGAGATATGGGAATAAGGAAGATGTCATATTGATGAAATATGATACTCTTTATTTCATATACAGTTTTTCATATGATTATTTAGCCCGCTTGCAAATTTTATTTACACCACAACATCCATCACATGTCCTGATGATTTTCCAACATGTCCTGACAACTAAACATTGATCATTTCATTGAAAACAATTGTCTTAGTCCTCGGATCGGTCGTGGTAGAACTCGCCTTTTGGATCAATGACGCTCTCTCAAGAAGGAAACGCGCCGTGTCTTCTCGAATCCTGGCTAGATCCGTCTTCGACAATTCCATCCGTGTAATAGTATGAACATGTCGATATGAAGATCATACTGATGCTACATAGAAGATGATTAAAACAAAATTGAAATGATAGTTATCATACCTCGGTAACTGAGAATTTGTGAGCGGAAGCTCGAGACATGAGAAGGTTCATGTGATGGCCAACATAGAAACCACACAAATTGCTAAAAGTGGGTTGCTGTTGGCACTGCAAAGATATACATTCCCTCGGTATGTAGTTCTATAGAAGTGATACCACGGAGTCTAAAAGTATGCGACATGATACATACCGGAAATGCGAAGTGGTGGTCTAACTTAGGAGGGGTCCCCCGCATCATCCTTTTCCCCCACGCAATTACAAAAAATTTGGTACGCTCTGAATCGTAGAAGAAAAGCCGCATTTATACCAATGACCTATTACCATGGAATTTCATGAGGTAATTTGTTTACCTATCGATCACTTTGCTGACCCTCTCGAAGTCGGTCATCTTGTTGATGTATGAATCCATATAATACACCTTCTTGATAGGGAGTATGATAACAATAAGGATCCAATGGTTGCTAAAAGGTATTAATCCCAAGTTAGTTGATGATGCACCGAAGGTGCGAAATGAACATGTTCGAGACATTAACAAGTTTATAGCGCTTACCTTTTGTTGAAGGGATAGAGGATGAATTTCTTATGCTGGCTGGCCTCCATGATATCGATGAGATAATCCTCGACAACCCTTTCAGCAGACTCCATAGATTGCTCGGAGGCAAGGTGCGGGTCGACGAATCCTATCGGATTATTTGCTTTTCTCGCCCTGACATGTTTGAGGGAATAGCTCCGTATTTGTGACATGTGTATGTATCATAGTAAATTAAATGGAGCATGATTGTAAGCACTTACAGTGTGAAGCACCTCACGAGGCCCGCGTCCAAGGCGCTTAGGTTGTACATAAGGAACAAGTCCTCCCAAGTCACGACGAACAGTCGACCCTTATCATGGAGGAAGTGCTCATGTCTGAACCTGCCAACGATGCTACCGACCCGCTGATCCTTGGGTTTCTTAAAATTGGCCAAGTAATGGTTGTGCAACGCAACGCAAGCCCAGCCAAGTTCAGACATCATCTTTTTATGATTCTTGAGCATCGGCTTCCCAGGCTTGTACGTCGGGATTGTCGTAGCCTCAGGGAGACTCCCTCCAGCATCATATATGGCTTGTATTTATTGGATGGTCATTTCTCAGTCTTTGCATACCTTCATTAATTCCTTTCCCTGGCCATGTTGTGGCGATGCTACCTTGAAAGACCTCTCCGGCGATTCTTGTGTTGCCAGCTCAGGCTGTCTCGGTGACAACGTCGGTAGCACAAGCGGTGAGATTGCCATAGGCTCCACTGGTTCAGGTGACGGTCGTGCAGTAACATTCTTAGTCGGCCGCGACGCATCGAGGGAGATGTCCTTCTTGGGCCACTGGATGAACGTCCCCTTGGCTTGATTTAGAGTTAAGATCTCGTCGTTGGGTGGAATCGGGAGCTTCAGCTTGCTGAAAGTGTCGTTAACCCCATTGATGCTCACCTTTGCGTACAAAGGGTCTATGGGGACGTTATGTATCCTCTGCTCTCCCATTGCTGGGAACACTAGCCCCCAAGTGGCATCCACGAGATCATCCATGCCCACCAACCGCACTTGAATCATGCATCTCGTGGGAGTCTACATGAGAGAGTGTTTTAGCCAACAGGCCACAAACAATCGCATGTTCAATAAGAGACAAGGTATATGAAGTATACCTAGATTTGATCACAGGGTCAGGTAAAAGTTGTATCTTCCTGGCGAGTAGGGAGGTCGATGGACGCGCAGCTACTACGTCGAGCCCCAGGGCTGGCAGCAGCTTGCTGTTCTGGTCGCGGAGTTAGAATCAACTCCGCTCTTAAGTCGCGAAGTATCTCTTGCTTCAACTCTTCGCGCTTGTGTTGTTCTTCAGCTGCTTTCCTCGCCCTTTTGCGTTCGCGCTTCACCTCCAGAGCCTGGGAGAGTCCGTACTTGTGGGGAACGAGGGAACCTACACCCCTCGTGTGACTTGGGTGCTCGCGATTTCCCAAGCCCTCTTCGAGCACATCTCCTACGAAGGTGCCAGCTTGGGATGACGCATCTATCTCCAGCTGCAAAAGCCAGAATTAATAGTTACTACAATTGGTATGACTGACAAGCTATTAGTACGATTAAGGTGGGAATTATATCTCACCAAATGTCTGTACACTTGTGCGTCAGCTGGGTTCTCAAATGCTGGGTCGCCCGAAGCCGATGTCGATGCAGATGCCCTGGCTCTAACCCAGGCTTTGGTCCTCACATTCGCTATGTTCGCAAATCTGGGAGGGGCATCCGATTGCGATGCCAGCTCATCCTCCCTTTCCCATCTCTTCTTCATTCCCGCGTAGCCTGCGGTCCCTAGACGATGCGGGTGGTTGTTCCTCCTAGAGAGCTCCCGGTTTTGCAAGCTCTTACTCTTGAATTCATCCGTCATCTTCATCCTGACGAATTCAGTCCAAACCTCGGGAGTAATCATCGGCCACTTCCCGAAAGACTCCACCTCGGCATAGACGTACGCGTTGACGAGCACAGTCTTCCAATTCTTCCAAGCCTTGTAGGCTGTCATCTTAGCAGCCCGTTCGATACGAACTTTCCATTCTTCGGGGAATATGAAATATCCCAAGATTTCGGCAGAAATCGCAGCGAGTTGTTCTGTCCCTACTCTCTTCCAACTTTCGAGAGTGATTGGGACCCGCTCTCTTGCTACGATGCCGCAGACCATGCTGAACTTCCTCCTTGCATTCTCAGGCTCGTCTGGTGCCCCTGAGTCGTGCAAGTGCGTGACGGCGTACTTCGATTCGGGTCTTTTCGACCGTTTCCTTCCTTCTCCTTGACGGGCCTTTTTCTTAGGCCCGGATGTGCCAGTTGAGTCCCCAGACGGCCTAGGTGGCGACGGTGACCGAGAGTCGCCACTGTCCGGTGATCTTGGGATTATAGAGCATCAAAGAGCAAGCATTAAGAACATGGTTTTGGAGGATATACATAATAAGATACCTCAGATATTCACACATTCAGTATCAAAAGTTCTATAGACAATTAGGACACTAATGCATGGTAGTGATGTCACTAAAACAAGTCTCTTTCATACGGTCCTATTCTTCTTTTACAGAACCAAATCAAGCCCAAGACATATTCAGCCGGGTGGTAGGGCAAGTTCAAGCAATGGCGCTACTGATCAACAACGACTTTAGTTCAGCCGGGTGCTTGGGCAACCTACCTCAATTGCTGGACCGGGGATGATGCGGCGGCAGCTCGAGCGTCGGAGGCTGCGTCGGCTCGGGCATCGGAGGCGGCGGCGACTCGGCGTCGGAGGCGGCAGCTCGGGCGTCGAAGGCGACGGCGGCATTGGCATCGGAGGCGGCGGCGACTCGGCGGTCGGAGGCGGTGGCTTGGACGTCTAAGGCGGCGGCAACTCGACGGCTTGAAGACTCGGTCCGGCGTGTTTGGGTAGCCATCTCGGAAGCAGCAGCAATGGTTAGAGGCGGCGGCGGGTCCTGCGAGAAAGGCAAGAGTCAAAAACTTGTGAAGTTCCAGTGGAGGGAATGAAACCCTTAAGCAAAGTCATCGCAGCCGGTTAACCACGAGAAACCGACTGAGATACCTGGAGTCATCGCAGCCAGTTAACCACAAGAAACCAACTGAGATACTCGGAGAAATACATTTTCAAATGGCGATAGAAAGAAACGAATCACGAAATAGAAGAAAAAGTGCACTGTGCTTGCATATGCAAAAGAAAGGAATCACGAAATATCTCAAAAAATGTCTATAATTCTTCTACCCTTTTCTCGCTTATACAATCATTTAGCTTGTAGAACATATACGATCATTATAAATTATAGGAAATAGTACCATATATCACATTAATATCAGAAGTTATGTCACAAAATAACTCCTTCTTGATGATCACTTCGTTTATACGGAGCAAGATCATGCTGCAATTCATCTTCGACCCTTGTTCCATCATCGGCCTCTGGGAACTCATCGATGTTGTAATCTTCCTCATCCACCACATGTTCAACTCCGACAATACTCCTTTTTGAGGGCATTACTACGTGCCGCTTCTTGTTGGACGGGTCAATAATGTAGAAGACTTGATGAACTAGTTGACTGAGGATGAAAGGCTCGTTTTTGTACGCGACACGTTCAAGGTTCACAGTGGTATGGTCTTTGTCGTCAGGTATTACTTCTTTCTTATTGACCCATCGACAACGAACAACGCGATTTTCAAATTTTCGCCATAGTCAAGCTCCCAAATCTCATCTATGTACCCATAGTACAGTTGCTTGTTGCCATATGTTTCGAGAGCTTCAACACAGACACCGCTATTCTGCACCGTGCTTTTCATATATATCTTGTTCTTTTGTGTAAAACGTGTACCCATTGATTTGGTACCCTTTTCATGTGATGACCAACCATGCTGGGCCTCTAGCTAAATATGACAATGCACCACTTGATGGGAGTACACGGAATCACTCTTTGAACCATTCGTTGAACTCTGCATTGTGACGTTTTATGATCCATTCATCTGCACGAGTCAGATTTTGTTGACGTAGAATGTCCTTGTGTTCATTCATATATGGCGAAACAATGGCCATGTGCTGCAAAACAGTGAAATGGGCTTGAGCATACTCAATCTGAACAGGATCAATCACTTTCCTTCCAATGGTCCCTACACCGAGCAGCCTTCCCTCATGGCGAGATCGAGGCACGTCTACTGGTTGAAGATGGGAGATGTAATTAACACAAAACTCAATGACCTCTTCTGTTGCGTAGCCTTCGATGATACTGCCCTCAGGGTGAGATCAATTCCGAACATATTGCTTCAGAATTCCCATGTAGCGTTCAAATGGGTACATGCTGCGAAGAAACACAGGGCCGCACATCCTTACTTCGTGCACTAAGTGGACTATGAGATGGACCATGACATCAAAGAATAACGGAGGGAAAAACATCTCGAGCTCACATAGAGTCTTCACAACCCCATCTTGCAGACCATGTAGTTCATCGAGGCTAATGACCTTCTTCCAAAGTCACACAGCTTCGTGAGAGTCCGCCGCACGTTTGGTGGAAGAATATTCCTAATTGCAACCGGGAACATCTGTGTCATAAGCACATGGCAATCATGTGACTTCATGCCAATTAATTTTAGATCTTCCATGGAAACAAGTCTCTTGATGTTGGCGGAGTTGCCAGATGGAACCTTGATACCATGCAAGCAATCACATAACTCAGTCTTCTCTGGCTTGGAAAGGATATAACAAGCAGGCAGAAGGAACGTCTTTCCGTTTGCTGTGTTCTGCGGGCATAACTCTGGTCGGATTCCAATATCTTCCATGTCTAGCCATGCATTCAGACCATCTTTTGTTTTGTCAGGCATGTTCAATAAGAGACTCATTATGCTATCGCACACATTCTTCTCTACATGCATCACATCGATGCTGTGACGGACTTCTAGATGCTTCCAGTAAGGGAGGTCCCAGAATATTAACCTCTTCTTCCAGATGATCTTCTCAACGGGCTTCTTTTTCTTCGCTCTACCTCGCCTTTTAAACATCCCCTTTCCAAGCACGACTTTTAGGTCTTTAACCTGATCGTGGATCTCGGTGTCGCTAAAAATATGTGGAGCTGAGCCTTTCTCGGTGGTTCCATCGAATTCGTGCCTCATCCTGCGATAATGGTGATCCCTTGTAAGGAACCTACAATGACGCATGTAGACCGTTTTCTTAGAGTGTTTTAGCTACCTGCTTGCTGTATCAGTAAGGCACTGAACACATGCATTACTCCCTTTAATAGTTTGCCTCGAACAGTTACCGTTGGCAGGATAATCGTTGACGGTAATGAACAACATGCAGCATAACGTGAAGTTTTCCTTTAGGTGTGCGTCCCATACCCTTACGCCTTCAACCCAAAGAAGTTTGAGATCACCCACTAATGGGGCAAAGTACATATCAATGTCGTTACTGGGTTGTTTCGGACCTTGGATAAGTATTGCCAGCATGATGTACTTCCTCTTCATGCACAACCAAGGTGGAAGGTTATACATGCATAGATTCACGGGCCATGTGCTGTATCGGCTACTCATGTTGCCGAATGGGTTCATTCCATCGGTGCTAAGCCCAAACCTTACGTTCTTGGCCTCATCGCCGAACATAGCATACCTCCTGTCAATCTTTCACCACTGTAAAGAATTTGCTGGGTGTCTCAACATCCCATCGTCTGTACGCTCATCTGCGTGCCAACGCATCAGTTTGGCCTCCTTCGGGTTCACAAATATGCGCTTCAAACGGGAAATTATGGGCAAGTACCAGGCAACCTTAACAGGAGTCCCCTTCGTAACCTCTATACTTTCCTCGACGTCATCACCGTCGATCTTACGCTTATATCGAGAAGTTTTGCACACCGGATATGCCCACAGATTCACGTACTCTTTACGGTACAGGATACAGTCATTCCTACAAGCATTTATTTTCTCTACCTCCATTCCCAAAGGGCAAAAAACCTTCTTAGCTCTGTATGTAGTCTTCGGCATCTGGCTTCCCTTTGGAAGCATGTCCCCTAACAATGTTAGCAGCGACGAGAAGCTCTTATCGGTCCATCCGCTGGTAGCCTTCAGTTTCAGCAATTCCAGAACGCCCGACAACTTTGTGAACTTGCAGCCAAGGTACATTGGTTTCTCCAAGTCTTCCAATAAGTAGACAATTTCCTGTAGTCTTGATCGTTCTCACAGTTTTCTTCGACGTCTCGGATCATCTGATCTAACTCGTTGTCTTCATGCGACGACGTGTCGTCTTGTGACGCGTCCTCTTGTGGCACACACACGTCCTCACGCGTATACTCAAGAGGTGTGCTATTTACAGTACCAGCCACATCGTTGCCTTCATCAATATTTGCTGGACCTTCCTCTACAATCTGATCTTCACCGTGTCTGGTCCAGCATGCATACCCCTCCATGAATCCCGTCCTGATCAAATGTGCTTGGATTTGTGCAAGGTTTGTGAAGCTCTTCAAATTTTCACAATGACAACATGGACAGCTGATCCACGTCTCCCCTGTATTCAAACTATACTGTTCGGCTACTCGTAAGAACGCCGAGACGCCTTCGATATACTCATTGCTAGCACAGTTCTCAGCGTACATCCACCATCGATCCATCTGTAACAACATGCACATTTTATTAAATTGAGCAAGAACTATAAGAATATTATGTGCCACAAAATTCTATGGAAATTACCATAAAATTTGGCAACACCCCAACCAACCTATATCAAGTGTACCAAACAATGGACACATGCATTGAAGGCTCAGCTGCCAGCTTCGGAGAGAATTTATGGATGTTGAACAGTGTCATCGCAGTCGGTTCCAACAAAACAACCGTCTAAATATCTTTCTCAGCCGGTTGAGAAAAAGGGTACTGGCTGTAAAAGTTCACTAACTCAGCCGGTTTTAGGTGACCAACCAACTGTAATACTATCATAGTCGGTTTTCCAACCAGAACCGGCTGAGGTTAGATACTATCTCAGCCGGTTCATTCTTTTTAGTCGGTTTTTTCGGACGAACCGACTGAGATCAGGGGTCCAGGAAAATTCGAAAAAAAATATCGTAGTCGGTTCGGCCGTGGGAACGGACTGAGATGATATATTAGACGGTAAACTGACTGTGTCTCTTCATCTTCTTCGTCGCCTCGTCTTCTCCGGTAGTACTACTCCCGCCTTCGCCTCCGCGCGCGCGCCCAATCCATTCCCAATCCCCAATCCATTCCCAATCCATTCTGCCTCCGCGCACCATGGCCAGTCTCCTGCCGCCACCGTCCGTCCCGTCCCCCTTTGGAGCTCCTCCGTCGCCGATGAGGCCTAATCGCCAAAGGTCGTTGTCTCCTCCGATGAGGATTGGATGCTACCCGCGTCCTCCTCCTCCGACGACAATTGGACGGACGCCGATTGGATGGTACAATCGACGGACGAGGCCGACGAGGACGACGATGATGAGGACGAGGACGACGATGACAACGGCGCCGGCGACAATGACAACGACGAGGCCGACGGCAACGATGACACCGACCAGCACGGCGCCGCCGCCGGCTAATGTACGGAAGATGAATGGAAGCTGACCGACGAGGACGACGATGATTGGTGGGAGCACACCACCGACGACGACGATGACCTCGACGGCAACGTCAGCGACGACGCGGCGGACTCGATGGCGACGACAGCACAGTCGGGCCCACCCAGCTAGAAGAGGCGTAGGCTTTATTAATTAGAGAGTTAATTATTCTACTATGTAATTATTACTGTTAATTCGTAATATATGTTCAACTATATATGTTCGATCTACATTGTGTCCAAAAATCACAAATATATATTCTATTGTGTTCCGTTCGTCCGATCTTTGCCTTAAAATTTTGCACAAACTACCAGTTCTCGACTACATTGGACATTACAGTCGGTTAGCAAAAATGAATCGGCTGTATAATTCACACAGTCGGTTCATTCTCAAAACCGTCTACATTGGAACTTACGTTACAGTCGGTTTGAAAAAATGAATTGGCTGTATAATTCATACAGTCGGTTCGTTCTCAAAACCGACTGAGACGTCACATTATCTGAGCCGGTTAGTTTCTTATAGCCGGTTTTCATAGATGAACCGGTTGAGATTACATATTATCTCAGCCGGTTCGTTGAGTTCAGTCGGTTTTTTCGCGCTAACCGACTGAGACTTGAGTTCTTACTGTTGGTTTTGCTTGCACTGGCTGAGATCAAGGGTCTAGAAAACCATGTTTTGTAGTAGTGCGCGATGCGTGGCATTAGGGGCATGTATTGTAAATTTTTATTTTATTTTGCTTCTGTGTATCTCGGTGGTGTGTACCGGCCCTATTGGTCCTTTGCTTTGAAAACTAATGTAAGAGTCTTCTAAAAAAAGTCAGTGAAACTATAGAGCAACAGCAATCTAATTGTCTTGGTTGATTTTGGTTATGATAAGAGTCATATATATCCATGGGCTAGGGCTTATATGGACTTTATGCTTGCAAAATATGTGGTCAAAATCTTGCAATATTTTTTAAAAGTAAATCATCTAATCTTAACCGTGCTGCCTCTATTTGAAATTGATTCAACATTACTAGCAAAATTTGATTTAGTATGCAAATATTGGACCTTTTGGGTTTTGTAAGCAAACCCAAAGAGTACCCTATGTTCGTAAATAGATTATGTTTGTTGTTTGAGAATAGATAACATTTTACACTTTTGAGGCAAATATTTGGTGATATTTCTATTACGTCCTTAATTGCCTCCATTTAATGAGCATGTACAAGAATTAATAGGGGACGGTGGTCGTATGCATTCTTCATTAAGGCTTGTATTATGAGGGATAACATTGTCTTTCCCCCTCTATTCTTAGTTATTGTGCCAATAGTAGAGTAATATAGTCAGTACTACTCCGTACTGCATGGGGATTTCAAGCTAGGAGTACTAATATAATGGCGATAATTGCTTGCTCGGCCATGAACAAATCCTGCATTGGATCGCATAGTGATCAGAACAGACACAAACACTGCTGGGTTCCCTCTTGTATTGGTACTTACTATTAGCGTTTGCATTATTGAAGCAGACACAAACTTTACTGTTAGTGCTATAGCCTTTTTGTCGTCGTAGTGTCGCATGGTTGCATGTCCTTTGCCTTGCATGCAGCTTTTGTTTGCATTTACTCCTCCGTCTACAAATGTAAGGCGTACATAGAATTTAAGGTCTAACTTTGACCAACAATTAAACCAATAATATTGACTTGTATGACATAGTAGTGATACCATTGGATTCATATTCAAACGTATTTTTAAATGGTATCACTTTTGTATTATATAATTCAATATTATTGGCTTAATTATTGGTCAAAGTTAGACCTTAAATTCCGTGCACGCCTTACATTTGTGGACAGAGGGAGTACTAGCTAATACAGTACTACTTCTCTCTGACTAATAGTAAAAATAGACTGTGACGTGAGCCAATCGGCTATTTTGCTCGTCGGTTGAACGATGTAATAACTGAACTTTTGTAAGCTATGCGACTGTGCGAATTTTTTGATGCAGAGATCAAGAGATCAATAAATTCTTTCTCTTAAAACGTATAGTACTCCTCCTTTTTAAATTATAGGGTATATTTTGATTGTCCAATTTATAATTTGATCAACAATTAATTCAATAATACGTGGGTTATGATACGAAAAATTGATACCATTGAATTCATATTCAAAAGTACTTTCTCATTATTATAATTTATAACTATTAATAAAATATACGATTAAAACATGAAATTAAACAGTTAAGATATACCTATAATTTGAAAAGGAGGGAGTATTAGTTGCTCTCTCATTAGGACTAATGGTAACTTAATGTGGCCTGTGCATGAATTCGCATACCCGGAAGCTAGCAGAGGTTAATTTTGGCCATATCTCAAATTATTTGTTAAAATCTTCTTAGTTCTAATGAGTTATTTTCACCTATATAAACATTTCTTATGAGTTATATATTAATTTCTTAAAATATTCTTAATGCAGTAATGCTTATCAAGATTTTTGGGGGAGGCGGGGAGACGGTGGCGAAGAACGAGAGAGAGGACAGTACGGTTGATTTTTTCTCTAGCTTAGCAGTAGTCCAGCAGCTTCTCTCTTGAGATCTTGACCCAGTGTGTGCTGCTTTGTTATACTGGTGTACACGTCATGCATGACGCCCAATTGTATACAGCACAGTCCATGCAAAAGTCATTGTTCCCTTAACTACTAGCTAGGCATATCTGACAGGACAACACAGTACCAACTATTCGCGGTCCCGTATATAGTACCAAATAGGATTTCACCTTTCTCATCATCTGTATATATAGCACTGCACTGCAATAATTAAGCCTATTGCAAGGTTAAGCTCAGAGCATGAATAATCCATTAGCAGTAGAATTGCATGAACCCTACCTGTCGGCATCGTATATGTTATACATGTTTTGGCAAGGTCCAAGAGATGAAACATTACGTACCCAAGTCAGTAAAAATTGTTGGGTTAATTTTTAAGAATACTACATATTCCTAGTTACAACCGTATAACTACGTGCATGTTCTGATGAAGCATTGACTGTCATGCCATGCAAGACCGGCACACCATTCACCACTGAAAATAGCTTGCTAAGCACCTAGTGAAGACATGTATGATGCACAAAGGATCCAAGCACATATGCATGCATATACTATGCACTGGACCAGCACTCCCCCTGTTTACAGATCAGTGAGGCAGGGATATATGTATGCTAGTAAAGGAGAAGCAAGAATAGATGGGGAGGTTGGAAGAATTTAACTCCCCTTGGCACCACCAGTCTTTTCAGCTATATAGCCTTTCTCTTTTGGATGGAGGAGTCTAGGTAGGAGGAAGCCAGCAAGCAAAGAATATTAGTATCATCTCATTCCCATTCCTCTCCACCACCACACCCCTAGCTACAGCCTACCCTTAACCCAATCAGCACTCGCCACGTGGCAGGGCAGGACATGACCAGGCTTTCCATCCTATCTGAAGACCAAATCCTTGAAGCTAGGTATAGCTTTGCGTCCACATGCTGCCCTTTTCCATGGTGTGCATGCAGCAGCAGCAGCAGATCACCGGCATTATTGATATGGCAGTGTCAATTTGACATAAAGTGAGGCCAAAGGTAGCTTGTTTATTCCCAAACGACACTTTTACCCTTTTCCGAAAGAACAAAAGATTCGTTCCATCGATTGATAATACAGGCAAAGTCAACAGAAAAGAAAAGTATAGCTAGCTCTACGTACGTACGCTCCTATGGACGGATTAAACCAAAGAACTACATGCACAAACCCTAACACACTCGTGGTTAGTGGTTACCAGTCACCTGCAGACGTTGCGCGTGCACGGCGGCCACAGGCGAAGCCCCGGGAAATCGGTGGTCAAAGATAACGAAAAGTTTCGGCATTAGGAATAGTAACAGGGTCATCCACAGTAAAATAACGTTGCCCAAGATGGGGGATGGCCAGCAAAAGATCAGGTCTGAAAGAAGCCACAGAGTTAGAGAGATGGAGGAATGACAAAGAGGGAGAGAGCATTGAAGTTGCTGTCAGTCACCCACACTGAGTATTCTACTGCTTTCCTCGACTATGACTTCTCTTTGTCAGAGAGATTGAGAGGCAGTGAGAGGAGAGAGAGAGGGGGATTGATGGAGTGGACAGAAACATTGTCTAGAGAGAGAGAAAGGAGGGACTGACCGACTGACTTGAGGCAGCAGGGAGTAAAAGAGCAACATCCCTGATATAAATACAGAGAAGTGGGAGGACAGAGAGTGAGAGTGAGAGGAGAGAGTGTGTGTCATGATTTTGTAATCCATTGCTTTATGATTGAGCTCGGGTGACCTGCTCCCTTTCCCTGCTGCTGCCACTGCTAGGCTACCTAGCTACCACCCTCTCCCCAGTCCCCAACGTTTTGCGTCTCTCTCTTCTCTCTCTTTTGTTTTCGACACTGACACAAAAGAGACCATGATGGCCTTATGATGGAGGTGCATGTATGACCACTTGGTTTTTTCCTAGCTATGGCTTTCTCTCTCAGTCTCTCTCCCCTCCTGCTGCTTTCTTTTATCACACGCACCGTCTCATTGGTCTTTCAGAAAGGACCGGTCCCAAACGTGGGGCCCACTCGTCAGTCCGATGTGCGTGAAACCCCTGCTGATTTTTCTATGTGAGCATGGGCCGCATGGATGCGTTTACTTGCTCCCCTTAGTCATGGTCAGCAGCCCCGCACGTTCGATAGGCTTTGGGCCAGACTTTGGCCCACAGATCCAATATAAACCAGACGAAAATAAATGGTAATAAGAATTCGAGTAAATTCCACTTCTTACTACTACTCCCTCCGTTCCCCTTTCCTACGTGTATTAGTTTTTAGAGAAAATTTCTAATTCTAAGGTGTATTTCTGTTTTTACCCACCTCGTGCCAATTCTACCCCTCCACTTCCACATACACTTAATTCTAAGGTGTATTAGTACCTCTTGCATGCTGCATGCATTACTTTTGCAAAAGCCAACCACTATAACCACTACGAGTACTAGTTTTTCTGCGTTGTAGTGGTTGGCTTTTCCTTTGACCCGATGAGGACAGCATGTAGCTGGTAGGTGACGTTTTCTGTAGATGACAAGGAATAGTGGTGTACTGCATGCTTGGTTTAGCTAGGTTTTATCTGGCATGGCAGATTAGGATACATTAACATTAACAGTACGTTAAACCATCACAAGATCCGGATACATTAAGATTAACCACAATATTAAACCATTACATCAAGCACTAAGAAACTCAATAGCCTCGTCTACAATAAGATGATCACACTCTAATCTAATCGGAAGTTCACCTAGCCGCGTCAGAACTGTCTTTCGCATGTGGGGAACCTTGTAGCGATTTCCTCCTTTCTGCCTCAATACCTCACGCATGCATGATTGTAGAGTTAGGAATATACAGTTGCTTCGCTCGGCCGGGTACTCTTCGTACGCGTGGCGTACCTTACTCACAATATCAGCAAGTGACCCTGGAGACATCTTATGAAACAAAGATTGTAGGGCTGCAAAGAACCCTAAGTCCAAAATGTTTAGATCTGGTGAGTTCGGCGGCTGGCACGTAAGCCGAATGTCCCATCCATCAGCCTGTGCCGCGGCACAAAATGCAGGATCATCCACGGGGATGTGGGTCTTGGCATTGTCCTACTGTATGAGTATTGTGCATCCACGTTCCGACACTGGCCATTTCGCCTTGATAGCGGGAAGAAGCCTATTCACCATGTAATCTCTGCTCACATCTTGCGTCACTGCCGGCAGAACCTTCGTGACCATTGTACCCGCCTCACGGTTCTTACTCTTCCTTTTTGCATGATCCTCATACGTGAAAGGCCAAATGCCTATCTTACCATCAAATGTCATCGTACCATCCACATTGTATCGTGGCCTCGCTACCGCCGCCAAAAACATAACTTTCTCTATGAAACTCTTGCTTTGTGTGGTACGAAAAGGATCTTCTTCGTCTGCTGCCAAGTAGTAATTCTGAGTACCCTTTGTGCGGTAGAACCACTTTTCATTGATGTGTATGACATTGTACATCCCTTTAAAAGTTGGATCTTCTGGCAAGCTATGTGGATCAAAAGCATCTAAGCAAAATCGAAGTCTACCTCACTTGTTCTCTTCTGTCAATGTAGACTTGATAGCATTTGTATGTCGCCTTAGCCTACCTTCCTTCAACCTACGCCACAAGGTAGTCTTCGCCATGTGCAGCTCATAAGCAAGATCTTTCAAAGTTGTTCTTTTGCTCAAATCTATTTTTTTCACAGCATCTGAATTGAACTCAATTCTTTTGCGACCACAATTTTTTGGACGTTTGCTCACGACTCCATGTATTCCACCTGCTTCCTTCCCTCTCTTCCATATGTTCTGCACTGTACGCAAAGGAACGCCACATTCTTGAGCCACTTGCAAGCTCACCCCACGGCTCAACACACCTTGTGAAGTCCTCTCTAACAACATGGCATATATGGCTTGCTTTTCTTCATCTTTGTAATGTCGTCTCTTCTGATTGACTCGATTAGGTCCTGCAAAAGATTAGGAGTACAAGGTTTAGACCAATTTCAAATTAAAAAGCTAATTGCAACATTCTATCGATGGAAATTAAAAAGCTAACTGCAACAAAATCTCAAAGCGGAGCAATTGCATCGTACTCATCCTGCTCCGGCAGGTGCCGCTCTCCACCTCGTGTTCATTGCCAGCACCGCTGTCTAGCTCCAAGCCAATGTTCAAATCCAACCCATTGCCGCGGCTGCTATCCACCTCGTGTCCGTTGCCGGCGCCGCTCTCCACGTCCAAGCCAACGTTCAAATCCAACCCATTGCCGCGGCTGCTCTCCACCTCGTGTCCGCGGCCGGCGCGGCTCGTACGATTACCGTAGCATCCTTGCCACACCGTGAGAGCCGGGCGAGCTCGGCGTTGCCCGCTTAATCCCAACCGAGCACGACCTCTGCGCTGCCCGAGGCCGCGAGCAGCACTAAAACGGCCAGTAGCGTCACCGCCGCTCGCGCCATGCCCGCTGCCGTGCCCAGCGTTGCCACCGCAAAGAGCATCCTCCGCATCAACGCCGCCGAGGCCATGCTCGCTGCCAACCGTGCCCGCATCACCACCGCCACCTGAGCTTTGCCCGAATCCTTCTCCGTCTTCATTTTCTATGCGTCCAAGTAAAGCAAGAACGAATCAACAGAAATACTCACGGTACACAGCAATCAAACTTTCAAGAATTTGAACCAACTAACCTTCATCCGAAGCTAGCCATTGGTACTCGTAATTGAGGTCCTGGACTGCTCCATCGTAGTCTTCTGTCTCGTCCCAATTGAAAGCGCTGATCGGTGGTTCGTTCTCCATTGGTTTGTCATGCAAATGGAGAAGAAGATGAGAGGGAGGAGAGAAATGAGTGTGGAGTGATATCAAGCCCTATTTAAAGGCAAACTCCAATTCGAAAATTTGAAAATTTGGCGCAAATCAGCCCTTGTGATTCCCTCCGAAAATTTGTCAAAAAATTTCGGCCATGGACATGTCTTCTGGCGCGCGCTAAAATGTTTTGGATGCAGCCTGCTCCAAAACGGCCAGTACATGCAAGCTGCGCTTGCTCCTATTGGCCATGCATAGCCCATGCAAAGCTAACTGCCGAGTGATACGCTGCATGCGGGGGCTGCCAGGAATCGAAGAGCTTACCGAGTAATTAGCTGCCCTTAATTAAGGCACTGATCCAGACTGTAACCAAGGGCTAAATCGTCCCAAATACCATCCTAAACAGCTCCTTGGTCTTAGCAAACGAAAAAATACACCTAACAAAGAGGAACGGAGGGAGTACGAGATTGTGGCAAACCGAGCGTGTACTCCGACGAGTGTTACCAGATTTTACGCTATAACATCGTGTGTGAACCTGGCAGCTCAAGCCCACATATCGCGTTGATACGGCGCGTGTTGCTAGCTAACATGGACATAGACCAACAAAACTAATATCGTTTTACTTCACCCCTTGCCATGTCACCACCCTTCCCTTCTTACCTCTTTCTCTCTCTCATCTTTCAGTCTAGCACCTCAGAAAAAGAGCGCTATTGACACTCTTTGTTTAGCTCATGCTGCCCATAGGAGGCTATGGTGACAATTTGCATGGCAACAATGGAACTAGGGATGTGTGGCGACCCTTCTGGTGGCGATGATGTGAGATTCGACAGCCCAAGGCGGTGGCACGGTGAGGTATGGTGGCGACACTAGTCTGACGTATCTAGCTAGACGATTGTGAAACCTCAAATCAAAGGCAAGGATGAGCATCATTGATGGGATGGCGATCTTGGCCTGTGAGCATCGGTGATGGAGCAAGGCAACGCAAGCCCCCCTGTCACCTGCCTCTAGAAACCACCACCGCATGCATCACATCCAGCATCCTTTTCAATGGATCCAAGGGCGATGACACGCGGCCAAGCAAAGCTGGCCCACCGTTAGGCTAGTGAGCTCTCGAACCCCCTCGAGGGCGAGCCTGGCTAGATTGAGGAGCTGGAGGAGAATTTTTGTGGGGAGTGTATTCTGAGAGGCATTGATGGGGACAAAGGGAGCCCATATAGGAGAGGGCAGGCTAGAAAACAGGATGGGCATCAACCATGCCAAGGCGTGCATAGCACCAGAGTTGGCCCATGTGGGGAGAGGTACTGGCACTACTACATAGACACATATTAGAGACCTCATCCCAAAAGGTTCATAAAAAACCGTTTGGGATTAGGCTATCCGAGACGGCTTTAATTAAAATTTACATAAACCGTCTCATATAAGTAAGACATTCAAGAAGGTTTTGCAAACCAACCCTTTGGAATAGTCTGACATTTTCTCTAGGACTAAGACAATTTTGTTTCAAAAAACCGTCTAGGAATTGGGTCATCGCATTAGGCCCAACAATTGTCCAGTACATAACATAACCTAAATCTAACTCCCTACCTCATTGCCACACCCCACCCCACCCCCATGCCACCCACACCTCCCTCTCTCCCCTCTCTCCCAACACTTTCTCATGATCCGATCTGGTAGCTCCATACCCTCTCGATCCACTTTCCCTCTCTCATTTCTTTCAATCCGATCCACGCCTCCCTCCCCTCTCAATCCCAACTTTGAGACACATTAATGTTGTGCTAAGTAGAGCAGTGGCAGTGGCGCTGGCGCAGAGCTTGGCACTGGTAGCATATGGGATGCGGGCACTTTTCAGCCCGCAATGCCACCCGACTAGGGGTTCATGCCCCTAGCCAACCAGATCCACGACCACATCAACGTCTTGTTCCCGCGCATCAACCTCGATAGGCTCATGCAACTGGCACTAATGGTGAGGGAGGTTGCTAGTACTCGTGCTCCTCCTCCTCTCGCTTCTCTTGTCAGCCGCTCGCAGCTCAGAGATGCCACTGTACATGATAGTCCACCCCCTCTGACAACACTGTCGATCTGGATGTCCGTCCCCTCCGGTGACATCTCCTTCCGCGTCGCCACCAAGCTCGGTTTGGTCCACCATGCTAGATGCCACGTCTTCACGTTAGTGACCAAAGCTCATGACCTTTGGTATGGTCAACTCCTTCCTCGCTGCTCCCTTTCGCTCCTTCTTTTGGTTGATTTGGTTCTTGATTTGAGCTTTCTTTCTTTATTGCTTGCAGATCTGGTGCTCATACACTAGCACTCTGGTCCCTCCACCAATCACCGCCATCCATGGAGCCTAGCCCACTCTTGCCATGGAGTGGCAACTAGAGGAGTTGTGCTGGCCCTAGCGGTGGGGGGGCAAGGCCTGACATGTCGAAGAGGGCCGGAGCTCCTAGCGGTGGCCACTGAAGTTCTTGTCGACGTGTGATGGCCAATGGCTTCCTCGATGATGCGTACGAAGGGGACGACAACATCGACCACGATGATGACAGCCATTTTTTTATTTTAGAGAAATCAATCTCTTTTCTAGAACGGTCTATGATCTCTATCCATCCTAGACAGCTTGAAAACGATCTGGGATGAAGGCCTCAAACACTCAACTTCAGAAGGAACCATCTATATCCCAAACACTCAATTCAAGACGGAACCGTCTGCATGACGATTTTGAACCATCTAAAATGTGGTTTTGTGTAGTAGCGTGGGGATCATGACTAGGTAGGGGAGGTGAGCGGCTTCATGTTGTTTGACCAAATTCCTACTCATGCTTAGCCATGAGAGGAGGAAGAAAAAAAGAGAGATGAGAAGACGAAGAGAAAGAGAGAGCAAGGGTCAACCTGTCGGGTGATTTGTTGTCTTAGTCAGCTCCATATCACTTGATATTAGGATGAGGTTCTGACAAATCATGTTCAGATGAGGATTATGTGATAAAATCAGGCACAAGCTTTCGAAATTAAATATTATAAAAGTTGTTGGTTTGTCACAAACTCCTGGAAAAAAAAGGAATTTACTCTAATAATTCCTCCCATTCACTGATCTCGTGCTTGTCATCGCGGTGAAATATGCACATGTTTCGTTGTTTGGCTAGCTCACTACCACAGAAAAGCTCATCGCACACGGGTAAAAAAGCTCATCGCATACGGTTTCCAGCCCGTATGCACGGGCTGGTCAGCGATGTGGGGGGCACATCGCACACGGGTCCAGCGCCGTATGCGATGATACGCACATCGCACACGGCTTTTTAAATAGGCCCGTGTTTTTAAATAGGCCCGTGTGCGATGAGTGCCCACATCGCACACGATTTAGTTCTTTCTACCGTGTGCGATGGCTCGAGACATCGCACACGGGTCCACCGTATGGACCGTGTGCGATGAAGATACACGTCGCACACGCTTCAAAAATAGGACCCGTGTGCAATAAGATCCCACATCGCACATGGTCATAGTTTCAGAACCGTGTGTGATATTTGTCCGCATCACACACGGTTATTTGGTCTTAACCGTGGGCGATGACTGCTCGTTATCACACACGGGTGTATATTTCGGACCGTGTGCGATGAGTAGCCACATCACACACGGTCCAATGCTCCGGTCCGTGTGCGTTTACTGGCACATCGCCCACGATTCGGGCCGTCGAACCGTGTGTGATGCTGGGAATGCAACAGTAGCGACAATTGAAAATCTCAGGCAACAATACCATTTTACAGAATTCATCGGCCACATTCACAGAATTCATTATTCAGCCACATATATACGCAGATTTCATCCATCAGGCAAAATACATGGATTTGATCCAAACACAAATAAAACAGAGATCACATACATTTCACAGCCGACATATAAGCAAATTGAATCAATTGAATATGAGTTGACCCATTCACAGCTACGTAAACAGGAGTTCACAGCCAACATTTATACAAGTTTGGATCTGACAAGGTTGACAGCCAACATAAAGAAAATAAATACCTCACAACGAAGAAAATAAATACCTCACAACGAATTAAGGTGATCTGAATTGTCCCTTTTCCGCTATGACATGCGTGAGGAAGAAGTAGGCAAACTGTCCTCTAATGTTGACAATATCGGTTTGACTCAACGGTGCTTTGTCCATCGAATTCAAAATCTGCACGAAGTAATTAAATTCAGATTTAGGTGCATGTAGGTAAAAAGTAAAATCTTGAGTCTCACATACAGTACTAACCGTAGGGAGGTCAGCAATGCCTCTTGTCTTCGAACTCGAAACAATCCTTGTCATTTGCTTACAAACATAAAAAGCACAAAGGTTGGTTCTTGCTGGCTGCTGGTTACACTGAAAAGTTGTTGAGGAATTACGGCATCAATTAGGGCATCAATTAGCATTACTTACCACTTAGGAGGAATGTTGTACCAATTGTTACCTTCACCAAGTCGTCGGCTCCTTAGTCCAAGACCGCCCAGTCCCCATTTGGTGAGCACCTCCCTCCACGCTTGGCGTACTCGGCGAAAGCACTATGCAAGAATTTCCTTATCTCCGATAGTCGTAATGTGCCGCTTGCAAGGAATCAAGGTGGACGGCTTTGCTCCATTTAGGTATGATGATAATTAAGATCCAATGTTCACTGCAAAAGAAAGATATCACAACCTGTGTGGAATGATGACAATGGTATAAAAACACACATACTCCTGGTTGTATGGAAGGAGAATGAACTCTTTGTTCTGTTGAGCGATCAACGCGCCGACGACATAATTAAAGATCAATTGCTTATTCGCCTCGATTTGTTGCTTCGAGACCAACTGTGGGTCGAGGAAACCCACCGGTTGTTTCCGAGCCTCGCATTCGGTGATCATTTTCCTAAGCATACGAAAGAAAAGAGGTATCATTTACGAAACAAAAGAGAGTTGCCAGAATATGGAATTCCTTGTAAAATACTTACAATGTCCAGCATCTCATGAGGGAGGCATCGAGCTGACCCAGGTTGAAGAGGAGAAACAAGTCTTCGAAGTCCACCGTGCAACAATTATTTATATCATGAAGGAAATGCTCCTTCTTGAACCACACCGGAATGCTCGACTCACCGGCTTCACATAGTTTCATATAGTGGTCATGTAGCCTTCTGCATATCAAACCTGCTACTGCCAAGTCTTGTGGGGCTAGCAATGGCTCTCCTTTCACGTACTTCCTTATGACCTCCGCCGGGGGGAAACAATCGGTTCAATTCTTCGTCCGTTATGAACCCCAGCTCCTTGGCCTTGCCCTGGCCCTTGGCCTTGCCCTGGCCCTTGGCCTTGCCCTGGCCCTTGCCCTTGGCCTTGCCCTGTCCCTTGCCCGTGCCCTTCAGCGGTGCTGATCTCGTACTTCTAATCTGCACTGGTGCGGGCGGTGACGGTAAGTCAACATCTCCTGGTGTCGGAAGCACCGGCGCTTGCTTGGGTGACCCTTGAGGTTGTGGGCACGAAGGCGACGCAGACGGCGTGTTCATGACGGGATGTGGTGCGAAGAGCGGCTCAGATTCAGCAGGCAATGGTGGGGAAGCAGGAGGCGGTTCTGATGTGAAGAGCATAAGGAGTATGTCCTTCTTCGGCCACTGGACGAAGGACATTTCCGCCTGTCCCAAGGTCTGGAGTTCGGCATCCTGGCTTACGTGGAATAGCGGGAGGCTCTGGAAGCCAGGCTCGACTTTATCGACGGTGCACCTCGCGAACCCTGGCTGTATCGGTACACCGTGCACGGTAGCTCCCTCAGCCGGTGGATGAACCAATCCGGTAGCTGCCACCAACGGAAAAGCCATGTGCGCTGTTGGCACTTGTAGCTTGCACTTCGTCGGCCCCATGATGTCATCGATAGGAGACCTGCCGGTTGTTTCCTCATGGCCTTCAACCGCATCGGGAGCTGACGCACAGCTACTCCTGCGTGCACCGGGGCTTGGGTGTGCAGCAGCTTCAACCGCTTGCGATCTGTACGCCTCCTCCCACGCAGCTCTTTCTTTCGCGAGCCTTTCGTCCATCATGCCTGCAAATTGGGCGAGTATCTCTTTTTTCATCTCTTCTTTTTTCTGCTCCGCTCTCGCCCTTTTCCTCGCACGCATCTCCTCCGCGTCTTGAGGGAAGGCCTTCCTACGGGCAACATTGGTCCCGACCGCCCTACAACGACTCGAGGGCTCCTTGGTTCCCAATGCGGCCGTGAGAATGTCGTTGCACCCTTGAGGCTGAAATGAGCCTTGCGAAGCCTGGACACTTAGCTCTTTCTGCACATAAAGACATATAATTAGTAGGTACATAAGCATAATATTGTCGTAACTATAAACCGACGACTGAATGAGGTAGTCGCTCTTACCATAGTTTGGTACACTTCCTGGTCTGCTGGGTTGGGTAACACAACCTGACCCAAGGAATCGGTTGTACACCTCACCCTCAGGAAGTCTCTTGCCCAATCTGCCGCAACATCAGGAAAAGGCACATCGGCTCCCCAAAGGTGTAGGTTCTCGTCCTCCCTGTCTCAAATCTTTCGCTTCCCATAGTATCCTTTGACCCCTATTCTATGGGGGTGTTTGTTCTTCGCGATTAGAGCCCTGCCTGCCGCACTCTTGGCTTGAAAATCCGGCGTTCGCCGCATCTCCACAAATCTGGCCCACTGCTTGGGTAGAATGTGTGGATACTTTCCGAAGGGATCCTTATTCTGCTTCATAAACTTCATGTGCAACACGTACTTAAAATTCCTAAAAGCATCATTTGCCTTCGAGAGTGCACATTGTTCCACCTGCATTTTTCATTGCTCCGGCACCCTGAAGTGTTGCATGATCTCTAGCACTATGGTGTTGCGCAGGTTCTTACTAACCTTTGTCCAATCCTCGAAGTGAATGGGGACCCTTTCCCTTAACACTGCCCCGCACATGGTTCGGAACTTCCTCTCCGTTTTCTCTGGTTCCGTAGGAGCCCCAGTTCTATCGTCAATGGCCTCCACTTGCCATACTCCTTGGGGCTTTTTGCTTGGTTTTCTAATTCCTCTGGACTTCTTCACAGCTGACAGGGTTTTCTGCTTGATCAGTGGTGGTCCCTTCCGGCTGTGATGAAGAGTTCTCTTCGGTCTCTCTCGGAGAGAAGTCCGGCCATTCATTACCGGACGTCATAGCTAACTAATAGGATGATAATGGCATAAATAAGAAGAAGTAAATCAAGTGCCAGCACAAATAATGTCTACATGCAAATATTTGCAAGCAGCACTGGAACACACGCGTTCATATAGCCCTATCTTGCGACTCGTTGTGAGGAGACGGAGAACCCTAACCTGTCGGGGAGTGTGTTGGGGAGGCAAGCGCTCGGGGAGGGGGAGGCAGGCGATGGGAGACCTCGAGGCGGTCGGGAGATGGGGAGGCGGCGCTCGAGGACTCAACGATAGGGAGCCGGCGACCGGAGATGGCGAGGCGGCGCTCGGGGAGGCGGGAGGCGACGGAAATTCGGGCGAGGCGGCGCACGCGAAGTCGAAATGTTTTGATGGACGGACGGGGTGACCTAGGTACTACTTGTACGGGGCTAGCCATCGCACACGGTCACATATTACGGCCCGTGTGGGATGTAACATCCATTGCACACGGGTGTGTAATGCTAACCGTGTGCGAAGTGATCACATACGGGTTACTGGTAACACCCGTGTGCGATGTGAGTAACATCGCACACGGGTATGATTAGGTCTCCGTGTGTGATGTGTATCACATCGCACATGGATATGGATCCGTAACCGTGTGCGACACGAAGAGTCGCCCCTGTAAACCTCCGTCTCTTCGGTTTCTCAACTTCACTCCTATAAACCGCCGCCTCGTCGGTTTCTCTACTTCACTCCTATAAGCCAAGCCTCTAGCCTCGTCGGTTTCTCTACTTCATTCCACGCCGTGCTCTGTCGAACCTCTTCTTCCTTACCCCTCCAGCCACCTCCTCCATCTGTCGTAATGGCCGCTGCAGGGAGCTCTTCGGGGAAGCAGAAGCGCGACGAGTCGCCCATCCGCGAGGACCGCGTGCAGATGACCATGCCCATCTCCCGCACCACTGCCAAGGCATTGGAGTTTGTCGAGTATGGACCCACCGAGGGCACCCTCCTCTGTGCGTACTACTCCGACCCCGTCCATTACTCTGGTGCGTATGCCGTCTGGTGTATCCTGGAGAAGAAGTTTCCGCGGCACGTCGGATTTTTCCTCGAAGCTCACCACCAGCCGGGGCTTACCCTCATCCACTGCAGGGACCCCAAAATTGGCCTGCGCCTCCACGCGAAGTGCATCCGGTGGGGTGACGAGATGGTGAGCTTCTACATAGTTAAAAATATCTCGGCTCTCACTCCTGACCCTGTGGACGAAGATCTGCTGCTGGAGTCCGTGTAGATAGTTTGTATTTTCCTTTGCTTTTGTTATGTAATGTGTTATGTATTTTCCTTTGCTTTAGTTTGGAAATGTGTTATGTAATGTGTTGTTAAACGGTGTTGGAAATGTGTTATGTAATGTCTTGTTAAACGGTGTTGGAAATGTGTTGTTAATCTGTGTTCCAAATGTATGCTTAATCTGCGTTCGAAATGTCTACTTTCCGCTTGTAAATGCCTTGTTAATCTGTGTGAAAATGTCTTCTCCATCAGTGTTGCAAATCACAGAGCAGACGGTTAGATGACCTGTGGTAGGCCACATCGCATACGGGCTGCAGCTTCTAACCGTGTGCGATGTGACCAAGACCACATCGCACACGGGCTGAGCGAGTTTACCGTTTGCAACATAAGTGACATCGCACACGGGCTATTTGCTTACAATTGTATGCGATGTGAGGATTTGATCCTCTACAGTACGACCGATTATGTATTCGACATATATGATTATCAGAATCAAAATTCCACGATGATTCCACAAGATAATTGTGCGATCACTTTTCGAAACATAATTTGCTAACTTCAACAGATTGCATATTCAAAATGAGTACAGATTTGGCTCAAAAACAAATTTGAGTACTAGGCCAGATTCAAAATAAATCATGAATCCACTACATGATGACTTCCTTTGTACACTAGCCCGTCGAAATGATCTTGGCGTACGTAGTAGCAAGTTTCCCCTTGGTCTTGCTCGTCGATTCTTATGCGTTCTCCAATAGATGGCAACTCATCGAACTGGTTGTATTCATCCTCGTCGACAACATTCTCAACTCCTACGATCCTCCTTTTTTCATGCATCACTACATGGCAGTTCTTATGTGCGAGGTCTTTTACATAGAAAATTTGGGTAGCTTGGGAGGCTAAAATGAAGGGTTCATTCATGTAACCCAATTTGCTGAGGTTGACATAAGTATGGCCGTAATTGTCGACTTTGACATGTCTGAGATCGACCCATTTGCACTTGAACAGTGGAATCCAGAATGTCACGTAGTCAAGCTCCCAAATCTCCTCTATGATCCCGTAGTAAAATTCCTTCTGTCCATCTGTATCTATGGCTTCCACTCGGACAGAGCTATTCTGAAATGTGGTCTTCTCATCTCGATCCTTCGTATAGAACGTGTACCCATTCAGGTCGTACGCTTCCCAACTATGAACTGTAAATGCTGGCCCCTTGGCCAACCAGGTTAGCGTGTCATCTATCGGCCCGTCTACGATACGGTTCTGCAACCACTGGCTGAATGTAAGGTTGTGCTTGTTCAAGATCCGACTGTATGGCACATTTGGGAACTCTTGCCGTAGCTTGTTCAGGTGTTCTTCTATATAAGGGGAAACTATGGTCATGTGCTGCAAGACCGTAAAATGGGCAATGTCAAATAGATGAGTATCCTTCCAGCTGACTTCTTTTCCGACAGTCCCTTTTCCAGATAGCCTCCCCTCATGGCGAGACCTGGGCACACCAATAGGCTGTGAGTTGTGCATGTAATCGGTGCAAAATTCAACCACCTCCTCCGACGTATATCCTTCTACGATACTGGCCTCGAGCCGATACCGATTCCGAACATAGTGCTTAAGTATTCCCATGAACCGCTCAAACGGATACATGCTGCGTAGGAACACAGGCCCGCACATCTTTATCTCGTACACAAGGTGTGTAACAAGATGCACCATGACATCGAAGAACGAGGGTGGGAAGAACATCTCAAGCTGGCATAGAGTCTTCACAACCTCCTCTTACAGATCATCCTGTGTATTGGGATCCATGACCTTCTGAGATATCGAGTTGAAGAAATCATAAAGCCTCATGATCGCCTCTCGAACTTTTGTGGGCAGAATATTTCTGATTGCCACCGGGAGCATCTGTGTCATCATTACATGGCAATCGTGTGACTTCATGCCAATTAGTTTCTTGTCTTCCATTGAAACAAGACTCCTGATGTTTGCGCAATGACCAGAGGGGACTTGGACACTACACAGGAAGCCCAAGAACTCTATGATTTCCTTCTTGGATAAAGTGTAACAGGCAGGTGGGAGATACGTCTGGCCCTTATCTTTCTTTACTAGAGCTAACTCTGGTCTGATGCCCAAATGGACCATATCCATTCGTGACTTGATGCCATCCTTCGTTTTGTCTTTCATGTTCAGTAATGTACCAAGAACGCTGTCACATACGTTCTTCTCGACGTGCATGACATCGATGCAGTGACGTACATCTACATCCTTCCAGTAAGGTAAGTTCCAGAAAACTAATTTCTTCTTCCACACGCTCTTCTCACGGGGACGTTTATGTCCCTTGCCAAGCACGACATTCACATCCTTCACCATCTCACTGACCTCTTCGCTAGTAAAAGGCCTTGGATTCGCGCCTCTTTCTGTATTGTCGTCAAATTGTTCCTTCATGTTACGGTAAGGGTGATTTCTTCTCAAGAACCTCCGATGACGCATGTATACGGTTTTGCGCGAGAACGGAAGCCAGACACTCGCAGTTTCATCTATGCACGTGACACATGCTTTGGCTCCCTTTGTACTCTGCCCCGAAGCATTAGCAAGTGCTGGATAATCCTGGATGGTAAGGAGTAATAGTGCACGGAGATCGAATGACTCCTTCTTGTACGCATCCCATGCCCTTACCCCTTTCTCTTTCCACAATGTTTGTAGTTCTTCCACTAGCAGCCTGAAGTAAACGTCGATGTCATTTCCAGGTTGTTTTGGCCCTTGGATAAGCATCGACATCATGATGTACTTCTTCTTCATGCACAGCCAAGGAGGAAGGTTGTACATACACAGAAGCACAGGCCAAGTGATGTGTCTGCTGCTCATGCTGCCAAATGGATTCATTCCATCTGTACTCATTGCGAATCTTACATTCCTTGGGTCATCGCCGAAGGTTGGGTACTTCGTATCGATTCTTCTCCACTGGGCAGCATCAGCCGGGTGTCTCATCTTTCCATCATTCTTACGTCCCTCCGCATGCCAACGCATCAGCTTCGCTTCCTTCGGGTTTGCAAACAAACGCTTCAAACGAGGAATTACAGGCAAGTACCACACAACCTTATTAGGGACCCCCCGTCTTGATCTCATCATTGGCCTTGTCTTTGTCTTTTACAAACTTACGCTTGTATCGAGGAGCTTTGCATATCCGACATGAACGCAAATCTTTGTACTCATTGCGATAAAGCATACAGTCATTCTTACATGCGTGCATCTTCTCTACTTCTAGTCCCATGGGGCAAATCACCTTCTTGGCTTCGTAGATGTTTTTTGGTAACTTATTTTCATCTGGAAGCATGTCTGCAAAAGACCCACATCTTTGTGAAGCTCGTGTCCGACCATCCGCTTTCTGCCTTCAATCTCAAGAGGTCAAGTGTTGCTGATAACTTGGAGTGCTTTGCCTTGCAGTTTGGATACAGTGGTCTCTCGGCGTCTTCCATCAAGCCCATGAATTCCCTGTATTCTGCATCATCGTGGTTGCTCTCAAAATCATGAAACATTTGTTGCAGATTTGGAATAGCAGTTTCATCGCCATCGGAATCACAATCGTCGCCATCTGGCTGCCCACACTACTACAAAAAAGGTCATCCGCTATACCTTATCACTGACGGGCAGGAAAAAACCCGTCAGGCTTCTCACCTATCACTGACGGGCAGGAAAAAACCCGTCAGTGGTGACACTATCAGATGTTCCATTTCACGGGAGAAAAGTCATCACTGACGGGTAATAAAGTGGGCCCGTCAGTAATGACTTCAGCAGAAACATGAGATTCCAAAGAAAAGTCATCACTGACGGGCGTGAAGTTAGACCCATCAGAGATAACGAGAATATCACTGACGGGCAAAAACTCGGCCGTCAGTAATGACTTCAGCAGAAACATGAGATTCCAAAGAAAAAGTCATCACTGACGGGCGTGAAGTTACACCCGTCAGAGATAACGAGAATATCACTGACGGGCAAAAACTCGGCCGTCAGTAATGACTTCAAAACCCGAAATTTTCACTCATCACTGACGGGTCTCTTTTTTAACCCGTCAGTGATGTGATCCCGCCAACTCGAAAATTCAAAACCCGAAATTTTAGAATCCCACGTGGTATATAATACAACTCAGTGCAGCGCACTCAGGGCACTCCATTCCACTCAAGCCACTCCACTCCATCTCCCTTCCACCCTCCTCTCTTCTCCTTCCTCAAGCACCCTCCTCAAGCACCTCCTCAAGCACCTCCTCAAGCATCCCACCGTTGGATCCTCCTCTCCACTGCCGGCCCCTCCTCCTCTCCACTCCATGGAGTCACGGTGAGCACCTCATCTTCCTCCCTCCTCTCCTCCCTTCCACCCTTCTCTTCCTTCTCATCTACTAGTGCCTAAATTTTTATTTTTAAATTTTTTTTCTCGTATTTTTTTGTAGCAGCTCTACTCCCTCACGGTTCGGAATCTACAAAAATTACTGCATTTGGAGCTCGGGAAGAAGTTCAACGGAGGGAACGGAGGGTTCGGTAGGGAGATTATTCGTTCGTAGGCCGAATTTAGAGTGAAATTTTTTTATTTTAAAAAAATTTCTTGTATTTTTTTCTAGCAGCTCTACTCCCTCACGGTTCAGAATACGCAAAGATTACTGCATTTGGAGCTCGGGAAGAAGTTCAACGGAGGGTCGAAAGAGGCGACGTTTCGTTCGGAGGGGCAAAAGTCAGTCTTAGAGGGCGAATTTGGAGGTGAAAAATGTAGTGTAGATTTTTCAGATGCGCCTCGTCGATACGGTCATTTTGAGTGGTCGTGGACCCAAAACGGACACCGTATGCAAAAGTTATAGCCATTTTAGTGAAACCCTACCCGGCACTGCCCGGGTAGGGCTTTTTTTTGCGCCTCTGAAAACGTCATCACTGACGGGTGTAATACCTCACCCGTCAGTGATGTGAGTCATCACTGACGGGTCCAAATATTCTACCCGTCAGTGATGACGTTTTCAGTTTTTTTTGCGCCTCTGAAAACGTCATCACTGACGGGTATAATACTTCACCCGTCAGTGATGTGAGTCATCACTGACGGGTCAATATTCTACCCGTCAGTGATGACTTTTTTCGCGCATCTAAAAATGTCATCACTGACGAGTGGATTGTTTGACCCGTCAGTGATGACCTTTATCAGTGACGGGTAATTTACCCGTCACTGATAATACGAGTCACCACTGACCATAGTTACTGACGGGACGGGTACCCGTCACTGATAATGGTTTTCCGCCCGTCAGTGTTGACGTTTTATGTAGTAGTGCCATCATATGGGTTTGGCATATGATGATCGCCGTCTTCGTTTTCTACGTGCATGACCGGCGGCTCTTCACCGTGCTTGGTCCAGCATGTATATCCCGTCTTGAAACCCCTCCGAAACAAATGCTCTTCGATCACTCTTGGGTCCTCCCACGGTCTAGAGTTTCCACATTCAACACATGGACAGAAAATCAGCCGTTCCCCCTTGTTCCTCATGTCTGCCTCCGCGAGTTTCATGAAACGAACGACGCCACTGATGTATGCTCGACTTGTACGACTCTCCGACATCCAACCTCGATCCATCTATAGGATTTCAAACAACAGAAAAATTACATGGCATGATTTTGCTAGCACTGCATGCAGAATACCCGGATCTAAAAATTAACCGAAGGACAACTACTTGATGCTGATTATACACGTACTCTGTCTTAATTGCTAGCAGAGTTGATCACATACAGCTAGTTGCCTCGGCAAGCCACTGCCTCCGCCGCCGCAGCTGCCGCCCGCCGCCACTCCAATTAGCCGTCGTGCGCCACTCCCGCCCTTACAACAAGCCACCGTTCCCGCTGCGCTCGAACTGGAGCATTTAGGTCGAGCTCGGTACTGGTACACAGGGGTCACTTATGACATCGCACACGGTCATCAAACAAAATCCGTCACTGATGGTGGCTACCTACGCAAACCAGAACGAGATATCACACACGGTCACTAGAAAAAAGCGTGTGCGATGTGGATCCACATCGCACACGGTTCCTATGAACTAACCGTGTGCGATGTTCAATGAGGCACATCGCACACTGCAAGTTTGAAATAACCGTGTGCGATGTGAGGCACATCGCACACGGGCCTGAAATGTTGCCCTTGTGTGATGAGACTTACATACCAGACAGTGTTTTCGTTGTATGTTTCTTGACTTCATCAGTTCATTTCGCTTGCCACCTCTTAAAAATAGAATAACATCCCAGCATGCACAGGACAATATATATCACAAGCATCCACAACACAAATTAATGAATTTTCTGCATCTCAATTCCACATCTCAAATTTGACAACTCCACATCTCAACCATATATATATGTACAACACATTCGACAGCGCACAGTTGCTAAAGAATTTTGCACATCTCAGTTTCATATGGAAAGGAACTATCTAGGGCTTGGTTCATGGGTAGAAAGTGCTAGCTAGTGTGTTTACACACTTGATTAGAAATGGACTCTTTAGAGTGCGACGACGCACTAGAATGCGATATCTGTGTGCACCTCCCCTTAGGCTCTGGTTTCATCTTGACCTCTGATCGAAGCACACAATCATGTCAGTCACAATTTACAATTTAGCACGGTATAATCAGCGTATAACAAAGTACAGAGGTTCGGAAGGTAATACCTAGAGGAAGGCGTCTGATATGTCACGTAGTTTTCTTGTGCAGTGTAACCGCAATAGAGCGTCGTCACCATTGTGACATTGCGTTTACACTGCACAAGACACTCTTTCCAAAAGAAGTGTCTTGTGCAGTGCAGCGCAGTGTCACGAACGCGACGGAAAACGGCAGCCTCCATCGGCGCCAGCGCTGCTGCAAGGCGGAGGAGCGGTTGCCGGCCTCGAGGAAGAGGCGGCGACCGGATCCGGACTCGTGGGGGCTCGGGGAGGAGGCGGCGGTCGGATCCAGGCTCGAGGAAGAGGCGGCGACGGATCCGGGCTCGGGGAGGAGGCGGCGGCCACAGCGCGGTGCCAAAGACTGTCAGGGTTCCCGCGTGTATAAATAGAAGAAGTTTTGATATCGCACACGGGGTTATCAAAACTAACTGTCACCGATAATTACAACATCGCACACGGTTATCAAACAAAATACGTCACTGATCTTTTTCACACACGGTCCGTTCCTATGAAGCAAAGGTGTGCGATGTGACTGAAATAACCATGTGCGATGTGAGGCACATCACACACGGAATCTCCGAAATAACCGTGTGCGATGTGTGGAACATCGCACACGGTCCTAGAAAATACCCGTGTGCGATGTTTCTCACACGTTTCTCAGAAAAAACCGTGTGCGATGTGCCTCACATTGCACACGGACCAGTTTACCGTGGCACATCACACACGGGCCTGAAATGTTGACCGTCTGCGATGTTCACATTGCTGACGGGTTTCGGATAACCGTGTGCGATGAGGGGTCTTAAAAGACCAGTTCTGTACTTGTGGCTGTTTTGGTAATCTATAGAAAATGCGCTAAATATCGTGTCTTGGCTAATAGAAAAACAAAAAAATATCTATCCTTGTCGTAGGTGTAGATGCTTTTATTTTGATGTATCTTAGAAATTAACTAGATTTAATTTAATTTGTCAAACATAATGCTAAGTTTTTCGTAGCTATTGTACTGCACAATACACAGACCGCTAACTAACTCAAAACTCCTACGAGGAGAGCTGTGATGATCATCGATGTATGCACCGTAGGTAGCAGGTCACGAAGTCTAACCTCACAGATCGACCGACACAAGTGCCACGTACAATACCGCACTAACTGCTGGTCGTGAGATTTGACACCGCTAGTACCCCAACGGACCTATGGTTTCTTTTCCCTTCCAGAGCACGTGTATATCACGAGGTGGAACCTACACATTATGCAGTACGTACTAGCTAGCAATCAAGAGGCATTGATCCAGGTAATCCCCAGCGCCCCTCTTTACGCGCGCCTATATTTATACCCACCCAAACCCCACCACAAAAACACGCAACAACTAAGATAGCACCACACTAGTAAGCATGAAAAGTATTATATATGCACATGTACACCAGATGATTGATGACGTTTTGGCAGATGCCACCTATATATTGTCGTCTCTGTCTACTACACGTACCTACACGAACAGTATCAGACATAAATGTACGTATAATATAATTGGACACTGACTGGGCCCATCACTATATGCATATGCATGCATCACATTTGCTGCCCGGTTGTGCTGGCAAGAAGTAGGGTCGAATGGACCTGTGTGACTTGTGAGCTGATCGACCTGCCAAACTGGGGTGTGTTTAAGGAGAGGAATGTCCAGGAACTGTACAGTTAGGAGTTAGTTAAGGCGTCCTCGACAGGCCATGCATACACTGCTCACCTTGATTCAGAGGCGAAGAGCTCACTCTTCTTCTTTTTGCATGATTAGGGATCAGACGTCTAGAATATTCTGGTATTGGATGAACGTTTGTGAAAATATTTATACTATATGATGAAAACATTTTATTAATACATAAGTACTAAATTTTTTGAACTAATACAATATAATATTATCATATAATAAATTTCGTGCAACGGAAATATTTTTGCTGTCCGATGAAAATGTTTTTTTCATTCCATGGAACTTGTACTCTTTTCTTTTTCTTCGGAGTGATAAAAAATTAGACTATAGATGTATAGTGTTTTCTTTTTTTTCTTTCGAGGGATCAATGGCTTTCCATGGATGGAATCATGGAAGAGCTCACTTTTTTCTTGAAAGATCTTGGCCAGGCTTTCCATTGCGGAGATGCAAAAATTAGAGGAACTGCAAGCAGCCCAAAAGTGCATCTAATGGGCTGGCCATGAAATAAAACCGGTGTCAGTTAGAATGTCATGGCAGTTTCTGGTTGCGGCCCATCCATGGAACATTTATTTCCAATGCATCTTTGCTTGCTAAGCTACACAAAATCGACGGTTAGCAAGCAACAAATTACTAAGCACTAGGACAAGTTTAGTTTCCGATTTGAGCCTACAAGATTGGAGCATTTAGTAGGTGCTGCATGTGGGGTGTGCACGCGTAAATATATTTACGAGTACTGAGTTTTCACTACTATAGAAACCTATATCACTGATGCACAAAAACTAGCATCACTAATGGATTCCGAGTGTACGGTACCCGTCACTAACGAGTAATTGTGGACGCCCGATAATGTTGACACTATTATCAGTGATGGGCAGCTAACGTAACCTGTCTGTGTTGACAATATCGTCAGTGACAGGCGGCTAATGTAACTCGTGAATGTTGACATTGTCATCAGTGAAGGACGGCTACTGTAACCTGTCCATGTTGACATTGCCATCAGCGATGGGCGGCAAACGTAACCCATCTCTGATAACTTTACATTAATAATGGACCACAATCGTAACCCATCCATGATGATATTTCATCAATGACAAATACCTACCATGACCTGTCAACAGTGACATTTCATTAGTGACGGTTGCATACCACAATCCGTTAGTGATATTTCCTTACACCAAGAAAGGTTTTTCCTTTTTTTAGCTAGTTTCAGGATCTGCTAGCTATTCCCTGTGAAACAGCAAATCACATCACGTATATAGCCATCATCACAACACATATGGATACAGTCAAATTACATAACATATAAAACCATCACATAATGATGTTGCATTAGAAATGAACTCAAATTGTTCAAAATAGATTTAGTTTATTGTCGTCGACTACGCGGTCGGACAATAAACTTGTGGCACCCCCGGTCGAGTGCTGGGTCACCCGGGTGTGCGCGAGGGACAGTGGAACGGAGCGCGAAGCAGCAGCGAATACTTAGAGAAAATTTGGGTGAGCCAAGAAGTTGGTGTGTCTCATATTCCGTACCCCCAACTTGGGGGACGCTCCCCTATTTATAGGCCTCGGAAGCGCAGTGCCAGATTACAATCCTGCCCCTAGGCAGGTTATGGTCTTACCCCTGATCCGCTGTACGGACGAGGGCTCATAGGTCATTTGTACATCGCCTGCGGAGGCATATACCCTAGCATCTACGTGACGTCCGGTACGACATGCTGTACGGGACGTCACTTTACAGGACCCTGGTTGGGGGTTGTCTACACTCCAGGCTGTCGGACGTCGCCCGCCGCCCAAGTCGTCACGTAGGGATCCGCACTCCGCACGCATCAGCGCTTGTACTCCGCGTGCATTAGCACCTGTACTCCGCGTGCATCTGCGCTTGTACTCCGCGTGCATCAGCGTCTACTCTCCGCATGCGCTCCGGACTATCACGCGGGTGTTAGTTCGGATATCCAAACATTCCCACCCATTGGCGGGGCGGTCCCGATGACACCTAAGCTGCAAAGGAGGTAGATGTAAGTCCATAATAAGTATGCGCTCCTTATCAACACTCGTTTCCATTCGGGGCGCGCGGGGACCCCTCCCACAACAGTAGCCCATTGCCGGTGCGGGCAGTCGAGAAACGCCCGTCCGGATCGGCGTTACACCCCTAAGAAGGGGTTGACGCACGGCCCGACTAACGAGGCTTACCCCCGGAGTCGAACTCCCATCTCCGTCTTCATCTGGCAAACAAGTCCTTCATACTCGACGCAGAGGCGATGCATTCGGGGGACACGGACTATCCGGAGCGAGGGCGCTGGAGCGGAGACACCATCATGCCGCGTTGTGTCATGCGACTACTTTGATCATGATTGAGACCGGACAGGATTCGGGCTCAGGTCAATTTCATACCAACAGTTCTCTGGCTACTCATGCTCTCAAGTTGTTGATGGACAGTTCCTCACACCGCGACGATAAGCAAGCAAACAACTAGGTCGAACCCACAGTGCAGGTATCATGTTTCATGTGTGTGTGCACACCCGCCCGGACCGGATCTCGAAGGCACGTCATGAGCGCCTCAGTCGATGCCATTCTTATTTTCGGTATTGTGCACTTGCGTCAAAAACTGGGGACGTCACGCTTGGAGTACACACACCCGGAGCCCGGGGGTGCTCGGGGACGGACCAGCCTGACTAGAATAGAGGCCAGCGCGGTCTACTCAGAACTCGGGTTCCTTTTGTTCGTTGCATCCGAACGTGGTTAAGTGGGCTGCTGCTTCTTTACTCACACAAAGCTTGCCATGGCCCAATGGTTGGAGCACCGGGGAGCTGAGAATAGAGCTCGCGGGAGATAGCATTTTTTTGTTAGATCTGTTTGGCGGCCGGAGCGTGCCGTCCTCGCCGATCCGGAGTTGGCGTGGCGATTTGGTCGCGCACCCGGAGTAGGCAACCTGGTTGAGCATCTTCCGGAATACGCGGGGCTACGTCCGGAGTATGCTCGGCTTGCACCCGGAGTAGATGGGAGCCGCATCCGGAGTACGCACGAACAGTGTTGTTCTTGCTGATCCGGAGTGACCCTATGTAAAACGCCCGAAGCAACGGATCTGGAGTACGAGCGGCAACCCGACTTGCACATCCGGAGTAGGCGACCCGGTGCTCGCCCGGAGTTAGTGCTAGTCACATCTAGAGTAGGCGACCTGGTTACACATTCGGAGTTCACTCAGGCTGAATTCGGAGTGCACGCGGCCGTGTCCGGAGTAGACATGCGCAGTGTCCGGAGTACGCGCGGGCCATATCTGGAGTACACGTGGGTCGCATCCTGGGGTTCACGAGCCGTTCCGGGTGGTCTCGTCGCAACTATAGTAGGCGTGTCATCCGGAGTAAGCACGGCGAGTACGAGGTGCACATGCATCGAGGAAGGCACACAGCGTCAGGACTATGTGTGCTGCCCCTGGGCGAGCACGCCGTGCTTGGAGGAGCGTGCACACGCGCGGTGCCGCGCCCGAAGCTATGCCGGCGTGCACGGAGTAGAGCCCATGGCTTCCCGGGGCACTCGTGTCTGGGACACGAGTGCAGAGTAGGCTGCGTGTCCGGAGTTCATGCCAAAGCGGACGCACTGTGCCCGAGGCAGGAGAGCACGTGTTGGAAGGACGATGCGCCCGGGGTAGGCGACGCGTCCGGGGTAGAGCACGTACGCCAGGGTTTGAGGCTAGCGAGTGACCCTAAATTCGGTACGTTCTTTTTACTTGGTGTGTTGGGGGCATGTTTAGAACATACGGTCGGTCGTCTCCTGATGGTTGGAGCTGCGGGCATACAGGAGTAGGTCGCGGGATCAAATCCTGCTATTGGTATTTTTTGCCGGATTTATTCAGCGGCCAAGGCGTGCTGTCCGTGGCATCCGGAGTACGTACGTGAAGCGTCCGGAACTCGCGTAGGCTGCATCCAGAGTACACACGAGAAGCACCCGGAGTACGCGCAGGCCGCATCCGGAGTACTGGTGATGACGGGGTTTAACTTTCGGAGTACGCTGTGCTCCATGGTGCCCATGCAGCCATGCCCTAGCCTTCATTGGTGCCGTCACGTACGCCACCCACGCTGCCGCCATGACATGGTGCCATCGCATCTGCACCCAGATGTGCGTCTGCATCCTGCTAGCTTGGCCACTATCGTTGCAATCGTTGTTCCCTATCGCCTGCACCATCCCTAGTGGCCGAGTCGTCTCCGGCCCTTCCGCAATCTTGGATGCCTAATAGCAATGTTAGATCGAGTGCCCACTTCCGAGTTAACCAGTTATCGATTCTTTTGCTGCAGCGCTCTATTAACTTTTTGACCCGACATAAATACGATGTATTGCTGCAGCTTTGTCCTTCCTACACGTGCCGTTGATTGAATTTTGAAGGTCATTGTGGTCAGGGTTGTTTCTGCTCGGTGCCCCTTTACAGTGTTCTACTGCGCCTTAAATCAAGATGGCTTCCGCAGCCTTAACCATGGCCCATGGATGCCGAATGGCAAGATGTGAGTCCTCGGCCGTCCAGTGGTTTTGTTTTTGTTTTTTGTTTTTTTTTGTTTACCTCGCACTCCTGATCTTTGGATTTAATTTACGGTGTGTTTTGGGTGCTTCTGCGTGCCTGCTCATAGCTACAATTGAGGTAAATGCTACTGTTGTGCAAGCTGTTAATTTTTTATTCCTCAGCTGATACTCCTCACTTCTGTGTCACTATTTTTCTATGGTAGCGTGTTGCATCGATAATGTTTGCTTTTCTTTTTGCGGGGAACATGGCTAATATCTCTGAACTTCTAAATATCTCCCTCCTCTTGGCTCGGCGCCTTCTCCTCTTTTTATTCCCTTTCTTTTGTTATATCCAAATCATGTTTAGGTAGGTCGCTGCCCCTTTATTAACACAAAGCTAGCGTGTGCCTGTAGGTTAGAGCTGTGGGTTGCGCAGGAGGAGGTCGCGGGATCAAAAACCCCATCAGCAGCAAACATTTTTTTTGTTTGGATTTGTTCAGTGGAGGGGGCGTACCGTCCTTGCTGATACGGAGTAGCCCAGAGTACCAGCGGGAATTGGTTACACATCTGGAGTAGGGGACCTGGTTGTTCGCCCGGACATCTGGAGTAGGGGACCTGGTTGTTCGCCCGGAGTACACGCTGCCCACAACCGGAGTACAAGTGGGCCGCTCCCGGAGTACACTACTGCAGAAACAGCTATAGAAGGCATATTAGCAGTGACGATCACCAAAAAAACACGTCACTGGTAAACCGAAAATTTACCAGTGGCGGGCATCAATTGCCACGTGTCACTTACCAGTGACGAGCACTCATTACCACCCGTCACTGGTAACGTAGCAATTACTAGTGGCGGGCTCACAGAGGAGCTCGTCACTGGTATATTACACACCAGTGACGTGCTGACCAACGTGTCCGTCACCGATAATATTTCCCGCCAAATTTGCTTCTGGCCTGCATACCAGTGGCGGGCTAAGGTTCGGCTCGTCACTGGCATGTTGTTTACCAGTGGCGGGCGTGTCTATGTGCCCGTCACTGGTAAACTGCCCTATAAAAAGCATCAGCGAGCTCGCTGCTGGCCAGTCCACTGGTCAGCAGCGAGCTCGCCGATCGCCTTGACGTCCGCTGCCGCCGTTCACACCCTAGGAGAATTCCTAGCCCTCCAAAATCTTCCCCCACCTCTCCTAGCTCCCTTGCCATCTCTTTCTCCCTTCAAGTCTAGCTAGATCATCACCTCTAGCTAGCTTGCTCTCCCCCAATTCAAATTAATTTGCTTTACCAGGTGATCAGTTTCTCTTGCATTATTGAATGATCTAGTTACGAAAGGTTGATTATGCTCTCCCCCCAATTCAAATATTTGATCCATTTTGTATCATTTTAGTGTATTACTTCTTATTGTCCACCGTGGATGAACTTTGTGTAACACTTTGATCAATAAAATTAATGGATGTGTATGCATGAGTCAACGCAAAGACCGGGGTGCTACCTCTATTTCTTTTAAAATGCATGCATGATTTGTGTATTGCTCTCTCACAAATTTTAGAACCTCTGATTATGTATTTAGTGTATATGTAGTACTATATATCGATGCAATAAAACATATGTTGCACACACCCAAGTGCTTGTAGCATAGCACTCGAGTAAGTGAGACTCTCAATGTAAAAAATATGATGTATTATAACTTCTTAGATGTGCATGAAATGTATTTCGTCATATATGTGAATGTGAGATATGCTTGTGGTACCGGCCGTCGAGCCGAGGCAACATTCGTTGCTTTGTTTATTTTTTCAGGAAAACTGAGTTCAACGTTTTGGCGAAATGTTGCTTCGTCAATATTTTGTCAACGTTCGATACTCAATTTTGCATAATTTTAGCAAAGGTCATGCCGAAATTTTGAATTTTCAACAATTTATTTCAATAACCTGCCAAATCTGAAATGTTTTATGTAATATTTCAAAATCTCAATTGCAAAGAAAACTTTTATTATTTTTTTAGCCTGTCATGAAAGGTTGGTACTAATTAATTTTCGTATATCTTAGGGATCGAATGACCGATGGATCGAAGTTGGATGTATGACGGCGATCGGAACACACAGAGTTTCTATACGTCTTTGAATGAGTTCTTTGATTTCGCCGAGCGAGATATGGTGCGAAAGGGTGGCATGAAGATATGCTGTCCGTGTCGTGATTGCAAAAACCTGAAGATGTACGAAAGGAAATCTGGTTTTTTGCACATGCACCTGGTGCGATGGGGTTTCATGGCAGGTTATACATGGTGGACAAGTCACGGTGAGGAGGATGAGGTTGTTGCCGATGACGAAGGGTTAGATGAAGAAGCAGGACATGGGGAGCCGGAAGCAGAACGTTGGATTATAAAGATGCCGGAGGACATGAAGAGGCCGAAGCGGATACGCGAAGCACGGGGACAATTTGGGCCGGAATGGTCCAGGACCATCACGTGCAAGAGCAGGTTGTGAAAGAGACGAATAACGATAGTGCGGCTCGTAGAGAGGCTGCCAAGTTGGAGACACTGGTGAAAGACTCCGAGACTCCCTTGTATCCCGGTTGCAATCCCGAGCACACTCGCCTCTCAGTCACGCTCGAACTTCTAAGACTCAAGGCACTCCACAACAGCACGGACACAAGCCTTGATGAGACATTGGAGTATCTCGCAAAAGTTCTACCGGAGGGGAACGTGTTGCCTCGTGGTTGCGATGAGGCCAAGAAGGTCGTGTGCCCTCTTGAATTGGAGGTGACGAGATACCACGCGTGTCCGAATGACTGCATGCTACATCGGAACCAGTACGCGGAGCTAACCAAGTGTCCCGAGTGCAAAGCATCCCGATTCAAGCAGGGAAAGAACTACCAACCAGATGGTGAGAACGAAGTGAAGAGCGGTGCTCCTGCAAAGGTTGTATGGTACCTTGCACTCATTCCCCGTTTGAAGCGTCTATTGCAAACAAGGAGGCAAAGCTCATGCGTTGGCACGACGAGAGGCCAAGGAAAGATGACGCCGTGCTGAGACACCCTGCGGATGGTTGCCAGTGGAAAGCAATCGACGACCAATACCCCGAATTCGGAGGAGAGCCCAGGAATATCAGAATTGGAATGAGTACGGACGGACTCAATCCTTTTGGAAAGATGAGCAGCAGGCACAGCACCTGGCCCGTGGTCGTATGGATATACAACCTCCCTCCGTGGCTCTGTTTAAGCGGAAGTACCTACACCTGTCTATGCTAATTCAAGGGCCACAGCAACCAGGGAACGATCTGAACGTGTATCACCAACTACTGAAGGAGGAGCTAGATACACTGTGGGCTGAACCAGGGGTCCGGGTCTGGGACGCTCACGAAGGAGACTACTTCAACATGAGAGCTATGATGATCACAACGGTGCAAGACTATCCCGCTTATGGATATCAATCCGGCCAGGTTTGCCACGGATACCAAGGATGTGTTAAGTGCATGGAAGATACAACAAGTCGTCACCTACCGGGCTCTCACAAAATCGTGTACATGGGCCACCGAAGATGGCTTCAACAGGACGACCCGTGGAGACAAGAAAAGAAAAGTTTGACAATACGACTGAGACCCGAGGACCACCACGTAAGAGGAGTGGGGAAGAAATATACGAGATGTTGAACTCTTGGGGTGAGTGCCCTAGGGCGGGAAAGAAGCAGAAGAAGGTAAAGCCGCTGGGAGGCGTGTGGAAAACGAAATCTGTATTCTGGGACTTGCCTTACTGGCCTTTTCTCGAGACGCGCCACTGCATAGATGTCATGCATATTGAGAAAAATGTCTGTGAGAGTGTGCTCGGTCTCTTGCTCCACATGGCAGACAAGACAAAGGATAGACCGAAGGCACGAGATGACTACGAGGAACTGGGGATAAGACGAGAGCTGTGGGCCAAGGAGGAGAAGACCAAGTTGGGCAGGAATGTTACAAAAATCAGACGGACTGTCCCGCCGCTTGCTACACTCTAAGTACAGACGAGCTGGATAAAATCTTCAAATGCCTCAGAGGTGTCAAAGTAACTTCCGGCTACTCGGCAAACATACAGAGATTTCTAGACACGCAGAACCAGAAACTAATCGGTATGAAGTCTCATGACTGTCACGTGATGATCACGCAGATACTTCCGGTTGCAATTAGAGGGCTAATGGAGCCATGGATCCGCGAGACACTGCTTGACCTCTGCAAATTTTTCGACGTTATCTCTCAGAAGTCCATCACTAAGAAGCGTTGCCGGCGACTGCAGGCAGAGATCATTGTCATACTATGCGAGCTCGAGATGTACTTTCCGCCCGCATTCTTCGACGTCATGATCCATATTGTCCCGGAGATCATCGACCTAGGTCCCGTATTTCTACACAACATGTACCCGTTGGAAAGGTTCAATGGGGTCATCAAGCGATACGTTCGGAACAGGTCTCATCCGGACGGGAGCATCGTCCAGGGCTTTCTCACGGAGGAGAGCGTCGAGTTCTGCACGGATTACATGAAAGTTGACAAACCTATAGGCGTGCCTGTTAATCGGCACATTGGCAGGCTCGATGGCGTAGGTCACCGACGCGGGAAGAAGGATTTACATGTGCACACTGACGTACCGAACCGATCAGACGATTACGTCAGAGCGCACACAGTAGTGTTACAGCACCTCTCAGTGGTCCGTCCTTACGTTATTCAGCACATGGCAATGTTAAAAACAAAGCACGGCACAAGAAAGACCGAGGCGGCTCTCATGAAAGAGCACAACGCTACGTTCGCCAGGTGGCTAAAAAACTACTTCGACGAACATAGCTTCTCAAAAGATGATGACGTAGCACGGACGGTGTTCCACGTGGCACAGGGACCCCTGATGAATGTCGGGACATACCAAGCATACGACATCAACGGATACACATTCTATACAGAGGCACAAGACCAGAAGAGTGTGTACCAGAACTCTGGGGTGACGATGGAGGCCCTGACCGGTAAGAAAAAGGATAGATACTACGGTAGACTGGAAGAGATTTGGGAACTTGACTACACCGTAACCAAGATCCCCATGTTCCGGGTAAGATGGGTGAAGAATGTCGAAACGGAAGACTATTTCACTACCATGGTCATACCGAAAGCAGTTCCTATTGAGATAGTAAATGTGAAAGCGATAAGTGCCAAAAATGAGCCGTGGGTATTAGCTAAACAAGTGGCCAATGCTTCTACATAGCCGACCCGACGAGGCCAAGCCGTCATGTCATGAGGAGGGGCAAAAGGAGTATCGTTGGAATCGATGGTGTCGTTGACGAAGACGACTATGACCAATTTGACGACCCGGATATGGAGGAAGACAATCAGCCACGGCCCAGCAGAAGGAGAAATACTACATGTCCCACCGTGCGTCCCTTCAAAAGACAAAGTCACTCCGAGGGGTTAACCTATACCAGGAAGAAGACCAAGACTACCGTTGAGAAGACTGTCGAAGAGTGACAAGATTGCCGAAGAATGTCGTAATTTAATTAAGTTAATTAATGATGTATAGCTCACTTTTGTGAAATTTATGTATATAACAATAATGGTATTTAAGTTAATTCTATATATATGCATAAACTAATCATTGCCTAAGCTTGGATTCAAAAAGATTGGGCCCTACGTACAAACCCTAACTAACTAACCCTAACTAACCCTAATTCCCAAACAAACCCTAACTAACTAACCCTAACTAACCCTAACTAACAAACCCTAACTAACCCTAATTCCCAAACAAACCCTAACTAACTAACAAACCCTAACTAACTAACCCTAACTAACTAACCCTAATTCCCAAACAAACCCTAACTAACTAACCCTAATTCCCAAACTAACCCTAATTCCCAAACAAACCCTAACTAACTAACCCTAACTAACAAACCCTAACTAACCCTAACTAACTAACCCTAACTAACAAACCCTAACTAACCCTAACTAACAAACCCTAACTAACCCTAATTCCCAAACATACCCTAACTAACTAACCCTAACTAACCCTAATTAACTAACTAAACCTAACTATCTATATTACCAGTGACGAGCTCTCGTGCTGGAGCGTCACTGGTATGTATATTACCAGTGACGAGCACTCGTTCTGGAGCGTCACTGGTATATATATTACCAGTGACGAGCACCATGTATGGCCCGTCACTGGTATATCTTATCAGTGACGAGCGCCCTTCATGGCCCGTCACTGGTAACTAGTACATATAAACCGCTCCCGCGCGGGACTTGGGGAAATATTCCCCAAATCCCGCGCCCGCCCTAATTCCCAAATCGACCCACTGCCCTCGCGCATCCGACGCCGCCAGGCCGCCGCCGCTCCTCGCCGGACGCCGCCCTCGCCGCCTCCCTCACCGGACGCCGCCATCGTCGCCGGAAGCCGCCTCCCTCACCAGACGCCGCCTCCCTCACCGGAAGCCGCCTCCCTCACCGGACGCCGCCTCCCTCCGGCCCTCCCGCTGCAGCTCGTCGCCGGCTCCCCTCCCGGCCTCTCGCTGCCGCCTGCTCCTCCCCTTCCCGGCCTCTCGCTGCAGCCTGCAGCACCGCTCCCCTCCGGCCTCTGGTAAAAACCATTTGCTCGGTTGCTCCTCCCGAAGTCCCCATCTTTACTATGAATAGTTGGTGGATTTGGTTAATTTATAAGGAGATCTTCTCTATGAATGAATCGTGGCCTTGGATAAATGATTATTATGGATCTTAGCAATGAATTTTATTGGATTGAGGGGAAGATATGAAAGGTTGGTGGATTAGTTGAAAGGCGAAACTAATAGATTTCTTATGGTGATATAGGTTTATAGCGTAGACCAATGAATTGAAGGGTTTTGATACTTGTGGTTGCACTGAGATTCGACAGAGAATAAGTGATTAATGATAGGTCCTTTGGATGGCTCCTTTAGCCTATTCGATCGGGGAACAAGACCGGTAGAGTCATGTTAGGTTTCGGTCTGTAGTGGTTTCCCTATTGAGGTTTTGGGAGGATGATTTTACGGACATATGAAGCTGAGTGTCATGGTTATATTTGGATGTATAGGTATTAATGTAATTAGCTTATGTAGTATAGATTTTGTATGCTCCTACAGTCAAAGTGTTGGATTATGGTGGATGCTTTGTACCTAGGTGCATTGTGATGACTTGGATTAATTTCAGTATATTTATTGTTTATTATATATATACAAACGTGTCGCCGTATCGGTGTTACGTACACTAGCTCTTTTAGTTAAGGAAGAGCTAATAACGATTGTTATGCTAACTGTCTTTGGATTGTGAGATATATGTGAATGTGAGATATATGTGAATGTATATATGTGAATGTGAGATATATGTGAATGTGAGATATATGTGAATGTGAGATATGATTGTGGTACCGGCCGTCGAGCCGAGGCAACATTTGTTGCTTTGTTTATTTTTTCAGGGAAAATGAGTTCAACGTTTTGCCGAAATGTTGCTTCGTCAACATTTAGTCAACGTTCGATACTCAATTATGCATAATTTTAGTAAAGGTCATGCCGAAATTTTCAATTTTCATTGTATGTACGGTATATTCGTGTCAGTGTTGTTCATTGTCATGCTCAGTTATATGCATTTGTTTAACAAGATTTCATAATCTCAATTGCAAAGAAAATTTTAATTCGCACCCTTTTTTGCTATAATGAATGTATATTAGAAATACATAAGCAAACCTTTTCATATTGTTGTTACTATCATGAAAGTTTTCGTAAGTCTAGTTTCCATTTTTTGTGTTCAATAAGTTTCCAGTACGTTCGAAAATGGTTGGAAGTACCCCCTCTTCATCGCGGACACCAACGGATGTCCCAGCATCGTCCCAAGATATCGAGGGGCGTGCGGAAGCTCCCCGGGACCTGGCCCTCGAACAAACATCTCAGGGGGCCGCCATCGTCGACGACCCTGCTGCCGGGGATAACAATGAGTACGAGTCGTCCCACGAAGAGTCCGGCGGTGCTGAAGACGCGACCGATCGTGACAAAGGGACCGGCCGTGAATACGAGACCGGTATTGATGAAGAATAGGCGGACGGGGCTCCACCAGCCAAGCGAAAAAGGCGGCTCGCGCCTAGGAGACCTAACAAGTTGAGCACGGACACCTTCGTGGTCACTCGAGTGGACGATCTGGGTAAACCAGCCAGTCCTGTAAAAGCTGCACAGGGGTACTCAAACGCCGTAGGCTGCATCCTGCGTGAAACCGTGAAGATCACAACCCCCGACATAAGGATGAGAGAAACCGAGCATCTTTGAACTCTCCTCCTGGACAGGCTATTCAGCAGGTACTCCGTCCCCGAGGCCGACAAAAACAGAGTCGCGACGAAAGCCCTGAGCATGATGACCAAATCCTTGAATACCTGGCGATACCATGCCAATAAAATGAAGGATCAAGATTTTGAGACCGTGATAAACAAGAAATGGCCTACGATAGATGAGGCGGACTAGACCGAGTTCATTCAAACTCGCTCCGGCGATGAATTCAGTAGGAAGAGTGATTGGGGGAAGGACATGCGGGGCAAGATCGTGGGTGACCACAGACTCGGCAGCCGTGGTTACCAAGGGAAGAGGCCTAAATGGGACAAGGAGGACGCAAGGTTGATTGTGGCCGGGAAAGAACCCCCTTTCTCGGACATCCAGGAAGGGCGCGGAAAGGATTTTGTGAGGGCCCGCGCAAAATTTGACCTGGCGACGGGGGAACCGATCTTCACGCACGAGAAAATGAAGGACGTGCACGAAGAACTGGTAACCTCTGAACCCATTTTACTTTATTTGTCCTACGTAGATTAATTTCCTAAAGATTACATTTCTGAACGGTTCATGTTGCTTGCAGAGAAAGCTGAGCCAGCAACCTGAGAGCTCCCAGGACTCTGTCGGTACCGAGAGGTGGCAAGACCCTATCAACAAGGCTCTCGGGAAGCCGGAGACTCGTGGCCGCGTCATGGGCGTCGGGTATGGGGCTCGATGGGCTGATTACGGTCCCCAAACCCGCGAGGCTGCCCGCGAGAGGAGGAAAGCCAAGCAAGATGAAGAATTCGATGCGCGAGTGGAGGCAGCTGTGAAACGTCTGTTAGGGCCTCTATACGATCAACTACGACGCCCACCCATGCATCCTGATACGCAGCAGCCGCCCTATAACCTGGATACGCAGCCGCCGCCCTTCACTGCTGCAAGGAGTAGTAGCCCCTCTATCTCGGGCGTTGGCCCCGGGTCGCCAAATACGCTCGACGGCCTAACGGTAAGCGTCGTCGGCTCAACAAATCGTAAGGTGTCGTACAGATTTCGTTGTTTGGACTCTAACATCGATGACCCGTACGTATGTTCCGCAGGTGATAACTCCGTGCCATCTGTAGACCCAAGTGCTCGGCTCGATGGTGACGGTCGCGTATGGTCGAGTCCACCCAGTAACGCTGGAGAACAGGATGCACTGTGTGGATTTACCACCAAAGATGGCGAGGGTGGAGTTGACTAAGGTGGTCGGCACCTTTGAGGACTTGGTTCTGACTGACCCCCCTGAAGAGGGATACGAGAAGCTAGGAGCTTGCAAGGGGTTTTTTCTTAGGTGGCCGAAGGACGCGATTAAGTTGATTGAGACCGCCAATCGTCCAGCACCTTCGCCGAGCCACACCCACAGTCCATCAGCAAGACCATCTCCTTTAGGTATTTCCGCACCTCTATCCTACAGGGATCTTGAGATGGAGGATGCCGAGGAGGCCGCGGAGCATGGCGGGGAGCATGGCATGCCTCGTGACGAAGAGGCACGGGAATTTGTAGATACGCCGCCACCCAAGCATGACGAGCAAGCCCACACGAAGTTGACTCCTAAAACACTCGTGGGCGCAGCCAAAGAAGCGATGGCCGGTCAGAGGGCCGTATCCCTGGATACGCAGCGCACGAGCAAAAAAGGGGCGAAGAAGGCACATGCTAGCACCAGTACTTACGATAGACAGGGTGGGGCAAGGTTGAAGAAACCCTTAACGTACGCAGCATCTTCCCAATCAGGACAGCGAGCAACGGGTCGTCAATGGCGGCCCTATCACGTCCCGGGTCACTCGATGGTACCAAAGGATGAGTTCGACGTCCTCCCGAACGAAATGAAGATTCTGCATGAGAACGTTCGAGACATTGAATTAGGACCCGATGAAACGAATGTCTCGTATTACACGGTGAAGGTGCCAGAGGGTTTCCATTTCGTCGAGCAGTATCCCGTGGACAAGTTCTATCTGGACTTTGCGGAGATCTTCGGCATGTTCAACCTTTATCGGCTCGAAGCATCCTTCGTCAGGCTATGGGCGCTTCATCACCTAACCAGAGAGATCAGACGCCTGAAGATTCTCGATGTTGCAATAGCCGATCCGTTTCACATGCACGAGAACAACATTCGCTCCCAAGAAGGTAGGGAGATTATGAAAGAATACCTCGTGAGTGCGATGATAGCGCATAAGGGCAAGGACTACCTACTCGTGCCCTACAATCCCTTGTAAGTCATTCTCTACTTTGTGCTTTCGTAAATTTCTCTTTTGCTTGTGCACCTAGCCAACTTCGTGGGTTAATATTGGTTTGTTCACATGTCTGCGCAGCGACCACTGGATCCTCTTAGTGCTATTGCCGAAGGAAAGCAAGGTTGTTTACTTTGATTCCATGAAGAGGGTGAAGAAAGACTACACCCTACTCAAGAAAGTTCTGGATGATGCTCTCTTCGACTTTGCACAGAAGGGAGGAGGAGCAACTATGGTAAAAAGAAGTGGCGCTCCACGCTTTAAACACGTGACCGAATGGTGGTGCAGATAGCAGCCGGAGGGTAGTGTGACGTGTGGCTACTACGTCTGCTGCCACATGGACGACTTTGTACGGGCGCGGAACACGTTTCGCAAACATGACGACTTACGCAAGTGGAGTAATAACCTCGAACACAAGCCATATGACTGGAAGCAAGAGTTTGCACGCCTCCAGAATGCGTTTGCGAATATCATCAACAAGGACGTCGTCTCCGATACAGGGCTTTTCTACGCCGGCACTGACCCAAGGGAGGAACACGCCGCTCGCACAGAGCAACGAGTTCGCCAAATCCCAACCGAAGACCCATTCGCGCGCCAACATGCAGGTAGGCCCTAGAGGAGGGAAAAAAGCGTCAAGATAGGCCCTTCGAAACGGAAAAACATATGTATTGTGTTTGTGGTCGTGTATTCCCGAACTGGTCTACTTTGTATGTTTCTGGACATATTTACGTATTGGCACTTGTTACTTTCGTAGTCGGTTTGACGTGAATACTTATCGTGTGCGACATCCGAGAGCGCGAGCGAGGTGGCCTTCGACGCATACCGAGCACGTAGGATGCCGACGCAACGAGGCATCGCCGCAAGCGCTATTAGGCCACATCGGCGCGCCCTAGGAGAACGGCGACCGAAGGCGTACACCCCCCTCCAGGACCCCTGCAGTACACAGGGGCTGGAGAGCGCCACAGTTCACGCGATCGTGCCGCGGCGACAGCGAAAATGGCTGCCGCGGCAGCCAAAAGGGCTGTTTTTGCTGCCGATGCAGCCAAAATAGCTGCCGCGGCAGCCAAAACGGCTGTTTTTGCTGCCGCGGCAGCCAAAATGGCTGCTGCGGCACCCAAGCACGTAGCTGCCGCGGCAGGAAAAACAGCCCTTTTGGATGCCGCGGCAGCCATTTTGGCTATCGCGGCAGCCAAAAGGGCTGTTTTTCCTGCCGCGGCAGCACCGTGCTTGGGCCTCTCATAACAGCAGTGACGTGCCGACTGGAGGGCTCGTCACTACTGTACATCTTACCAGTGATGGGCAGAACACATAGCACGTCACTGGTAATTATCTTACCAGTGACGAGCTCTCATGTGGGCCCGTCACTGGTAACTAGATTACCAGTGACGAGCGGATAGCCTGCCACTGATAACCAGTTACCAGTGGCGGGTCACCAGTGACGGGCCGGCCCGCTCGTCACTACTGGGCTTTTTAGGCCCGTCACTGGTGTCCCTTTCTGCAGTAGTGGTAGGAGACCGGGTTACGCGTCCGCGGAGCGCACAAGCCGAATCCGTGGGCTGCTCCCAGAGTAAGCGCGAGACATGTTCCCATAGGAAGTGACATGTTCCCGGGCAGGCTATGCGTCTAGTGTGGAGCGTGCCAGGATTTGAGGCTGGCGTGAGCGGTCCAAAACTCGGTAGTCCTTTTTTGCTTGCTGTGTTCTGGGCATGCTTAAGTAAGCTGCTACCCCATTACTTGCACAAGGGTGGTCGTGTCCTGATGGTTAAAGCCGTGGGGTGTGGAGTACAACGTCGCGTGTTCATATCCTGTTCGTGGCATTTTTTTTGCTGGATTTGTTCGGTGGCCAGGGGTTGCTACCTGACTAAGCAGGGAAAGAAGCGCTGGGAATGAAGGACTCTAGCAGCGAGGAAGTGTCTGGCGAGGAGTAGAATGGCAAGGAGTGTGGTGCGGGAAGGGGCAGAGTCCATATAGTTGTTGGTAGCTCGGCGGGAACACGTGGTGTGCTGCCCCAGGTGGGGTCCTACCACTCACGTTCGATGATTTGCTTTCGGGGGGGAAAGCGAAGCTTGTTGGATGAAAATGGGTATAGAGCTGACAACAAAGAGGGAATATCGGGGGTAATAACATGGAGGTGGCTTGGACAGGTATAAGGATTGTCAGCGAAACAAGAGAGTGTTAGGCAGAATAGGTCACGAGAGAAGAAATTAGCAACTAGACGAGGGGAGAGAGGCAACATTAGGTTGTGGCATCGCACAAGGATTGGGGTCACACAACACTATAGCATTACAAGAGCCGGAGGGCTCGATCAGAACACCAGTAAAATGACGAGAAAACCAACATAAAACCTATCCATATGCCTGAGAGCGTTTCGAACAGGCGTGCCTTAATGCCGGGGCATGAAGTAAATTGTTAGGACAAACATCAAAATAATGAAAATACACACCATACTAGCAGCACGGAGGGGGCTAATCCAACCTCGGGTGCATCGACTTTTTGATCCATAACTAGGCGGGCAGCCTGAGGTGGAGTCCTTTTGCCATGAAGATCTTCATCCTCCAAGGGAGGGGAATTACTCCGAGGAGTGGTGGTGTTCCTGCGACGGCGGAGGCCTTCTGTGATTGCTGTCGATCTTAGCGGGGGCTGCCTATTGATTTTGGAAACACGTGCAGATGTCGACAAAGTGTCACTGGAGTAAGACGGGGGATCGATGACTTTGAGCGACATAATCCATGAATCTGCCAACTGGGTAAGCAAGTTGTGTTGGGCGGCAAGGTAGTGGTTGGCATGGACTACCGCAACGTCTTCTTCTTGATGGGTGTCGGTGAACACGGCGTCTTCTTCAGGAGCACGACTGGGGTAGAGGAAGAAAGCTCGTTGGTTCATGCCAGGAACCAAGTGGGGAAGACGAGAGATAGCTTCCCACGCGGCCATTTGGACAGCCATCGTTGAAGTGGGCACAGTTTTACTGGTGAAACAGAAGGGAAAACCTTGATCGATGTCGGCTGGGTAGACATAAACTTTTGCCCAGAATTCATGTATAGAACAGGAGGCACTCCCTAGGTACACAAAGTACTTAGGGCGTTGTGTTGCTCCGAAGGTTTGCTGGACCACAGTCCACAAGATGTTTGGAAACCCGGTAAATTCTTCAGCGGTGGTCTCTTGGCAAAGAGCGCCAAGAGACATCATGTTCACGAGGGTGGAGGGTGAGCAGGAAGAGAAACACTAGGGCTGAGGGCTCTTCTGGCAAGGAACGGGTGTCTGGGCAAAGGGAGAAGGGCTCAGGTGTGCAACACAAGAGGGAGGTTAGGGCTTTAAATAGCCGCTTGGCAACGTGGAGGTCAACGAGGATTCTAAGAAGGGATTGCATCGGGATAGGATGGAGGCTCACGTCTTATCCAGTCGGTGGCTTATAGACGAAGCAAAGCCAAAGTCGTCAAAAGAAGCGACATAAGGCTGACAAAGAGAGGTGATATCGATGAATTTCAAGGGATAGGTTAAACGGAGGGGACGGCATGACGGACTTAGGTCCTAAAGATAAGGTAAGACATACTAACTATGCAACAGTGGATGTGACTGCTACATCCGTCGGTAGACATATGCGCGGATCACATTTTTCAAGCAAACAAGAGAAGCATGAAACAGCGAATGTGTTGTAAAGAACATCATAGGGTACTTTATATACCGCAAAGGACATCTAGAACTCGAACTAATGAGGGGTGCCTATCTCGCTACTCATGGCAAGCGAGGTCTAGTGACCTAACCTTATGGGTTTAGTCCATACGGTCGACTCCTAGGGTCGCGGCCCTTGGCGGGGCATTCTTCAACTGTGCCAGCTTCTTGTTTGTGATGAGAGTGGCACATGCTGATGGGTCCTTTCCATTTAATAAGGTGTTTCCATTGTGAACTCCCACACTCGTGACGTCAGGGACTTGCAAAAGTTGAATGGTTGATCTCGAACCATTTGTAGCGAGTCGCACAAGCTTCTTGCATTGGACGACGACACGATCCATCTTGAGCGTCGGCGCAAGGGTCAGGTTACACCTCTGCGAGATCATCCATATGGGTCTCGTTGCTTACTTTACTGGTATTGTCTAAAGGTTTTGAAGTAGACGAGAATGTAGGGAAAACTCTGTGTTTCTCTTAGAGCAACATAGGTAAGAGGGGAAGCTAAGAAGGGGAAGAAAAGCGGAACCCACTCTTATAATAAGTTTTATATAAGCTTATGAAAATAGTTTTATTCCTAGGGTTTATACCTAACGTCCATGCTAACTAGGGTTAACCTACAGTCAGTATGGCTCTGATACCAAGTCTGTGGCGTACCCGGTTTTAAGGCCGGATACTCCCTTGTGTTTACTGTATCGGTCCCTGGATCAGTAACCGGTACACACAAGTTAACCTGTATATCATTGTCATACATACATATATCAGTATATACTAAGTAAATAGACCGTCAAGGTCGATTGTCTGATACCTGTAGCCCAACGGCTATAAAATTGTAGCAGAAATCAAGCGGTGATGAAGCCCATCAATATGCCATACCCATCAGGCAACTGACTGGGGTTACGCCCTAGCTTTCGCGATCGTAATCCTAACTTCGGAGTTGATATCTCCTTCGTCTGGCCAAATCAAGAAGCCAGGTGAGTACTTTGAATGTACTCGCAAGCTATTCCCACAGGAGAAATATACGGCAATATAGCATGCAGGGTATGTGTCAAAGGAACAGCTCTATCCTAAGTTGCTTGTTGTGCGGAAATGTAAGTTTTCAATTTAAATACGAGAATAGTAGATTTTAAAGCAGTTTTGTAAACCAGAGCATCTCAAAACAACAAAACTTCTCTTAAGGTAGACCCAGCTACCTCCTCTCCTCATCTCAAGTGATAGCTCCGTCTATCACTGCTTAACTCGATGCTCAGCCCGTACTACCCCGGGTAGTACGGCTAGCCTCCGCTTAACTTAATGTTCAGCCCGTACTACCCCGGGTAGTACGGCTAGCCTCTTTCTTCTACAATTCATTGCTACCAGCCGTGTAGCGTAAATTGCACCCTGTGGACACATCATGCCCACGTCCTTAGTCCCTTTCCCAAGCTTTCGCAAACAAAACTTAGTCTAACCAATGTGTGGCCTTGCCAGTTCATGTCCATAATCGAGGACGCGGCTATTCGAATAGTTTTTAACACTCTGCAGAGGTTGTACAGCTTTACCCACAAGATGTAAGTCCCCCTTGTTGCCGAGTATTAATGGATACACTTCACGAGGTGTATCAGTAGGGTTATTACAACGAGACCTTTCACCCGCTTCCATACTAGAGCTGGACCCGCTAGATGGTTGACCCAACTTTTGCGTCCCGGACCAAAAATGGGACTCCCCATCTTTGTGTCACATCAACACCCAAACGCCCAGCGCCGGTGGATCTCTAGGACTTTTAACCACCTAGCACATGCTTCCTACTTCCCACGGGTCCATACCCTAATACTTGCCGGGGTACCGAGCCAAGTCCTTCCCATAAAGGACATGTGGACGTACGGTGAGGAACTGGTTTAGCGGCATTTAGGCTCGGTCCTTAATTGATTCGAGCAAGACTCACTTTTTGACTCCATGTTCGTCCTGGACGACCATGCTACCATCAGGTACTCTACACCCCCGAGCTACCCTTAGCATTCTTACCCGAATCAAAATCATCCTTCATTTCATTTGGGGTTTTGACAAACATTTCTTTCAAATGCCGCCTTGGATAGCACACGCTATCCGAGGGTTTTATATCCCATGTCCCAAAGGGGTTCGTGTAATTCGAATAAAAATTTAGTTTTTGACTACAGCAGGTCTAAGCATGGCTAATGCCTATAGTCTTAATACTTTTGTCGGTCGTAGAACAACCAACTAATATACCTAGGGTTACAAGGAATCGGATATTCAGACCTAAGTCATATGCATCCCTAGGGTATAACTAGGTCTACATACAATACCGTTGATATCCACATAGCATGCAAATTTCGCAAACAAAATAATTAAATTTCACACATATGGGGTTCAACATGATCAAAGTGGGAATGCTTGCGTGGCAATATTGGCCGGATCTCGGATTTGAACTTGGTACGTCAATCGTTCGGGATCCTTCGCGCAATACCTCGTAATGTCGTATCTACACGTCAGCGAACATCGAATGAACAACAATGCGAGAAAAAGCCAAGTAAGAACAATCATACGCTTTTGAACCTCACAATATGCTTCCTGGATCTAGTCGACCATTAGGGTTTTCCAAAGAGACGAGAAGAAAGTAGCATTACATGAAATAAGGATTTTTCGTGGAATTTGGGGGCCCTAGCTTATTTGATTAACATCGTTCTAGGACTTAGATGATCTTGGTTCTCACATTTTTGTTGGGTCCAAAAGGGTAGGTATGAATATTGAAATATTCTGGAAATTTTATTAACAAGGCTTTTTGGAGTAATTTACTAAGACATAATCAGTTGAGGGATAGGATACATTTAGGGTTTTATATCCTTTTATAGAATTAAAACTTTGAATTGCAAAGTACCACTGGATTCAAAATGTTGAATTGAATTTCAGAGGTTTTTTTTTAAAAAAAGGAATTAACTTAATTAGGGCTAATTTTGAAAAAGGCTATGCACAACCTATTCGAGTTTGAAATGTATTCAAATTTAAATTTCAAAATAAAAAAATTCTGAAAGTTGTACCATTGGCTAGATTTTTTACTTCAGAGGATTGTAGGAGAAAGAATCAGTTCAATCGGAGGTGTGACGAGAGTGAAACAAGTTCCTGAGGTTTCTGCCGGAAACGAAGGGAGAGGGAATGAGTCGCCAGAAGGAGGGGAAACATGATGATGTGGGAAGCGAATTCTGGAAATGCACTTGCAGCATTGGAAAAGTGGAACCAGAGAGCACTTGGACAATAATACGCCTTCCCACCTAGTTAGCGTACTCTGGTTTGAGTGGAAGGGAAATACGCGTTTGAGAAACGGAAGGCGTATTCACTAGAATACGCTTTTCCCTTCTTCTTTCTTTTTATCACCTCTGACGGTGGGACTTGCTGGCTGTGGCTGTCAGGGCGTTGTGTCCGACGATGGCGACGGGGCTTGAGGCTCGGCCATGGGGAGAATAGCGGACGTGGAGTTAGGGTCGTGGGAGTTGCAGCAGACTTCTTCGGCGAGCTCGGTGACTACCCGAGGGTGGCGCGGTTCAGCACGTCGGTGGTGGAGGCAACCTTGGCAAGCGCGGCGACGGTGAGTGGAGGCCGATGGTGGTGCTCGGGAAGCTCAGCAACTTCAGCGGGGCGGCGGGTACGACGGCGGCGGTGCCACCCTAGGCTCGTCGGGTCGGAGATGGGCTCAGTGCCGGGTGGACCTGACGCTGGTGGCTATTGTTGCCGGCTGGGTCTCGGGCGTCAGCGATGAAAGCAGCCAGGTCTGACCGGTGGCGATTGGGTGAGCTCGCCGGCGCTTGGTGAATTGGGGCGGGTTGCCGGCGCGCGAGCAGCCTCGAGTGCGATGGCCTCGGTGGAGCTCGTGGATGGGGCCAAGGAAGAGGACCCGCCACGGATGGGTGCTCGGGAAGTCTCACGGGAGCTATAGGGCGGAGGTGTGCAGTGAAGAGGGAATTAGGGAGCTCGTGGGGAAGAAGATGAGCAAGAAGTACTTGGTGGAGAAGAATAGGGGTAGGGGTGTGGAGCAAGGAGGAAGGGGCGGAAGAATACTCGGATAGCTCGTGAGACGGCATTGGGCAGCTCGGTTGAAACAGCTCGGGCATTCAAGAACCGTGAAGAATGGAGGGAGGAGAGTAGTTCGGGTGCTGGAGGAATAGAAGAGAGTAGAGAGGAATGGGGCACCGTAGTGGGAGCTTGGAGGGCCTTAGGGGCAGCTCGAGAGCTGGAGTGCTCGTGAAGGGAGATAGCAGGGAGAAGAGTTGCTCACCATTGGGAAAGGGAGTGAGCTCGGTTCTGAGAACTAGGGAAAGAGAGAGAGGGGACAGCGGAGCAACTCAGTTGAGGAAAGAAACCAAGAGGAGAGAAGGGGACTTGGGAAGGGGATGAATGGGGAAGGGCTGCTATGGGGAAGATGAGAACTGGTAGGGAGCTCGGTCGCATTATCATAGGAGAGAAAAGGAAGAGGAGGTGTCAATGCGTTAGAGACACAGGGGAGGCTGGCACGGGTAATAGTGATAGGCAGGAAGGGAATTAAAGAGGGAGAGAGAGGTGTAGCTAGCAGGTGCTGTTGGAGAACAGTGAGGTTAGGCACCGATTTTTGAGTAGGTTGGTGAGCTAGCCAGGTTGCAATGTTGTCAGCAAGAGGAATGAATAGAGAGAGAAGGGAGCAAGGAGGAAGTGCTGGCCATTGCTATAGCACAAGTTTGGCACCGAACGCGACGTGGAGGGCATAGCGCAACGAGCTGAGCGTCAGTGAGAGGAAAGTAGTAACATGGTTAAAAAGGATCAATGAGAGGAAAGTGCACGTGGCCAACGCTGGCATTACTTGGTGGCATGGTCAGATGTAGAAGCACAGGAAGTTAGGCACCGATTGGTGCGTTGGCCAGAAAATGGCACATGCGCCAGATAGGACAGTAGCAGGCTGGTGCTGCTAGAAGTAGTACGGCTCGGACTTGACTTTGGTTGTCCAGACGACGGAACCTACTTGAGAAAATCTAGGACTTTTTGCTAGGCATCGGCACTGCATGGATAACATGCACACGTGCACATATATCCTAGTGAGGTTAGAGCGAGTGCATGGGATCTGGAGTTTCTAGATTAAAGGAAATTGAGCTCGGTTCACAGCCAGGCCAATATCGGATTTGACGTCGGTTGGAAATTTTATTGGCAAAAGTTGGATGGAACTTATACCTCAATACTAAAGGATTATTTCCCCAAACATTTTTGATTTGGAAAATATACTCAGGGTTAGTTAGACTAGACAAGAACAGAATTGTTGGGTTTTCAAGATGTAGGTGCCCATATATGGTTGGAAATTTGAGCGTACATAGGGTGGCGACAAAGTTGGAATAATCATAAGAGGTCATGGTGGGTTAGCTCTTGGGGAAATACCACCGGTATACTCATATATATGCAACGGATTGTTGCGGAGTCGAACGGTGAGTTAGGGTTTTGATCCGTAGCTCGGGACGAATGGTTTAGGGTTTTGCGTATGTGCACGTATATATAAAAGCAGTATATATATGCACATTATCATGATAGGACATGGCGAGGTGGATGGTAGAAGATCACGCTAGTCAGAAGAGATCTGTGACATATATATGTTTCAATTTCACAGGAGTACTGGCTGAGAATGTAGCTGCAGACGTCGGTCTGGGTTACACCGACTAGGAAAAGGAAGGGGATGCCGAAGATGTGCTCGTGGTGGGAATGCAAGGGTGAGGGGCCACGCATGGAGACAAGGTGTAAAACATTATTTGTATACCTTGCCGGACAGAGCTTCGGCAAAGCGGAGTTTAAGGGAATACGAGCAAAGGTGGAAGATTTTGGCTTGTCTCACTTTAGGTTTTAGCATGATTTGAAATAAAGTTTTAATCGGGTGTACTTTAGTTAGCATTATTTAGTAAAAAGTTTTTGAAAGTCCTAATTTTCGGGTTTTGGAAAAGTAGGATGTGACACTGCCCTTGCTGGTCCAGAGTGCGAGCGATGATCTTGCAACACACGTGGGGCTGAGGCGGCGTGCCCCTAGAGTGCGTGGGCATTGAGGAAGGAGGCGTGTCATGCTCGGGGCAAACACCGTGTCCAGGCCACAGGTGACACGGAGACGCGCGTCACTTGGGTCACGCACCGGCGACGCAGCCGAGAGTGTAGGTTCACTCAGCCCGTAGCAGCCGAGCGTTTGGAGTACGCGTGTCCGGGGTCCGCGCGTGCCCGTGCGCCTGCGCTCGGAGCTCCAGTGGCTGCATCTAGAGGCAAGAGCCTTACGCTCACATCTGAAGCTTTCCGCACACGTGCACACTTGTGTCCGGAGTATGCGAGCACCCGGAGTAGGGGCGTTCGGAGTCCTCTAGCATCTGGAGTAGGGACATTCGGAGTCCGCGAGCATCCGGAGTACAGGGCCTCGCTTCCCGGAGTACACACAACCGGAGTTAACGGGTGCCCGGAGCGTACGTTTCAAGAGTTAATGCAAACCCGGAGCTAGGGGCGTTCAGAGCACGCGTGCTCGGGGTAAGCGCACATCCGAGGTAGCTGCACAGACGTCACCGACGTGCATCCTATGCTAGAGCACTCTCAGGGTTGCAATGCGGACGGAGCTGACGCACATCTGAGGTTGACCACTTGGTCGACACGAAGTCATGGCGCTTTCAGAGTCGGCGTGTGTCCGGACTAGAGACACCATGCATCTGGAGCATAGCCACACCGGGCCTGGAGCGCTGCAGAGACACCCACGTGGTTGAGATTGGCCTAGATGCCTCATCGCCTGGTTCCCTCCTCAGGTCTACCGGACTCATCTGAGTCCCGGTCCCCGGAGCTCCCCTTCTCTTCCCTTCGCTTTTGTTGTTGTTTTTTTTGTTGTCGTTGTTGTTTGTTTTTTTTTGCTTTGTTCGAGGCGACGGTTTTGCTCCTAGGGTATAAAAGGCTCCGTTCCCCTCCCTTTTTGCCTTGGCTTTTCTCCCTCCCACCGTGCGGCCGCCACAATCTGCCCTACTCCTTCCGCTAGGGGATTTCCGGAACGAGCGATAGTCCTGACCGGAACACGGACGAGAGACGTGGTCTACGATTCCCGGAGTAGGCGAGGCGACATGGTCCGCGAGCGACTGAGGTTCTCCCGGCCAGGAGTGCTCGGCGGCGCCCCCAGATACATAGACGAGCGTGCACGAGGCTGCGGGGTACCATCTGCATAGATGCCGCGCGCAGAGCTGGTTTCTTCTGAAGAAGAGGCCACGTTCGAAACATGCGGGCACTTGCATATGTGCGTGCGCAAGCGTTAGCGCATACTAGGTGGGAATTCAGGACTTCGCCACACTTGCGGCCTCACTACGCCGGGCATCAGATCTAAGTTCGCACGTGATAGCCACAACGGATGCCCCCACGCGCCGGGTAGACATTTTCGTGCCTCGGGCGGATGGTGCCGCAGACACGCAAGCACCTGGCGACGGCATCAACGCCGCAGGTGACGCCGCACCCGTAGTGCAGCCAGATATGGGGATTTCCTCCGTCTCCCCTCTTCGCGCTGCTGGCAGACTTGCAACCTCAAGCCTCGTTAGCAGAAAAGTTGAGGCTAGCTTCTTCCAGGAGATCACTTCGCGCATCACAGTGGAAGACTTGAGTGATGTCTTTGCCGGACTCTCACCGCACCAGATATGCGAGGCGTCTAGCTCTGCACTGCTTAAGGTAACCTGTCAGAAGTACTTGACGCGTTACCTCCTCTCCGACCCCTGATGAGCTGGGGCATCTTTGTTCGTAGGGTTTGCTTGCCACACAGAGAATGTCTAGCCTCCAGCAGCTGTCCGAGGAACAAGAACGTCAGCTCCGTGAAGCAGAGGACAAGATAAAGGCACAGGAGCATCAGCTTCAGGAGTCCAAGAGTAGGGCGAAGGAAGGAGAGGATAGCATCGTGGAGCTCATCCAGAAGCTAGCAATCTCGGAGAAGACGGTGTGGCACTACTGCAGAAACAGCTATAGAAGCCATCTTAGCAGTGACGAGCACCAAAAAAACACGTCACTGGTAAACTGAAAATTTACCAGTGGCGGGCGTCAATTGTCACGTGTCACTGGTAATTTCTTACCAGTGACGGGCACCTATTAAGGCGCGTCACTGATAATGTAGCAATTACCAGTGGTGGGCATACAGGCGTGCTCGTCACTGGAATGTTGTACTCCAGTGACGTGCGCGTTGGAGCGCCAGTCACCTGTAAACTTTCCTGCCAAACTTGCTACGGCCGCCTCCGGGCCGGGTTTCCAGTGGCGGGCGCACGGTTCGTTCGTCACTGGTATGTGCTTTAGCAGTGGCGGGCTATTAATTGTGCCCGTCACTGGTAATCTGGCCTATAAAAAGCATCGACGAGCTCGCTGCTAGCCAGTCCTACCTCCACTGGCCAGCAGCAAGCTCGCCGGTCGCCTGCACGTCCGTCGCCGCCGTCCGCGCCCCTGGTACTCATTCTACCCTCCAAAAACTTCCCCCACCTCCCCTCCCTAGCTCTCTCTCTCTCTACCTCCTAAATCTAGCTAGTAGAGCTAGCTAGATCGATCATGAACTATCTCCCCCAAACCTCTCCCCTCTCATGAGTTGTAGTGTCTCAATTGCTGCTTTTGTTTCAACTTGACCACAGCTGAGATTAATTAGCACACATTATGCATGAGACTGGAGTAATTAAAAGTTTTGATCTGTCTCTGCCAGATAGAGCTAGCTTTTCCAGGAGCAGTGGATTGGTCCAGGACTTCTGAGCTTTGTAATGGGTAATTATTGTCTTAATTAGTATTCTACTTCCATATAATGTTGTGTGCAAAGCACCAAAACAAAGAAACAATTAAAAGAACGCAAAGGAGATTAGTCTGGAGTGAAAAAGGCAATGGATTTTTGTGTGTGACAGAAGTGAATAGATTGGAATGAGGCAGTGGATCAACCACCATGATGCTGTGTCTGCATAGAGGATGGCAAAGCATAATCAACCCATCGCACATGCCTCCTCTCTCCCTAGTTTTCACCAAGAACCAACAGATTCTAATGAACCAAGATTTCACCCTAATTTCTTATGAACTGAGATGAATTCTGCACGTACATTGCTTCATATATGTGTAATTCTGTTTCTTATGCACTGAGGTAGAATCACGCTTCTTCATGTGTAATTCTGTTGATTTTGTATACATATATATAGAAATGTTTGTGTTATGACATCGATCGTATGAGATGAAAAATGAAATGTGTAATGCTACGACATCGATCGTATGAGATGAATATTTGCGGAAGTGTTTGTGATCGGCCATCGAGCCATCGTTTTGACAAATTTGTTCATATATTGCTTGTGGTACCGGCCATCGAGCGGAGGCAACGTTTGTGTTGCTCTTTGTGAACACTTGAGTGGTCAACGTTTTGTCAAAATGTTGCTTTGTCAACCTTTTGTCAACGTTCGACAAACTTGATTTTAGTTATTTTAGCAAAGCTCATGCCAAAATTTTCTATGGGTTGGTACTAATTAATTTTCGTATATCTTAGGGATTGAACGACCGATGGATCGAAGTTGGATGTATGACGGCGATCGGAACACACAAAGTTTCTATACATCTTTGAATGAGTTCTTTGATTTCGCCGAGCGAGATATGGTGCGAAAGGGTGGCACGAAGATATGCTGTCCGTGTCGTGATTGCAAAAACCTGAAGATGTACGAAAGGAAATCTGGTTTTTTGCACATGCACCTGGTGCGATGGGGTTTCATGGCAGGTTATATACGGTGGAGAAGTCACGGTGAGGAGGATGAGGTTGTTGCCGACGAAGGGTTAGATGAAGAAGCAGGACATGAAGAGCCGGAAGCAGAATGGTTGGATTATAAAGATGCCGGAGGACATGAAGAGGCCGAAGCGGATACGCGAAGCACGGGGGACAATTTGGCCGGAATGGTCCAGGACCGTCATGTGCAAGAGCAGGTTGTGAAAGAGACGAATAATGATAGTGCGGCTCGTAGAGAGGCTGCCAAGTTGGAGACACTGGTGAAAGACTCGAAACTCCCTTGTATCCTGGTTGCAATCCCGAGCACACCCGCCTCTCAGTCACGCTCGAACTTCTAAGACTGGAGGCACTGCACAACAGCACGGACACAAGCCTCGATGAGACATTGGAGTATCTTGCAAAAGTTCTGCTAGAGGGGAACGTGTTGCCTCGCGGTTGCGATGAGGCCAAGAAGGTCGTGTGCCCTCTTGAAATGGAGGTGACGAGATACCACGCGTGTCCGAATGACTGCATCATATATCGGAACCAGTACGCGGAACTAACCAAGTGTCCCGAGTGCAAAGCATCCCGATTCAAGTGGGGAAAGAACTACCAACCAGATGGTGAGAACGGAGTGAAGAGCGGTGCTCCTGCAAAGGTTGTATGGTACCTTGCACTCATTCCCCGTTTGAAGCGTCTATTCGCAAACAAGAAGGAGGCAAAGCTCATGCGTTGGCACGACGAGAGGCCAAGGAAAGATGACGCCGTGCTGAGACACCCTGCGGATGGTTGCCAGTGGAAAGCAATCGACGACCAATACCACGAATTCGGAGGAGAGCCGAGGAATATCAGAATTGGAATGAGTACGGACGGACTCAATCCTTTTGGAAAAATGAGCAGCAGGCACAGCACTTGGCTCGTGGTCGTATGGATGTACAACCTCTCTCCGTGGCTCTGCATGAAGCGGAAGTATCTACACCTGTCTATGCTAATTCAAGGGCCACAGCAACCAGGGAACGATCTGAACGTGTATCACCAACTACTGAAGGAGGAGCTAGATACACTCTGGGCTGAACCAGGGGTCCGGGTCTGGGACGCTCACGAAGGAGACTATTTCAATATGAGAGCTATGATGATCACAACGGTGCAAGACTATCCCGCTTACGGATATCAATCCGGCCAGGTTTGCCACGGATACCAAGGATGTGTTAAGTGCATGGAAGTTACAACAAGTCGTTACCTGCCGAGCTCTCATAAAATCGTGTACATGGGCCACCGAAGATGGCTTCAACGGGACGACCCATGGAGACAAGAAAAAGAAAAGTTCGACAATACGGTTGAGACCCGAGGAGCGCCACGTAAGAGGAGTGGGGAAGAAATCTATGAGAAGTTGAACTCTTGGGGCCAGTGCCCTAAGGCAGGAAAGAAGCAGAAGAAGGTAAAGCCGCTGGGAGGCGTATGGAAAACGAAATCTGTATTCTGGGACTTGCCTTACTGGCCTTTTCTCGAGACACATCACTGCATAGATGTCATGCATATTGAGAAAAATGTCTGTGAGAGTGTGCTCGGTCTCTTGCTCCACATGCCAGACAAGACAAAAGATGGGCCGAAGGCACGAGCTGACTACGAGGAACTGGGGATAAGACGAGAGCTGTGGGCCAACGAGGAGAAGACCAAGTTGGGCAGGAATGTTACAAAAATCAAGACGGACTGTCCCGCCGCTTGTTACACTCTAAGTACAGACGAGCTCGATAAAATCTTCAAGTGCCTCGAAGGTGTCAAAGTAACTTCCGGCTACTCGGCAAACATACAGATATTTCTAGAGATGCACTTTCTGCCCGCATTCTTCGACGTCATGGTACATCTCATGATCCATATCGTCCTGGAGATCATCGACCTAGGTCCGGTATTCCTACACAACATGTACCCGTTGGAAAGGTTCAATGGGGTCGTCAAGCGATATGTTCGTAACAGGTCTCATCCGGATGGGAGCATCGTCCAGGGCTTTCTCACCGAGGAGAGCGTCGAGTTTTGCACGGATTACATGAGAGTCGACAAACCTATAGGTGTGCCTGTTAAACGGCACATTGGCAGGCTCGATGGCGTAGGTCACCGACGCGGAAAGAAGGATTTACATGTGCACCGTGATGTACCGAACCGATCAGACGACTATGTCCGAGCGCACACAGTAGTGTTACAGCACCTGTCAGTGGTCCGGCCTTATGTTAAGAAGCACATGGCAATGTTAAAAACAAAGCACGGCACAAGAAAGACCGAAGCGGCTCTCACGAAAGAGCACAACGCTACGTTCGCCAGGTGGCTAAAAAACTACTTTGACGAACATAGCTTCTCAAAAGATGATGACGTAGCATGGACGGTGTTCCACATGGCACAGGGACCCATGGTGAATGTCGGGACATACCAAGCATACGATATCAACGGATACACATTCTATACGGAGGCACAAGACCAGAAAAGTGTGTACCAGAACTCTGGGGTGACGATGGAGGCCTTAACCGGTAAGAAAAAGGACAGATACTATGGTAGGCTCGAAGAGATTTGGGAACTTGACTAAACCGTGTCCACGATCCCCATGTTCCGGGTAAGATGGGCGAAGAATGTCGAAACCGAAGACTATTTCACTACCATGGTCATACCGAAAGCAGTTCCTATTGAGACAGTAAATGTGAAAGCGATCAGTGCCAAAAATGAACTGTGGGTATTAGCTAAACAAGTGGCCCAATGCTTCTACATAACCGACCCGACGAAGCCAAGCCGTCATGTCATGAGGAGGGGCAAAAGGAGTATCGTTGGAATCGATGGTGTCGTTGACAAAGAGGACTATGACCAATTTGACGACCCGGATACGGAAGAAGACAATGACGATGCTAACAATCAGCCATGGCCCAGCAGAAGGAGCAGAACTACATGTCCCCCCGTGCGTCCCTTCAAACGACGAAGTCACTCCGAGGGGCTAACCTATATCAGGAAGAAGACCAAGACTACCGTTCATAAAAGTGTCAAAGAGTGAGAAGTTTGTCGAAGAATGTCGTACCTTCAGTATCTGCTCCAATTGTTTGGAACGGAGAAATTGTTCATGTTCCGATTGGAAATGAACTGATAGGCTCTGCAATACTTCTAGCATTGATTAGGGTAGTAACCAAAACTCCCTGCTGAACAAAATGCTTGTGAAGATGATTAGCATGTTATACTACATCGTACGAGTAGTACTTCTAGCACATTATATACTGTACCACTTCATCGAACCTTTCATTTCATCCATCCAAATGAACTTATACTAAACCTTTCAAACAAGCAACCACCAAACCACAAGACTCATAACCCTGGCTAGCTTACCAGTGACAAGCAAGATATAGAGTGCGTCACTGATAACTTACTAGTGATGAGCTAGTATTAAAACCCATCACTGATAATCCACTTATCAGTGACGTGCGCGTATTACGGCCCGTCACTGATAAATAATTTATCAGTGACGCTCACATGTCACGCCCGTCACCGATAAATTACCCCATATAAACCGCCCGCGCGGGACTTGGGGAAAAATTCCCCAAATCCCGCGCGCGTGCCCGCCTAGCCCTAGAATTCGCAAATCTCGCCGCTGCTCGCCTCCCCGCTGCTGCTCGCCTCCCCGCCATTGCTCGCCTCCCCACCGGACGCGTCCGCTCGCCGGCCTCCCTCGCCTCCCCGCCTCGCCGGCCGCCGGACGCCTCCCCTCGCCGGCATTCCTCCCTGCCAGACTGAACCATGGACGGCATTAGTGGCCGCCTCCGCTCGCCAGCCTCCCTTGGCTCCCCTCGCCGACCTCCGTCGGCTCCCCTCGCCTCTCCTCGCCGGAGTACATCGCCTCCCTCATCCCGCCGGCGCCGGTTCCAACTAGAGTAAGGAGTTGTTCAAGTTCTTTCAAATCTGTAATGGTTCAAGTTCGTTAATTTGTGTATTGGTTGATATTAGAAGTGCTTTAATTTGGTAGCATCTAGGGAAGTGCTTTAATTTGTGTGCTCACATTGCTTCTGCTGTAATGTACCGAAGTTGAATGTGAGATGTGCATGAAATGTATTTCATATATGCTTGTGGTACCGGCCGTCGAGCCGAGGCAACGTTCGTTGCTCTGTTTATTTTTTCAGGGAAACTGAGTTCAACGTTTTGGCGAAATGTTGCTTCATCAACGTTTTGTCAACGTTCGATACTCAATTTTGTATAATTTTAGCAAGGGTCATGCCGAAATTTTGAATTTTTAATAATTTATTTCAATAACCTGCCGAGATTTTGAAATGTTTTATCTAATATTTCAAAATCTCAATTGGAAAGAAAATTTTAATTAACACCCTTGTTTGCTATAATGAATGGATATTACAAATACTAAAGTAATAGGAAGTAGAGTTACATAAGCAAAACTTTTATTTTTTTTAGCCTCTCATGAAAGCTTTCATAAGTGTAGTTTCCATTAATTTTTGTTTAACAAGTTTCCATTTAGTTCGAAAATGGCCGGAAGTATTCCCTCTTCGTCGCGGACACCAACGGATGCCCCGGCATCGTCCCGAGATATCGAGGGGCGTGCGGAAGCTCCTCGGGACCTGGCCCTCGAACAAATATCTCAGGGGGCCGCCATCGTCGACGACCCTGCTGCCGGGGATAACAACGAGTACGATTCGTCCCACGATGAGTTGGACGAAGAGTCTGGACGTGCAAAAGAGTCAGGCGGTGCTGAAGACGCAACCGATCGTGACGAAGGGACCGGCCGTGAATACGAGACCGGTATTGAAGAAGAACAGGCGGACGGGGCTCCACCAGCCAAGCAAAAAAGGCGGCTCGCGCCTAGGAGACCTAACAAGTTGAGTACCGACACCTTCGTAATCACTCGAGTGGATGATTTGGGTAAACCTGCCAGTCCTTTAAAAGCTGCACAGGGGTACTCAAATGCCGTAGGCTGCATCCTGCGTGAAACCGTGAAGATCACGACCCCCGATATAAGGACGAAAGAAACCGAGCATCTTCGAACCTCCTCCTGGACAGGCTATTCAGCAGGTATTCCGTCCCGGAGGCCGATAAAAATAGAGTCGCAACAAAAGCCCTGAGCATGATGTCCAAATCCTTGAATACCTGGCAATACCATGCCAATAAAATGAAGGATAAAGATTTTGAGACCGTGATAAAGCCGAAATGGCCTACGATAGATGAGGCGGACTGGACCGAGTTCATTCAAACTCGCTCCGGCGATGAATTCAAGAAGTTGAGTGATTGGGGGAAGGACATGCGGGGGAAGATCGTGGGTGACCACAAACTCGGCAGCCGTGGTTACCAAGGGAAGAAGCCAAAATGGGACAAGGAGGATGCAAGGTTCATTGCGGCTAGGAAAGAACCCCCTTTCTCAGACATCCAGCAAGGGCGCGGAAAGGATTTTGTGAGGGCCCGCGCAAAATTTGACCCTGCGACGGGGGAACCGATCTTCACGCACGAGAAAATGAAGGACGTGCACGAAGAACTGGTAACCTCTGAACCCATTTTACTTTATTTGTCCCACATAGATTATTTTCTGAAAAGGTACGTTTCTAAATGGTTCATGTTGCTTGCAGAAAAAGCTAAGCCAGCAACCTGAGAGCTCACAGGACTCTGTCGATAGCGATAGGTGGCAAGACCCTATCAACAAGGCTCTCGGGAAGCCGGAGACTCGTGGCCGCGTGATGGGGGTCGGGTATGGGGCTCGATGGGCTGATTATTGTCCCCAAACCCGTGAGGTTGCCCGCGAGAGGTGGAAAGCCAAGCAAGATAAAGAATTCGATGCGCGAGTGGAGGCGGCGGTGAAACATATATTAGGGCCTATATATGAGCAACTACAACGTCCACCCATGCATCCTTGCACGCAGCCGCCGCCTTTTAATCTGGATACCCAGCCGCTGCCCTTCACTGCTGCAAGGAGTAGCAGCCCATCTGTATAGGGCATTGGCCCCGGGTCGCCAAATTCAATCGACGGCCTAACGGTAAGCGTCGTTAGCTCAACAAATCGTAACGGTGTCGTATAGATTTCGTTGTTTGGACTCTAACATCAACGACCTATATATATGTTTTTGCAGGTAATAACTCCGTGCCATCTTCAGACCTAAGTGCTCGGCTCGATGGTGATGGTCGCATACGGTCGAGTCCACCCAATAACGCCGGAAAATAGGATGCACTGTGTGGATTTACCACCAAACTTGGCGAGGGTGGAGTTGACTAAGGTGGTCGGCACCTTTGAGGACTTGGTTTTGAATGACCCCCCTGAAGAGGGATACGAAAAACTAGGAGCCTGCAAGGTGTTTTTTCTTAGGTGGCCGAAGGACGCGATAAAGTTGATTGAGACCTCCAATCGTCCACCACCGTCGCCGAGCCACACCCACAGTCCATTAGCAAGACCATCTCCTTTGGGTCTTTGTGCACCTCTATCCTATAGGGATCTGGAGATGGAGGATGCCGAGGAGGGCGCGGAGCATGGCATGCCTCGTGACGAAGAGGCACGAGAATTTGTAGATACGCCGCCACCCCAGCATGACGAGCAAGCCCAGACGAAGTTGACTCCTAAAACACTCATGGGCGCAGCCAAAGAAGCGATGGCCGGTCAGAGGGCCGTATCTCTGGACACGCAGCGTACGAGGAAAAAAGGGTCACCGGTACTTACGATAGACAAGGTGATGCGAGGTTGAAAAAATCCTTAACCTACCCAGCATCTTCCCAATCAGGACAGGGAGCAACGGGTCATCAATGGTGGGCCTATCATGTCCCGGGTCACCCCATGGTACCAAGGGATGAGTTCGACATCTTCCCGAACGAAATGAAGATTCTGCATGAGAACATTTGACAGCTGGAATTAGGACCCGATGAAAGTAATGTCTCATATTACACGGCGAAGGTGCCAGAGGGTTTCAATTTCGTCGAGCAGTATCCCGCGGACAAGTTCTATCTGGACTTTGCAGAGATCTTCGCCATGTTCAATCTTTATCAGCTCGAAGCATCCTTCGTCAGGCTATGGGCGCTGCACCTAGCCAGAGAGACCAGACGCCTGAAGTTTCTCGATGTTGGAATAGCAGATCCATATCACATGCACGAGAACAACGTTCGCTCCCAACAAGGTAGAGAGATTATGAAAGAATACCTCGTGAGTGCGCTACTAGTGCATAGGGCAAGGAATACCTACTCGTGCCCTACAATCCCATGTAAGTCCTTATCTACGTTGTGCTTTCGTAAATTTCTCTTTTGCTTGTGCACCTAGCCAACTTCGTGGGTTAATATTGGTTTCTTGATATGTTTGCGCAGCGACTACTGGATCCTCTTAGTGCTAATGCCGAAGGAAAGCAAGGCTTATTACTATGATTCCATGAAAAGGGTGAAGAAAAACTACACCCTACTCAAGAAAGTTCTGGATGATGCTCTCTTCGACTTTGCACACAGGGGAGGAACTATGGTAAAAAGAAGTGGTGGTCCACGCTTCAAACACGTGACTGATTTCTGTTGCAGACAGTAGCCGGAGAATAGTGTGACGTGTGGCTACTACGTCTGCTCCCACATGGACGACTTTATACGGGCGCGGAACACGTTTTGCAAACCTGACGACTTACGCAAGTGGAGTAATAACCTCGAGCACAAGCCGTATGACTGGAAGCAAGAGTTTGCACGCCTCCAGAATGTGTTTGCGAATATCACCAATAAGGATGTCGTCCCCGATACCGGGCTTTTCTACGCCGGCACTGACCCAAGAAGATGCAATCACCTACATGCAGCTAGGCCCTAGAGGAGGGAAAAAAGCATGAAGATAGACCCTAGAGGAGGGAAAAACATTGCATATGTATTGAGTTTGTGGTCCTGTATTCCCAAACTGATTTACTTTATACGCTTGTGGACATATCTACGTATTGGCACTTGTTATTTCGTACTCGGTTTGAAACATCTAATTATATATCGAGAATATATTATGTTTGTGGTTTCAAGTTGCATGGATATATACTGTGATATATGTGTGCCGTCATTGAATATTAATTGCTGATTGCACATATAAATATAATTATTAATTATTATTTGCTGATTGTACATATAAATACAATTTTGAATTGGGCCTGCTCATAACAGCAGTGACGTGCGGCCCCGAGAGATCGTCACTGCTGTAGAGCTTATCAGTGACGGGCTGCAACTCCCGCACGTCACTGGTAAATATATCACCAGTGGCGGGCTCACATACGCACCCGTCACTGATAAATAGATCACCAGTGACGAGCGGGATAGCCCGTCACTGATAACCACTTACCAGTGGTGGATCACCAGTGACGGGCCGGCCCGCTCGTCACTACTGGGCTTTTTTGGCCCGTCACTGGTGGGCTTTTCTGCAGTAGTGTGGGGCCTAAAGATGAATTTGGCGACGAAGAAGGCTCGTGTGACCGAGCTGACAAACCGCGAGGCACAACACGTAGCATGCTCACAGGACGTCCTTCGCTTCGTGCAGTCCATATGTCAGGCAGTTGATGAACTTGGGGAGGCGCTAGGTTCACGTTCGGAGCCCTTTTCCGCAGGTCCCACTGGCGACGAGGTGCGCGGTCGGCTGGCTTGGGCCGCGTCCGCGTGCGATGCCATATGCGATGGCGCCCCTCTCTTCAGTCAGGTCAGCCCTACTTGACCCCCTCCTCATCTGTAACACCCTGGCCTCTCACCCGGACCGGCGGTCATTACGCCTGGCTATCACCTGGGATTCAGACTGGCCCCACAAACCAACACTAGTCTTTCCTGCGCACTTTGTCCTCACTCGTGCGCATTCGGGAAAAACTTCCCGGTCGGTCACCCATCCCCAAATTGCTCCAAGCTAAGCACGCTTAACCCAGAGGTTCTTTGGAGATGAGCTTCCGAAAAAAGGTGCACCTTGTTGATATGAATAGTCTATCAATCCTATTAACCAGGATGTCACATACACCCCCCTTAAAGGATCCGACGTCCTCGTCGGCCTAGCAGGAACGTTCCCTCTTGGCACACGTCATCCATGCGTCTAGTGCCGGCACATGTGCCATGCCGTGCGCCTCGACAGGCCACACACGCCATGCGCCACATGTCCGCGCCCCTGACCCGCACACGCCCGTGTAACCTCGAGGGTCAGCTCTGATACCATTCTGTAACACCCCGGCCTCTCACCCGGACCGGTGGTCGTTACGCCTGGCTATCACCTGGGATCCAGACTGGCCCCACAAATCAACACTAGTCTTTTCTGCGCACTTTGTCCTCACTTGTGCGCATCCGGGAAGAACTTCCCGGTCGGTCACCCATCCCCAAATTGCTCCAAGCCAAGCACGCTTACCCCAGAGGTTCTTTGGAGATGAGCTTCCGAAAAAGAAGGTGCACCTTGTTGATATGAGTAGTCTATCAATCCTATTAACCAGGATGTCACATCATCCATACCATACTTTCCACCTGAACGACTTAACCTCCCTATTTCACAGATTTGTGCCCAGGCAGCTACGGAGATGTCGTTCTCCTGCTTGCACTTGGCTGGGTGCAACGTGTGAGGCGCAGATTGGTGCTGCTCGTGAAGAGATTGAGGACGATTCAAGGGCCTTCTTGTCTCGCGTGTGGTCACGCCGCCGGGCGGGAATGCAGTACGTGAGGGCACTCTGGGAATACACCCTTGCCGCTAACGCCTCCTCGGATGATGACGCTGGCGAAGATGACGGCCATGGAGGAAGCGAGGTGTGACGTCAATCTACCTTTTGGAGAGTCGAGCTTTTCTTTTGGGACTATGCCTGGGCTTATCAGCGCACATGTCAGATGCCTTAGCTATTATTGCTCTCTGGTGTTGATGCGTGTGGTTTTCAGACGGAGTTATGGGTTTGGCCACCACACTCGTCCTGGTTTTCATCTTGTTGTATTGGTTGCAGGACCTTGCTTTGGGGCATAAGACGCCAGCTGGGCGCTTCGGTACTCGGCCCATTGTGCCCATGTCATTCAAACATTGCACGCCGAAGGGGGCATTGAGCCAGGGGAGGACTTCCCCTAATGATGCACTATCCCTTCTTGCAATGGTCGCGGACTGTCTGCGCGACTCTCTGTCACCTGAGACGCCATAGCGCTAGCTCTCATGTCTGCTCTTCGTGTGTAATAGTGTAGCAGGACGATATCCCTTGCTTATAATAAGGTGTAGCGGTGTGATGCACTATGCTCCCAATGAAAAAACCGAGCGGCTAGCTATGTAGCTAGTCACTGTTTAAGCTGTAATAAGCTGGAATGATGCGATGGCACGATTATAGGCGGAACCATCAACGTACGACACGGGGCGTTCCATGGTAAAGGCGAATGTCTTGCAAGCTTGCTGTCGTGCCGTAGCAGGATGTTATCATGAAGAGGCGGCATTACGGCTTCCAGACGTGCGGGATGTGACCTTGCGCTGTCTCGGAGCAGAGGGTTGCATGCCGTGGTGGAATATTGCCACGCAGGGAAAGGGAGAGGGCTGCTGGACACGCAGAATGTGATTGTGCCATGTCAGAGCAGAGGGGCACGCGGTGGAATTTTACCACACGGGCGGACGCGGCGTTGAGGGCTTCCAGACTCGTGGGATGTGACTTCGCAGTCGGCCAGAGCGAAGGGACACACACCGCGGCGGGATGTTACCACACAGGCGGACGCGGAGTTAAGGGCTTCTGGACTCACGGGATGTAACTTCATGGTCTGTCGGAGTTGAGGGGCACGCGCCCCGGCGGGATGTTACCACACGGGCGGACGCGGCGGTGGGAGCTTCCGGACTCATGGGATGTAACTTCGCGGTCTGCCGGAGCTGAGGGGCGCACGCCGCGGCGGGATGTTACCACGCGGGCAGACGTGGCAGTGGGAGCTTCCGGACTCACGGGATGTAACTTCGTGGTCTGCCGGAGCTGAGGGACGCACGCCGCGGCGGGATGTTACCACGTGAGCGGACGCGGCGGTGGGAGCTTCTGGACTCGTGGGATGTAACTTCGCGGTCTGCCGGAGCTGAGGGGCACGCACCGCGGCGGGATGTTACCACGCGGGCGGAAGAGGCGTTAGGAGCTTTCGGACTCGCGGGATGTAACTTCGCGGTCTGCCGGAGCTGAGGGGCACGCGCCGCGGCGGGATGTTACCACGTGGGCGGACGCGGCGTTAGGAGCTTCCGGACTCGCGGGATGTAACTTCGCGGTCTGCCGGAGCTAAGAGGCACGTGCCATGGCGGGATGTTACCACGTGGGTGGATGCGGTGGTAGGGGCTTCCGGACTCCCTTTCCCCACGATCGGCACCAATGGTCGTCGACTACACGGTCAGACAGTAAACTTGTGGCACCCTAGATTGAGTGCTGGGTCACCCGGGTGTACGCGAGGGACAGCGGTACGGAGCGCGAAGCAGCAGCGAACACTTAGAGAAAATTTGGGTGAGCCAAGAAGTTGGTGTGTCTCATATTCCGTACCCCCAACTTGGGGGGCTCTCCCCTATTTATAGGCCTCAGGAAGCGTAGTGCCAGATTACAATCCTGCCCCTAGGCAGGTTATGGTCCTACCCCTGGTCCACCGTACGGACGAGGGCTCGTAGGTCATTTTTACATCTCTTGTGGAGGCATATACCCTAGCATCTACGTGACGTCCGGTACGACATGCCGTGCGGGACGTCACTTTACAGGACCCTGCTCGGGGGTTGTCTACACTCCGGGCTGTCGGACGTCGCCTGCCGCCCGAGTCGTCGCGGAGGGATCCACACTCTGCACGCATCAGTGCTTGTACTCCACGTGCACCAGCACCTGTACTCCGCGTGCGTCTGCGCTTGTACTCCGCGTGTGTCAGCGCTTGTACTCCGCGTGCATCAGCGCTTGTACTCCGCGTGCATCTGCACTTGTACTCCGTGTGCATTAGCGTCTGCGCTCCACATGTGCTAGCACTTGCGCTCCGGACTGTCACGCAGGTGTTAGTTCGGATATCCAAACATTCCCACCTCGCTGGCAGGGCGGTCCCGTTGACACCTAAGCTGCAAAGGAGGTAGATGTAAGTCCATAACAAGTATGCGCCCCTTACCAACACTTGTTTCCGTTCGGGGCATGCGGGGACCCCTCCTACAACATTTATAAACATTACTCTATTATATATAGATCAAACACGTCGGGTTTGAAATCATCCGCAGGGCTTATTACATTAGCATCGAGGAAATAAGCAAAGACCCCTCTTATCCAGCATAGCTCCTTTCTGTCGATCGATTCTATTCTGATCCTGAAATCCTGTAATTAGAAGAACAGCAATTTCATGTAAAATAAACATAACTATCAATAGGCTAGTCAATAAAGTTCATAAATGATATACCTTATCTTCTAAGATTGGCCCATTGACTATTGCCTACATGTGCATGCAAACGTAGTTCCCACATGTGTTGGATCCTTGGGATTGGTGATTGTAGGGAAATTCAAATTTGGGTGAGCTTCTTGCCCGATATTGGCTTGCTACGCCCTCCTTTTGCAATATTTTCGGCGAAAGCACCGTCGATGCATGTCCATAGCACTGAGAGGTCAAGTTTATTTTGGCAAGGAATCAAGATAAAATACCTTGTTCCATGGTACAATGATAACCACAAGGATCTAGTGGTCACTGCGTACACACCATCATGGTCATTAATTAGATCAATATGCCTAAGTGCAAAAATACCATATTTAGACAATATTAAAGAACTTACCCTGGGTTGTAGGCAAAGAACATGTACTCCTTGTCCCTTTGGGCGAGCCACGACTCCATGAGAAATTTAGTGTTCATTTCTGGATGGTCTTTCATGATTTGATAATTCATCAGACAAGGATCAACCAGTCCAAGGATCCTATTCATGTGCCTCACCTATTGGACCACATAATGAGTCCAACATCTCCTAAATGTATTGTCGAGGCAGTCGAGGTTGAATAGGTTGAACAAGTCGTCAAAACTAACAAAGAAGCGATTTGACCCATCTGGCACTCTAACTTTAATCCTCTTCCTCTAGTCTGGTTCTGGCTTATTGGACTGTGCCATGTACTCATGCAAACTTCTGGCTTCGTTAGACAAACTTTGCAATTCCTGTTCCATGAGCAATAGTTGATCGAAACGTATTGTCAAGCCAGAGGGGTAGGGGGAAATACTGATTGGAGGCATTGTTGATGATCTGCAAGTGCACAAAATCCTTGTAGCACCTTTCATCAGAAGTATTGCAAGGTTTATTGAAAGAGAGGAGCAAAAGGATAGCTATTATCTTCCCCACAACTACGCTTGTTACTGAACGTAGCTGCCCTTGCACCGAAACCATGGTCTCAGAATAATTTACTTTATGATTGACAAACGAGTAATAAACTAGAATAAGACTTAAATGAGTACTTAAAGTAAAGAGTAAACAAGAAGTGAAACTAAATATGTAGAAACATAAACGACTAGAGGATGAGAATAATGGTTCCTAGGCTTGGCTCACCAACAATCCAAAGGCTCAATTTGGATGAAGGATTTATATCATGAGGGGGAAGCCACAATTAGATATGCCCTAAAGATCAATCACATATCCCTCGCAACCAGCCCCTTTCCCCAATGTCCAATTAGCAAGTAAGACAATTAAGGTTTCCCATGGATTACTGCTTAAAGTAAATGGGTTTCCCTAACTCCCCAGACTAATGACTTTGAGATAGCTCTTGTCATCGCTATAACTGTAATCCCGTCACACCAACTTGGTACAAACCATATGTGGTTCCCCACATATGCGTGTACTCATACACGACACATAGGATTTGATCTATGTCTACCAACAACACAAATATGCGAACCAATATCATACTAGATTACCAAAGCTTGGAAACAATTAACTACCTATAACAATGTAAAGGACTCACTGATAATAATATGAAGTTCATAGTATGCAAGAACAGGGAGATACAAAGGAGGAACGAAGAAACTAATGGTGAAGACATCGTAGTGGAGAGGAGACATCCAACGCCAGCCCTAGGGCCTCGTGGGTGTGGGAGCGCTCCCCCTTCTTCTTCCTCTTTAAATCCCTCAAGTTATTGAAGCTATGGAGGTGGCTTGGACGTCCTCCGTGCTGTAAATTGGTGTTAGGGACGTCCTTTGAGGCTTGGCGGAAATTAGGGCTGGCTACACCTAGTAGTGTTGATTATATAGTTGCTCTCGGTCCCTCTCCTTCATAGATCTTCCTCCCACCTTTGATCCAAGGGATATTAGATGGATTAGATCCTTTCATCTTCCTTTTCCCCTTAACTTTCCATAGAATCAAACCATGTTGAAATTGGAGTTGAAACGAGAAAGTTGCAGTGATTTTCGTGGCTCAATCGCACAGTCATGACACATGGTACGACTGTACGGTACGGGAGGGTACGGTCGTACCGTTAGTCAGCTAAGTTTTTGTTTTCAGCCCTCGACACAGAGTTTCATATTTTGGCCATAACTTTTGCATACGAACTCCGATTGAGGTGATTGTTGGCTATTCTTATGGCCTATAGATAATTATATCAACAAGCGCATTGAAAGCTGTTGGAGTACTTCACCTCGGAAGTATTCCAGGGTTTATCGAATCCAAGGGATGCAAATAGGTTTCAGTAAAGATATCTGATTATCAATATATCATATATATGAATCTGATTATCAATATATCATATATATGAATCCAATCCTTCTTCACTTAGAAATGACGTTTCTTCAATGGATAGATAAGGATAAATGACCACCAGGGTAGATAGGTTACCAACCTACACAAGTAATGTCTAAAAGAGTATGTAGCTAACCAGACTTTAGTAACAGGTAGGTAAGAGATAATTCCTTGTAATAGTGGCTTTCAGTATTTTAACTATCAATGCAGTTTTTAGGTCAAGATTCAATCACTCTAGAATACCGGTATCAAGGTTAGGCGCTATCACCGACTAACCCTAACAATTAGAGGTGTAGCTGAACGTGAGTCTCAGAAGACTCTCGAGATGTTCCCCGTATAGTCGGGCCCTGAATAAAGTGAGGATAAAGCTTGGCTACACTTAAAGCTATTGTCTCGATATGATTGCTGTAGTGGTAGGTTCTAGGTAAAGGGGGAGCCGTTTCATAGGTTGCCCCCTCCGCTAACCGAATTCCGAGTGGTAGTAAGCTAGCCCCTAGGCTATGCTTTTTAGTCCTAGTAGTTTAAACTTGACTAATCCATTGGCACACCTACCAAAGGGTAAAGGATTACCCTACTCCTAGGTCCTGACTTTAGCAACTAGTCTGACAGAGAGAAAAGATGTAGAAATATAGCTTGATAAATAAAGATACTCAAATGCTCACTATATTGATATCAAAATATTCATACAAGTTATGAAGGATACATAGAACCAGATACATATCGAGTTACCGGAGGGAATTCCTCAGAACTTTGGCTCGCAGGCCGACTCTTTCTCCTAACTACTTTGCAAACTCCGGTGTCGCATACAGTACTCTACCTAGAGTACAAGTGAGGTGGGCACCTTGAAGTGAAGAATGGAATGAAGTGGTGGTTCTGAAATGAGGAGGAGGGGAGAGCTTTTTATAGGCCGTCTGACCTAGGTGGGGTTGGCCAATCTTCCTTCATGTGGCAGGGCCGATCGACCTAGTTAAGTTGGTTAGGCCGACCAACCTAGTCAGGGCTGGCCAATCCTCAACCAACGGTTGTGCTTGGTCCTCGAGTGGTGCAAAGGTTCGAGGCGCGACTAACTCTCCTGCGAGGCATCTTGGCGAGCACGAAGTTTCCCGGGCGAACAGGTAAGCTCCCCAGCAAAATTTGGTGGGCTGGCCGACCTACCTGTTTGGGCCGATCGACCTACCTGTCAGAGCCGGCCGACCTCAGGCCAGCCGACCTCAGGGCCAAGGACAACCGACCAACCCTGAAGGCTGGTCGGCGCCTTCCCCTCTTTCAGCGTCTAGCCACGAGATGGCGGCGCTTCTCGGATAGGTTTTGGCCGGAGGTCGATGGTCCAAAAAAAATCCTTTGGACAATGATATTTCATCCTTATAGTATTTTTGGTATTTTTTGGGAGAAATTCCTTATTTTCTGCAAAACAAGTTGACACACCAAAACTTGTGAAAATAGGTTAATATAGACTATAATTTGTATGAAAAGATCATTTTACTTTGCCTTTCATGGGATTCTCGAGGGTTAAACATTGTAAATAACATGCATCAACAGTGATTTTTGAACTATTGGAATCTTCCATGTGATGAATCTTATATTTGAGCAAAAATTGAAATCTCTAAATACGAAGTACTCCAAAGTCCACGTATCCGGTTATCGTAACTTCATCGAATCAATCCCAACTTGGCCCTGGCCATTGTGATAAGTCCATAGGAGCTCCAAACCACCTTTAAACTACAAAAAAAATACTAATTAAAATAATTTATTAGGAGATTATGCAATGCTCTCAAGTAAAGGGCGAATACTGGTAATTATGCGAAAGAGACATAAGAAGAGTTCAGTGGGGCATAATATGAGGAGTTTTATTCTAAGTATAAGCAATGAATGAGCAAATAAACACTTAAGTCTTGCTCATCCTTGAGCAAGATAAGTTGAAGATTTGCTCATTTATTGCATATGAATAGCTCATCATGGAAGATCGAAGTCTCAAAGCATATTCTTATTTTGACCTACAAGCTCAAACAACATAGAATTTACACATATGAGGTTGTACTTGCTCGATTATGTGATCCATACCACTAGAGCTTCTGGTCAAAATTCCTCTCCACATTGTCAAAGTGTAAATCTAGCATGTGAGCATAAACTTATTAATCTTCTTATTTCCAATGCCAAGGTAGAGTAAAGGAAGGTGTGAGAGAGAAAGTTTATGAGGGTTAAAAGCATCTACCATAAGTCAATCAAAGTTAACATATCAATAGGCTACTCAACTCAATATCAAAAAGCAGGAAGTACAAGTTGCCAGTTTTTATCTTATCAAATTTGTGGAAATGAATGCCAAAAGCCCACCACAAAAGTGTTATCTTCAAATCATCCTATGTTCTATCAAGGAATATTATAATAGGTGAGCAAGTTGCTTGGACAACCGTTTAAGGAACAAAGTTTTGGGAATTAGACGTAATTGGTTTCATTTACTCCCAGCACCAACATCGGCACATACGAGGAAGTCCCGCATGTTGGCATATGCTCATAGTCAATGACCATTGGAGCAGTCCGAGGTTATTTAATTTGTGGGATTAGACCAATTATCTTGCCAAGATAGCATTCCCGCTGTACCTGTCGTTCCACTCATAATCAAGATGTGAGTTCCTCTCCTTGGAGTGGTACTCATGGTACATCAGTTCATTGGTTATTGGAGTGGTTGGCCTCCCTCTTTGATTGCATTTACTTGAAAATTGAAGCACACTGCTCAGCAGGACATTGTTAAAAAAAGGTTGACCAAGTATGCTCACAACTTAAAATAGAATTCTCAAGAAACTAAAAGTTGATTCTCTAACTCCACAATATGCATAGCATAAAATTTGTAACTCATACAACTAGCTCAATCAATTTTGGTTGAGAACCTAAAAATAAATGTTTCAACTCTAAGGACTATAGGTATCAACTCTAACTTCCCTATTTTTGTTTTAGCATGGCAGAGATTTTTAGAAGATTAATAGTTTGCTCACAGGATAGATAAACTAATTAAATGTGATAGAAAAATCTTACCTTGGAAATATGGGGCCTAACATGAGCAAGTAATTCCCTAACACAAGTACGAACGATCTTGATCAAGCAAGCATACGAAAACATACGAATATCCCTTGCATAAAAACATTAAGATAGAAGAGCAATGCACAAAGACGATGCATACAAAAATAACCTCCCCAAGCTTATGAATTTAAAAGTACTAAGCTTGGAAAATTATAGAAACGAGATAGAACTGCAGTAGAAAGAGAGTGGAGGTGGTGGTAGCCTCCCCAAGCTCGGAACAAGCCAAGGGTGCAAACCACTTTTACCGTCGTGGTGCAAATAACCTCTTCATGGATGGGAATGGACCCTGCTTCAATGATATTATTTTCCTTATGTGAACCAGGAAAAGCCCTCCCATAGATCCTGTGTGGAAATCAAGAAAAGAAAACACAAAATATTTTTATAGTTTTTTTCATTTTTCTATTTTTTATTTTGTTGCACAATTAAGTGGGTTAGAACACAAGTGTGAATATTTTCTCAACAGTTTGGTCCATCGACCTACACACAATGCTTATGTTGATAAACTAGGTCTAAAAGCGGATCATGTCCTAGATTTTCAATAAAGTATAATTGAGACATTGCAAGTGTGTGACCTTTGTGCCTAAACAGGATCAAAGAACTAGTATTAAACTAACTCAGATTTCCACTTAAAGAATTTATTGAACAAGATCATGGAAGATGTTACCAATACATGAAGTGTATGCTTATGAATTGAAGCGATCGAGGCTATAGAGTGTTTAAAAGATTGGCCAAAACTTTTGCATACGAACTCCCATTGAGGTGATCTTTGAACCATTGAAATTGTATCAGAGAGCTCCACATCTTCAATGTGACAAATCTTCTGTCTGATCACAAAGTGAAATCTCCAAATATGAAATATTCCAAAGTCCATGTTTCTGGTTGTCGTAACTTCATTGGATCAATCCCAATTTGGCCCCAATCATCGTGATAAGTCCATAGGAGCTTCAAACCACCTGTAAACTACTAAAAAAATAAAGACTAATTAAAATAATTTATCAGTGAATTATGCAATGTTCTCAAGTAAAGGGTGAATATCGGTAATTATGCGAAAGAGACATAAAAAGTGTTCAATGGGGGCATAATATGAGGAGTATTATTCTCAGTATGCGTAATGAATGAGCAAATAAACACCATGCGTTCTGGATGCATCAGTTGCTCGCAATGTTTTCTTTGAAAATGATAAGGCCCTAGTGACACTTTGATCCCCTTCTTGTCATGTCACTATCATGTTTTGATGTTTCTCCTTCGCCGGAGTCGTCTCGCTACGCGGTGTTAAAAGCTCTTGGCCATCCTTCAGCGCAGTCTCCTCCAAGGTAGCCTCCTTGCGATGGCACGGGCTCCTCCAACGTGGCCTCCTATGACGCCATGGGCTCCTCCATCACGGCCTCCTTTTGTGGGGCATGGAGTCCTCCACCAAAGCATCATGGCTCAGTGAAAATGATAGCCTCGTAGCGATCATGGAGTATTGGTCTGGATCAGAGATATGTGATGCAAGAGAGTGCCAGCTTCTATCAAGATGTCCATGTTCGGCCATTGGAACCATGAGGATATCGTCTTTGGTGGTACGGGGACCTTCACATTGGCGTACGCCAGCTTGAAATAATTGACCTAACACCGTGCCATGCTTGGTGGCATGCTCATGTTGTGCATGGCTGCCCCCTGAAGTAGATGGAAACACTCTCCCATACGCAACAACCACGGAGCACCGCTAGGTAGAGCTACTGCAATTTTGCATTGTGTTGACGTCTGCAGAACAAAAAGTATTTGGCTTAGAAGTCCAATAAGCGGTATACAAAGCATTCGTGTAACTAATCAAACTTACAATGATGTTGTCGAGAGGATGTGATCCGATTGTCCCCTCGAAAGTATGATTGGCGGATGTGTAGCTACTCCGTATTTTGATGGGGCTACCTTCGGCCCAAACAGGAGGTAAGGGCGGTAGCACTACCAAAATGGGAGCATCTCTCTACGTACCTCCTCTCTCATATCCTGTGTTACCTCCTCTCGGCACACCGTCCTTATCTACTCCACTAACTCTTCTGACTTGGTTCTCTTCCTACAGTGGGCCTCCTCTTTAGATTTCGGGAATCCCTAGCTCTAGGGAACAAAAACTCCTAGGCCTCGCGTGCGACCCCGATTTCTCCTAATTTCCCAGGCACCTTGTGAGGTTATCTCTCCATCTCTCACTCTGGACAGAGTCTCCGGAAGATTCTTGCTTGCTCAATTCTCTCTGCAATAGAACCACAAGTTATATAATTCAGTGTCCATGAAGTAATGGTTTTACTTACAAGAGACATAGCGTGGTACGGTACCAGACAATGGGACACATCCTCAAACTTCGTGGTTCGGGAAGGTGATGGACCCCATAGCCTGGTCTGTCTTTGAGTGAGCTGATCCAGTACCGGCCGCGACCCTCCATATCTTCAAAAGGAACTAGTAACCCAACATCTAGTAGTGCGGCGTCCTCCATCAGCCATTGCCCTTCTTGTGAGTGTACCCACGACTGCCTAGGAGGTGGTTGTGTAGATTCTTGCAGCGCAGGGCCTTGTTGTTTGCACTCTTCTCCTTGAATGAGTCCATGGACTTCGAGGCCACAAACTCTATCCAATCCTCTAGCGTCAAATTAGGATATTGCTCAAAATTGGAGTCAACCATTTTTGAACATAATTTACATTTAGGCAGCTCTTGAAGTTTGATGAGCCTTAAACATCGTTACCATCGTAGCTCGTCGGACTCGCTCCACATCTGCTTGTGGGATTTTGAATCACTGAAATAGCTCCTTCGTTATAGCGGCAAGTTCACCGTCAGGTACTTTTTGTCCAGTCATCTATAGGGTTGGACACCCTTGTACGTGCAAGAATCCCACATGTAGAGTTGAACTTCACCGTCTTTTCTACGTGCTTCAAAAGGTAATCTTTTGTCATGGTCCAACTTCGTGATGACCTGTCTTATAGTAGGCATCTTGTTCCTAGTTCTTACTTTCCTAGATCGTCCTTGTGTAGAGGTGGACACAAGGGACTAGGACAAGCCAGAATCTTGGGACGCCATCGACCTTCTCGGAAAAAAGAACTAAGAAAGTACTAGTTGTACTTATATAACAAAACTTATAGAAAATGCATAACATAAGATAACAATATCAGGAAATTATAGAAAATGCATAGAACTTATATAAAATGTATGAAAGAATTTATATAAAATGCATGATAGAACTTATGTGAAATGCTTAACATAACTTATATGAAATGTATAACAGAATTTATATAAATGCATAACATTACTTATATGAAATGCATAATAGAACATGTATAAAATGCATGACATAACTTATATGAAATGCATAACAAAACTTATATAAAATGCATAATAGAACTTATATGAAATGCATAACATAGCATAACTTATAGAAAATGCATAACAAAACTTATATAAAATGCATAACACAACATATATGAAATGCATAACATAACGGAACTTATAGAAAATGCATAAAAAATAACATAAAATTATGACATCAATAAGAAAATACGTATGACATTTATAACATAATTATCTATATGTGACTTCTAATAAAGAGACTAACAATGTGACTATGTGAGTCATGTTAGCATTATCTGTTCAAAGGTGGAGGTAAACCCTAACAATGTAGACCCTAACTATCTAAACCCTAACAATTTCTAGGGTAGAGGAGGGGTGGCAGTTACCTTCTAGGGCTCAGTGTTGGTGGAGGAGTACGATGGTCTAGGGTAGAGCGGGGGTTGGCTGTGCAGTCATTGGGTCTTCGGGAAGGAGTGGCGGTGCGGTTGTTGGGTCCTCGGGGGCCGTGGTCATAGTGGACAAGGTGGCGGCACAATAAGTTCTGGCGAAGGAGGCGGTGGAGTGGTCGTTGAGTCCTCGGTGAGGGTACGTGGGTGGCAACGTTTGGAGGACAAAACGGGGACATGGCAGCGATGCTCGGGGAGGGAACGCGGCGACGGCGCTCAAGGAGTGGGCGGCGCTTATGTTTTGGGTGAATTAGCAGGATTCAAAAAGCCTAGTTCTGTGCTGCTACCCAATATAGGTTAGTCATCAGTGACAGGCGAGGGCCGTGGCCCGTCCATGATGAGTTTTTTAGTGCACTACAAACTGAACTAACTGAATCTGCACTATGATGTCTTGAGCCTCAAATTTAGTTAGTTCAATCTACACTACACTGAATTACATGAGATAAACTAAAATGGATAACACACATTTCATAAAACAACAGAGAGTTGATCAATACTTATTAATTATAGCCCTTCATGAAGATCAATTAACCATCTATGACTTGCTTTGTTCCTTTAAATGTTAGGTCTTCATTATGATCTTCACTTAGGTACATAACTTCATCATTTGATTCTTCATCAACTTGCATGATATAGTCTCCGAGTAGAGGTTCCTCATCATTGAATTTTCTATAATCTTCTTCATCCACTACACCATCGACTTCTATAGTACTTCTTTTTCCATTCCTCACTATCCGGTGCTTCTTATTTACTGGATCGATTATGTAGAAGACTTGGACAACTTGCTTAGCAAGGACGAATGACTCTTCTTTGGACCCAAAACATTCTGGATTGACAGTAGGTGAAGTTATGCTTGTCGACATCCACATAATTGAGATTCACCCAACGACATTTAAACAAGGGGATCTTGCTAAGCTACCAAATCTCCTCGATGAAGGCATAATAGCTACTCATAATCCCGATGGGACCAAAAGCTTCTATCCAGACTCTGCTTTTCTGGTACATGTTTTTCTTGTCTTCAGCCTTTGTATAAAATGTGTATCCATTTATGTCGTATCCTTGCCATGTAATGGCCGTGAATGATGGTCCTCTTGCCAATCATCTCATCATATCATCATTATCACTTGATGAGCTGATCTCGTATGTTCAGTCTTTCAACCATCGGGTGCACCTGCTATTGTGCACTTTCGTTGTATTTGACCTTTTCAGATTTTATTATCATAACACCTATATGTGCTCTTGGATATATGGGTCCACAATCGACAAGTGTTGCAAGACCGTGAAATGGGCTTTATTGTACAAAGCCCTATTAGGAGTGATGGCTCTCTTTCCGAGGGTCCCGCCACTAGCGAGCCTACCCTCGTGCCGAGATGGAGGCACACCAATTGGTTGGTGTTTAGCCATGTAGTCCATGCAGAACTCAACGATCTCTTCGACAGCATAGCCTTCGATAATTCTCCCCCGTCGGTCTACATCTATTACAAATATAGCGCTTTGCACGAGTGGCTTAGATATCCGAGATCTCTGGGCAGGAGCCTACGGTGACGCGCACGGTTTTGCGCGAGTGGCTCAGATACCGACTCACCGTATCATTTATGCACTTGACACATCCGTTGTTTCCTTTTACACTCTAGCTGGAGGAGTTACCATACATGGGATAATCATTGACGGTTATAAACAACAAGGCACATAGATTGAAGTTCTCTCATTTTCCTGCATCCCAGACCTCCACCCCTTCTTGCCAAAGTGTCTCTAAGTTTCCTTCATTTCCATGTTGCCTCAGCCCTTGAATGAGTATCAAGAGCATAATATGCTTTCGCTTCATACACAACCAAGGTTGAATGTTGTAGATAAAGAAAAGCATGGACCATGTGCTATGTCAGCTGCTCATATTACCGAATGGGTTGATTCCGTCCGTACTCATTCCAAACCTTATGTTCCTTGGCTCCTAACTGAAGCTTGGAAATACCCTATCGACATTTCTCCACTGGGATGCATCAGCAGGCTGTCTCATTCTTCCATCGTCCTTAAGCCTCTCTGAGTACCAACACATCAGTTTTAGCAAACAAATGCTTCAAACAGGGAATGACGGGAAGATACCAAAACACCTTAGCAGGAGGTCCCTTCACCTCATCATCATCACTCTCATCGTCTTGATTATTATTACTATGCTTGTATCGAGATGCCTTGTAGAAACAGAGACTGTGCAAGTCTACGTAATCTTTGCTCTATAGAATGCAATCATTCAGACATACATGTATTTTTTCTACTTCCAATCCAAGAGGACAGATAACCTTCTTGGCCTTGTATGTGCCTGTCAGCAACAAGTTTTCATCCGTAAGAATGTCCACCATGAGACGTAACAACTTTGTGAAGCTTGCGTTAGACCAATTATTGCTTGTCTTGATCTTGTGTAGTTCAAGCACGGTAGCCAAATGTATGTACTTCGCTTTGCATCTCAAAAACAAGGGTCTTTCCAAGTCTTCCAACAAGCCCAAGAACTTCTCATACTCTCTTCCATCAAGGTTCCTCCCTTCCACGTCACGCAATATTTGATCCAAATCGTTGCGGTCATTGGCCATATCTCGATCAGATGATTCAGAATTGACTACGTCTGCCTCACATATCCAACATTCACTTCTAGCTCTTGGCCAATGTCGACTTCTAGCTCTTCACCATGACATGTCTCATGTGTATAACCATCCATAAAACCCTTTACAATCAAGTGGCACTACAGATCCTTTGACATTTCCACTATCTCCTCATTTTTACATCTACGACATGGACAAGACATTTGATTCTTTTTTCCTCAACATACCCTCTCAGGTGACTCAAACAAACCCGGACAAAGCAGATATGTACTCTCAGCTCACACGATTCATTCCGTACATCTAGCTTCGATCCATCCATAGATCCTACGCTAAAGCATAAGACATGAATTTATTACTTGGATCTGGAATAATGAGCATACATAAACTAAAGCTAGTTGCGATTAGATAAATTACTAACCTTAGATAATACCAACTTAATAAAATAAAATATTTGCCTCTCACCACTTGGATCTACAATAATGAGAGAGCGCAAAATTAAATATATCTAAAATTAAGTATTACAACTAGCTAGAGAGAAAATTACTAACCTTAGATCACCTCCAAATTAAGGATCTAAAATGAGAGCACAAATGAAATCTCTCTCTGCTCGCCACTTGGATTTACAATAAGAGCACAAAATTAGCTATATATACAAAGCCACTAAACCTAGAAGAGCAAATTGGTAACCTTATATCACCTCCAATTCAAAGATCTAAAAATAACTTTCCAAATCCTTGCTCTCCTCTCACCAAACTTCCCCTAAATCACCACTCCCATGCAGCAGCCACCAACAGGAAAAACAGACTTCGAAACCCTAATGGAGCGGGTGGACGCACGCTACTTATATATGGTTTCCATGTCATCACTAACAAGTCAGCTAGTTATGCCATCAGTGATTACCATTTTAGACGGGCAAACAAACTACCTGTCAGTGATGATAGATAATGTCACTTACAGGCTATCCCAGGGCCCTTCACTGATGAACCTTAAGGTGGCCTGTCACTGATGAGTGCCCGTCATCACTGACGAGCATAAGTAGTTGACCCATCACCGATGACTCTTCACTGACGGGCCTCTCCGTAACCCGTCACCGATGACTTCTTGGGATTGAACCTCAACCACATGGCAAAGTCATTAGTGATAGGTAGCTAGACAACTCATCACTGATCCAGATCCTCGATGTGAGTATTTCACAAAAAAAATAATCAGCCACTTATACTTTATGATATTCTAATTAGATTGGATGGCAAAGATTTCTCAATTTATCTCGTTTCTATGAATGCGATAAAGCCTTAATATAATAATTTATAATTACTAGAAAGTTTGACTTTAGTTCGCTAGAATAGTGCCTTAGTTTAATTTCAAAAAAGAATTTGAGGGTTCCTTTTTGTTTCGTAGTATTAGAATTGATAGAAAAACATACTCATGGTGACAAGAATAGTTTGGTGCAATTCTCTCTCATTCAAGGTAGATAATATATATAATTAGTTTGTAATTTACATAGATGTGAATTACATTAGTAATAAAAAATAGGAATTAAAATAGTTTGTATATAACTAATTTAAAGATAAAGAAATACTCCTCTTGATCAAAATTCCTCCAGCTTAACATCTTGATCAAGAGGGTCCGACACAAGCCGGGTGACTGAAGTAACTCTCCTCTTCGCCCCACTCGATGAACTTCACGTGGACTTGCCAGACGTAGGGGATTTGATTGCTACAGATGAGGTACTTCCCTGTCTCCTAGTGATCACTACCTAGAAGATCCTGCGGGGGAACTTCTTACGCAGCACATTCTCGACGATGAAGCCACCAGAGATCTGGTTGACGTCGGTTGCCCCATAGATGCTGAAGCCCAGGGAATCTGTGGTGACTCGTGCAAGCTCCAGTCTCGGGCCGTAGGAGCTTCCGGTGGCCATCTTCACGCGTGTGGAGTGTCGAGGTCGATCGATCGAGTATAGGAGAGAGAGAAGAGGTTGGGTGCAGGGAGCTTGAGAAGGATGGGAGGCTGGGTCTAGGAGGTGCTTCCTTTATATAGGGATCCAGGGAACTCAGTCCAGTGTGTACACATATGCAATTCCTCGTACTCCCATGATAATAAATTGGATTTCTCGATGCTACTCATTGACCCTTTCAGAAGAGCTAAGTTATAGCCCATCAGTGATGCTGGGACTCCTCATATTCCCACACAGATGGACTCATTAAAACATGTCACTGATGACAACACTAATGGGCCAGAACCATCACTGATGATTGCCCTTCATCAGTGACGGGTGGCTTAGAGATTCGTCTGTGATGATTCACCACTAACGGGTAGGCCCATCACTGGTGTCTTCTTCCGGTCGGACCTCAACAACCCGGTGAAGTCACGAGTGATGGGTAGCCTGACAACCTGTCAATGATGGTTTACATTAGTGACAGGCTAGCCCTACCTATCAGTGATCCCAATTCTAGATGTATGTTTCTGTAGTAGTTTTTTTCAAAAATAAAAGAACTTTCCTTAGTGTGACACATGAATCATAAAAATTGGTATTAATACCATTAAATGTTCTGCAAAATTAAGCTGAAATGAAATGGAGTTGTTATACCAGTCACTTGAGTTACAAATTTTGTGCAGGTCTGTCGCGATACATATCCACCTCCTTCAACTCTATAAACCTCCGGTGAGCTGAGTGTAATGTCACATGGGGCAAATCCATCTCTATGTGCGCCATGATGCTACCATCATCAAGTAGACCCTTATTATTAAGGAACCATTCACTACTACAAAACAGGGTTTCCTGGACCCCAGATCTCAGTCCGTGCAAGCAAAACCGATAGTAAGAACTCAAGTCTCAGTCGGTTGGTGCGAAATAACCGACTGAAAAGAATGAACCGGCTGAGATAATATCTAACCTCAGCCGGTTCAGAGTAGAAAACCGACTGTGATATTATTACAGTCGGTTGGACCAGTAAAACCGGCTGAGGTAAGTGAACTTTGACAGCCGGTTCCCTTTTCTCAACCGGCTGAGATAACTTTGAGACGGTTGTTTCACTGGAACCGACTCAGATGATGCTGTTCGACATCCATAAATGATGTCTGAAGTTACCAGCTAAGCCTTGAATGTAGTTATCCATTGTTTGGTACACTTGATATAGGTTGGTTGGGGTGGTGTTGCCAAATTTTATGGTAATTTTCATAGAATTTTGTGGCACATAATATTTTGATAATTTTTGCTCAATTTAATAAAATTTGCATGTTGTTATAGATGGATCGACGGTGGATGTACGCTGAGAATCGTGCTAGCAACGAGTACATCGAAAGTGTCTCGGCATTCTTACAAGTAACGGAACAGTATAGTTTGAACACAGGGGAGACGTGGATCAGCTGTCCATACTGTCGTTGTGAAAATTTGAGGAGCTTCAGAAACCTTGCACAGATCCAAGCACATTTGATCAGGACAGGATTCGTGAAGGGTTGGACCAGCCACGGTGAAGATCAGATTGTAGAGGAAGGTCCGGCAAACATGGTGGCTGATACTGTCAATAGCAAACCTCTTGAGCAGACGTGTGATGGTGTATGTGTGTCACAAGAGGACGCGTCGCAAGACGACACATCGTCGCATGAACACAACGAGTTAGATCAGATGATCCGAGATGTCGAAGAATGTTATTTTTGCCTATAAAAAGAGAGAAGCTCTTTCATTGTAACATACTACTGAAAAGAGATTGATCTAATAAACAAAGATGTGTCTCCTCACGTCTTTATTTTGCTTACTGTACATGTGCGTGTGTGATGCATTCTACCATCCTCTTCGATTACATCATTCTTCGATGCACACGTTATCTGCACAAAACTCTACACCTTCGATCTACGTGTATCGGAAGGTAATGTCAAAAATGGATCAATGATTCTTGTATATTCTAGAATTGCTTATCTTTCTTGCATGACTTCGCAATCTAAATTCTATTTTTGTATTTGTACTTAAATTTGGATAAAGAATTCCGTGAAACGAAAACTTATAGATCACTACACCGATTAGCGATTTTCGATAAAATATCAATAGTATGGTTTAAATACAAGCAAGGAATTGTTTATCACAACGTGGAATTGACGGAACGGAACGGCACCCGCATGCACCATCGACGATAGTCGCATCCACGACCGCGCCATGATCATGTGTCTCTGGAAAGAATCGATCTGATCGATCAAGAAGTTGTTTTTGTTTGATTATTCTATTCTCATGCACACATACATGTATTGATTGAATCGATCCCATCGAGTGCATCTTAAGAGCATGCAGGCCATGACGAGCGCACGCCGCACGGCCCTGCCGACCGCAACGCTATGGCCACGGCACCCCGACTCCACGAAGTAGTGAACAACTCGTTTCGCGCACGAACATCACTCGGCCGGAGCCACAGCACGGCCTGGGTTCTGCACCCACAAGCGTGGTGAGCACATACAGGTAGCCAATGCAAGGGCCACTACTACAGAATGGGTTATGGAAGACCCCACATCACAGGCGGTTCCAGAAAATCTGCTTCTGTTATAGTAGATCACAGACAGTTCGCAAAAAGGACCGCCTAGGTTTACTCTTAGAGACGAGAATCGCCTGTGTTGACACAATATCACAGGCGGTTCTATTGGAGAACCGCCTATGATATGAAGACAACATATCATAGGCGGGCGCTTGTGATAATGGCCTTATCACAGGCGGTTTTGTTTGAAGAAAACCGCCTATGATAAGACGTCCATTCATTACTTGCATTTCAGTCACATTCAGATCCATTTTTGAGTCTATGATATAACCAAATTGGATGGGTCCGACAGACTGAGCTCCTTGTCTTTAATATTCTGTTCTTACACATAGCAGCAATGGCGGCGGAGTTCTTGCGATTTTCAGCTTGGAGATTGAATTGACCCAAAAAACTGTGGATTTGGAGAGGATATTGCATATCTCTTTCATATTTGTGATCTAAGGTTAGTGATTGGTTGAAAAGTTTGATTAATTTGGTAGATGTAATGTGCTAAAGAGAGAGAATGTAGATCTAACTAGATAATGGCAAATTTTATTTGGCTTTGTTGATTTGAGGCATAAATTAGTTTTAATTACTATATTGAGGACATGGCTAGCAATTTTATGGTGGCAAAATGATATATTTGAATGGTTTAGATTTATGAAAGATATAGATGTGTATATATAGCATATATGAGTAATTTTTATTTTAGTATTGATTTATCTTGTCTCGTAAAAAGATGTTGTAATTGTTGAAAGTTTGTATGGAATTATATTTTGAGAATATTTTGATATAGTAAAAAACCCACATATTAATGACATGATTAATTCATTTTTTTATCAAGTAAGTCTTATATTAAGTTGTACTTGTCGTAAATAAATTTGTAATTATTGGTAGGTGATATCTTCGTGAATGAAATATAATATTGGTAATAATTCTTCACATATAGTCAAAACCATACCCGACATAGTAATTATTGGTCGTGAAATAAAAAGACTATTGGTAATTATTACTTATGTGTAGTCAAAACTGAATATTAATGATAATATTAACTAATATTGTATAGATTAAATGGTACGTACTTTGTGAGCCTCAATATTTAACATGAATTAATTAAAATTTTCTTGTAGATGGACCGAAACTGGATGTATGATAGTAACTGCTTAGTGAATGGTACCTTCGTGGCGTGTCAGATTTAATAAGAGTTGCGGAAGAGCATAAGTTGAACAGAGGGGAATAATATATTTATTGTCCATGCAAAGACTGTGAGAATATATACATATTTGAGAATTCAGAACAGATCCAAGATCACCTAATTCATAGGGGTTTCATAGAGCGGTACACATGTTGGGCAAGTCACGGTGAGCAGCAGACAATCCAAGAAGGTGGTAAGGATGACATCACGGAGGAAGATATTTACATGGTAGATGATGTCAATTATGATTCAGATGAAGAAACATCGTTGGATGATCGTCACTATTTGGATGAGATGTCGCCATGCAGAATGAAACCATAATACACGGCAATACGAGAAATTCAAAGTCTTGATGGGTGACTCGGAGAAACCTTTGTTTGAGGGATGCAAGGTTAAGTACATGAAATTGTCATCAGTACTTGAATTGTCGAAACTGAAGACTAGCAACGGGTGGTCAGACAAAAGTATCATTGAGTTGTTAGGTCTCGTAATGGACATGCTTCTAGGGGAAATGAGTTGCCTAGAAGTACGTATCAAGAGAAGAAGGTTCTTTGTCCGTTGGGAGTGGAAATACAGTGAATACATGCTTGTCCCAAGGACTGTATCCTCTTCCAAACAGAGTTTGCAAACCTCCATGCATGTCCGGTATGCAAGTCCTCCCAATACAAGCGTAAGGAGAAAGACGTCGAAGATTAGGGGGACGAGGTGACGAAAGGAACTCCAGCTAAGGTCATGTGGTATCTAACTATAATTCCCCGTCTGAAACGTTTATTTGCGAACCCAAAGGATGCAAAACTGTTGCATTAGCATGCTAATGAGTGCAAGAATGACGAAAAGCTTAGACATCCTGCTGATACCATCCAGTGGATAAACATTGATAGAAACATAGGTTTGGATTGAGCACGGATGGAATGAATCCTTTAGGAAACATGAGCAACCGTCATAGCACTTGGCCTGTGAATCTGTGTATCAATAATCTTCCTCCTTGGTTGTGCATGAAGCGGAAGTACATTATGATGATAATACTTGTGCAAGGATCAAAGAAACCTAGGAACAATATAGATTTTTACTTGGAGCCGTTGATGAAAGATCTCATAAAACTGTTGACCCATGGGAATGATGTTTTTGATGCTAACAAGCGAGAGAACTTTAATCTGTGCAGTTTGTTATTTTGCACCACAAATGATTATCCAGCCCTTACTAACCATTCGGAGTAGAGTACGAAAGGGTCAAAAGCATGTACTAACTTGGATGATACGGCTAGTACGTGGCTTAAGCATTTGGGGAAAACCATGTACATGCATCACCATAGATTCCTTCAGAGAGACCATCCATACCATCGAATGAAGAAACAATTCAACAGACAAAACAAGGACGGTACACCTCCGTGGCGATTTAGCGGTACGGAGGTACATGACATGGTAAAAGATGTCGAAGTTACGTATGGGAAGGGAAGAAAAATAAAGGCTACACGTGAGAAGGCCTTATGGAAGAAGAGGTCGATATTCTAGAACTTACCCTACTGGGAGCACTTACAAATTCATCACAGCATCGACGTCATGCACGTAGAGAAAAATGTATGCGATAATGTGATTGGTTTGTTATTGAATATCAAGGGAAAAACTAAGGATAACCTCAAAACATGGCATGACTTGTTGGAGATGGGAATGAGAAAAGAGTTACACCTGAAAGAGACTCAAACTGGTCGGATGTTCTGCAAACCTGCCTGTTATACTCTATCAAAGGCTGAGAGAAAAGAGTTGTGCCAGTTCCTGCACAGTGTGAAAGTTCTATCCGGCTACTCCTCGAACATAATAAGACTTGTTTCGATAGAAGAGTTAAAATTGATTGCCATGAAGTCTCATGATTGTCATGTATTGATCACCTAGCTGCTCCTAATTGCTATTTGGAATATCCTACCTATCAAGGTTCAAGAGAGAATCATGAGATCATGTTCGTTCTTGAACACAATATCTCAGAATGTCATCAATCCCATAGAACTAGATGCTCTTTAGGAGGAGGTTGTAAAAACTTTATGTCAGCTTGAAATGCATTTTCTCCCAACATTCTACAATATCATGGTGCATCTCACTGTGCATCTTGTAAGAGAGATAAAGTGGTGCGGACCTGTGTTCCTTCAAAGCATGTACCCTTTCGAGAGATACATGGGAATTCTTAAGGATATGCAACTAAAGAGGTCGTCAAGTTCTGTGTCGACTCCATGGCTGCAGTAAAACCCATAGGTTTGCCCGAATCTCGCCATGAGGGAAGACTTCGACACATGGGAATGTGAAGGCCAATGTGGACTGTTTCTATGACACATGTAAGTCCATTAAGCTGAAGTTTCTGCCAAACAATGAGATAACGAGATTGGCTCAAGCTGAAGGGACTTTCATCTAGTGGAGGGATGTAATATTGGAAGACTAGCATCCTCCATGTATCGACCAGGTTGAATCACGGGAGTTAAACCTACACGTGATTCTAGAGCCTAATATTGCATGTAATAAGAACACCACAATCGCTATGGTGCTGGTGGAAACCACCTTGGCCACCGAGCTTCCAACAAGGGTCCATTCATCTCCTGCCAAGTCATTGAAGTCAATCGTAAGAAAGCGAGGCGATAAGTCAAAGGCGAAGGTGCTCAAGGAACCACATCTTTACATTGAAGAAGAGTTCCCCTTCGTGCCATTGGCCGAAAAATGCGTTGAAGGAGAGCAATGGGTCAAATGGCCAAAGGCGCTCAATGTCCTCAGAAAATATACCCGCAAGTTGCACGAGTACTACCTGAACAAGGCCAAGAAGCCAAAAATATACCCGCGAGTTGCACGAGTACTACTTGAACAAGGCCAAGAAGCCAAAGAATGTATGGACCAGAACTATCAAGGTGGAGTTCACTAGGGAATGTTTCCACAACGACTTCGAGAACTGTCAGTTCTTTGTGAACTTCGTGGACTTGTGGGAACTCTACGACCTCCGATCCCTCGAATTCTCACTCATCAAATGCTATGCACTGTAAGTGTTCGCAATCACGGTCAACATTCGTGTTATATGTACTATATCCACATATATGTAACTCGTACCTTCTTTATGTGTAGGATGTTGATTGAGCAATGCAAAAGAAAACACTTAAACGTAGGGTTCCTCGACCAAAACATTGTCTCCACGCGGATGATCGTAGAAGCGGAAGACTTTGTCACCAAGTACGTGTTGAATGCCATACTTGCTCAACAAGATAAGGATTTCATAATTTTTCCGTAAAACCAGACATAAGTGCTACACTACCTACTTCACCATCCAAGGCTAAACATTATTTCCAGAATAAACATGAATTTACTAACCATTGAGACTAAACTATATGCAAAGACAATTGGATTCTTGTTGTTCTTATACCAAACCATCCTAGGCTCATGCATTTGGATTCGTTATTATGAGTAAACTTTCACATTGAAGCACTTGGAAGATTTATGAACAAGTAAGCATAGTTCTAACATATAAAAATCTACCATTCACTACTTTCATGTTGCAATGCCGAACACAAACCAGTTCGATTCATGTAGGGTCTAGAAGAGCTATACCAAGAAGGGTAGAGAAGGCGCTAGTCAGCCCCTTTAAGACGACATGGGCATTAGTATATCTTTCTATACTCAATAATTTTTTTTTATTAATTGTCGTTATGATGATCTCCAACTACTATCCAATTCTATATATTACTAGTGCCACCAACAACAAGGAGGAACAAGCGTTTGTGACTTCTACATTTTCCGCAACAAGGAAATCATGTTCACTAACATTAACGAAAATAAAATGAAGGTTTGACGCTATTGTGATATGTATTATCATATTTCTCTTCATTATAAGTACATGACTTTAATATATATTCTTATCAACAAAAGAAAGGCATTCCCAAGACATCATTAAATTTATCCCACCTACACAGGATAAGAGAACACATCACCGTATGCCTTGTTAGAGAGGTTATCGATTCTTATGGCCAATTCCACGCCTACGACATGGAGGAAAGTGAGTTCGTCTTAGTCAAGAAGTGATATGTATTTCTTTATGTACTTTTACATGGATGCCAAATTTACTAAATTTATGTTACATGAGGTGGATGAAATTGGGAGTTTAATTACTTTGTGAGATACGATATTGATAAGTTTGATGAGAGTTCATTTTCTGACTCAATTTATGTGCTATGATCAATTTTTTTGATTCCATATGATTCAAATCTGATTATTGTGAATGAATGAGATGAGTGTAAGGATATGCATATGTATTGTGTGTTTTGTTTCCTGCTACTAGACAACAATCTCAAACAATTAAGTATGCATTAAAACAGATGGCAGGTGGTTCTAATAGAGAACCGTCTGTGATGAGTGTCCTCCTCATAGGCGGTTCTTGTAGGGATCCGCCTGTGATATTCCCTCATCACTGGCGGTTCTTGTAGGGATCCTCCTGTGATATGTCCTCATCACAAGCAGTTCTGTAATCACCTATGATGAGGGGGGTTATCACAGGCCCTTGCTTAAAGATGATTTAGGAAACCGCCTATATTAGAGTTTTCGAACCACATGTAATGAGCTATTCTGTAGTAGTGGGCCCTTGAGCTACGTGCTAGCGCCAGCATTGACTGCAAGCACATGCGCCGCACGGCCCTGCAAGGCCGAGCTGGCCGTGTCCACCAAGTTGCACCAGCAATGGTACGGGAGCCCGCACAGCCTACCGCAAAACGGTGCCACGCCGGCTCTACGTCTGCAACGTGCACGTATTCGCATGACGCAGCACACAGCCCGCACATGGCCCCGCTACATATCGGCCTTCGCATGCCGCTACACAGGTACGCCGGCCATGAAAACGGGTTGAAGTCCCAAATGGCCGCGCTAGCCCAACACCGCCACGGCCTGCAAGCGGCACACGGCGCATGGCCACATCAGCAGAACACACGAGGACTCATCGCCACCATCGGGTCCTGCCACGCCCGTCGTCGGCCGCTTTTGAACCACACTCCATCCGGTCAGCATGCGCAGGCGATCGCCGCCACATGTGCGTGATTTTGTGCATGCAAATGCCACGCTTTTGTATCGTATAACTGGGAGGCATTGGATCCTCGTGGTCATCATGCCAAAATTAAATAAAGTATATTACCTTAATTCCATGAGGCATAGCCATGATCAGCGCCAACCTGCATACTTGGATATTATGGGTCTACTCGACAAGTGAGTACTAAAACTTTCTTCTTCATCGATGGCTATCCTTTCTTTCTTTCAAAATGACGCGCTAAGGCTTATTATTTTGAATCATATAGGGCGTTTGATATGTATGTCAAAGAGGGAGGGAGGCACAAGGAAAGAGTGTCTACCAAGTCCTTATAATAATACCATCATACATCTGCCCTCTATAGCTAATCAATATTACTTTTCTAGTGCCGACAACAACCTGAAAGATCTGCCCTCTATGGGTACTACATAGTCTTTCACATGTGAGCCCTTTGCAACAACTCAAAGTACAATAGTCTAATGGTACGAAACCATCCCCACTAATGTATAGCGTTTCATACATGCTATTCACCCTGAGTATAATCTTTATATCTTCAGGAAAGGGTGAAACACATGCGAATCACACAATTGGAAGATTTGGACGTCGCCCAAGTTCGATCGCAGATGGCTATGTTCCTAAACAATGAGGTCATCAATCCCATTGGATGGTTCAGTCACCCGCTAGCGACCCAAAATTGCGATTAGTCAGATTTGTAGTACGATCGATCGATCTTTGTGCTACCAATAGAGTCTCAAACTTGTCAATAATTAAATTTATATGTCTCTAAAACTTATGGTTTCAAATGATACTTGCACTTGTTGTTTCAAATTTTAATGTTTAGTTCTTCTCTCGATACTAAGTTGTGAATATGGAATTCTAACTTGTTCTTATGAATATCACTTTTTAACAATTAACATTTTTTTTATGTATAGATCGATCATATATGGAGGTTGTGCCTTATGAAACTGTCTGACAATATGCGTTAGTAAACAAATACTAAGTGGATGTGTAAATAACTTGTGCATTTCTATTTTATGTATGTGCATGTGAGTGTGAGAAGTGGAAGATGTATGTGCATGTGGTGTGTAAATAACTTGGCTATTGTGATGTCATGAGCTGCTGAGAATTGAAGTGTTTGATACATATATATGTTCTGTTGTACTATGTCATATATCTGCTGTTATATATATGAGGCTAGCCAATAAAACATCAAAAAAATTAGGTACATATATCCGAGACGGTTGTAACTAAACAACCACCTCCAACCTTTTTACAAACTGCCTTGGATAACCTATTATCTAAGCCGGTTTGGTTTAGTAAACCGCCTTGGATAATAGGTTATCCGCCGATATGTGCCCCTTATCCGTAACCACTCTTTAGAGGCGGAAGAAATAACCGCCTCAAATGATATGTTTCAACTGTTTGAATGAGCTTTTCTATACTAGTGCCTAGTTATCACTGATTGCAGATCTTTGATCATCAGTCTAGGCAACACATGAAGAAGCCTGGATGTGACAATGCCTATATTTGCACCTGGGGAAATTTCACGCCTGGGCCGACGACTCTTACAATTTGCAATGGCATGTATGAGTAGTACCGGAGCCACCTGCTGCTATATATAATTGTGTGTCTGCGTATGCATGCAGCATACGTACGTGACTTGTGAGGTCATATCATATGCATACCTAGCTAGCTACCTAGCAATAGTTAGGGATCATTCTACACTACATGGAGTTGGCCAAGTTCGAGAGAGGTTCCACTGGCCGGATGTCGTACAACTCGTACCTGCATATATGCATGCATGGAGATCTAAAGACCTAGGATGCAACCTATTCGGTACAACTGTTTTGTGCAAACTAATTCTTAGGCTCTCCATCTAGCTAAATATGTAGGTATATGAACCACGAATCTCCATGCGTGCAACATGTTTAAGTTAGATGCTATGCTACACAGGCCACTACTGTCGTATCCTATACCCCACACCTCGGTCAGTTATTGAAAACGGTCTATAATAAATATACAATATCAGAAACTGGCTAAATAAAATCAAGCATTACAAATGACAGGATAATAGATGGCTTATAAAAAAACTCGTCTGAAGAATTAATTCAAACGATTGAAATATATAACCGTCTGCGATAATGAAAATATCTCAAACGGTTGATTTTTGGAACAGTCTGAGATATTGTAGAGATGGTTCATCGGAGGGAACCGACTGAGGTATTGCCATTACTTCAAACAATTCTCCCTTTGAACCATTTGAGATCTGTTGCTCAGCTATTTAAGGCGCGCAACCGACCAGAACTGTAGGTGTAAGATCATTACATTGTTGCAGCTGGTTGGTGGAATTAAGATTTTGCGACGATGTTATTGCAGAAGATCATTCATTGCAATATTAATTTGGTATTTGTAATTTAAGGTTTTTAATCTGTTATAGTTAGTTGAATTCTTTAAATATTTAAGATTTTTTTGGTGATATAGGTTATTAATTTGCTCTAATTAATTAATTATATTAATACATAATTAGTAATTAAACATGATTGATTCAATTTATTATATAATTAGCAACTGAACATTATTGGTGATTTAGATACTTTTATTGATAGAAGTCATTTATTGACACTACTACAGAAAGCCTCATCCTGGACACTTCATCTCAGACGGTTCATCAAAATCCGTCTCTAATCATATACATTACAGACAGGTTTTATCAAAATTTACATCGCAGACAGGTTTTTCGGCCAACCGTCTGTGATAAGGAAGTCATCGCAGACGGGTTTTAATTTCTGAACCGTCTGTGATAATGGGTCTGATATCACAGACGGGCTCTTTTACCCAACCCGTCTATGAAGCAAGACGGCCCATCTGGCCCAAAAATCTTTGTATATAAACTCAACCCAACCCTAGCTGCCCAAAAATTTTTAAATCCCCAAAATTTTCTAACTCTCCTTCCCCCATCCCGTAGCCGAGCCGGCCTTCTCCTCTCACCCCCCTCCCCCTTGCCTCTCTGGTCCTCGACGCGACGCGGGCCAACGGGTCGACGGACTCCTCCTCGCCGGTCAGGGTCCTCGACGGCGATGTACTGGGCGACGGACTCCTCTTCGCCGGAGCAGGCCACCTCGTCTACTGGAAGGCTCCGGAGGCGTCCTCGGCGCGGAGGAGGTACGCGACGTCGTCAGCAGGCGAATCCGGTGACGGCGCGGCAGATCGAGCTCGGGGCAGGCGGATCCGGCGGCGGTGCGGCAGCCTCGACCCCGGCGCAGGCGGATCTGGCGGCGGCGCGCAGGCTCGACCCGGGGTAGGCGGATCAGGTGGCGGTGCGCAGGCTTGAGCCCGGGGTAGGCGGATCCGGCGACGGCGCAGCAGCCCCGCTCCCGGAGCGACTGGATCTAGCGGTGGAGCGGCCCATGGTGCGCGGATCCAGCGGCAGCGCGGCCCGTGGTGCGCGGATCCGACGACGGCGCGGCAGCCCCGCTCCCGGAGCGACTGGATCTAGCGGTGGAGCGGCCCGTGGTGCGCGGATCCGGTGGCGCTCCGACGCAGGACGACGACCGACGGCGGAGCAGCCGTTTGGGGGCCTTTTTTTTTAATTTTTCAATACGCACATTGCAGACGGGTGACCTCTACCGTCTCGGATAAAACTAGGTCATTACTGACCACTAATCATATACGGATGTGAAAACCGTCTCGGATGACGGTTTTCACCCGTCTCTAATGTGCATATCTGTAGTAGTGTGATATGTACATGTTAACTTAGCAATTGAACATTGTTGATTTAATTACTCCAATTTAATTAGCATATATATATTTATGTAATGTAAATTACTATATTATTGCTATGTACATGTGTACCTATGTTTAACACTTAATTTTTATATGAATGTGAACAAAAACTATAATATTTTGTTTTATGCATAACGTATAGATGGACCAAAGGTGTCTCTGCTTTTAGGCGAGTTGCTAAAGAGGATATGGTTAATAAGAGGGGTAGAGCGGACATATTGTCCATGCATTAACTACGATAAAGAGAAGATGTTTAAGAACTCAACTTAGATCCAGGCACATTTGATTAAGGGTGTCGACGAAACGTCTCTCGGACAGTAAACTTGGGCACCCCGGGTCAAAGGACCGAGGTGCTAAGAGGACGACTCGGGGAACGTAGCCTAGTGACCGCGGGAGGCGACCTTGACTATTGCCGAAGAACAATAGGGGGATCGCAATGGAAAATAAAGCTGGAATGTGAAGAGACACGATCGGATTCATATGGGGTGCCGACCCGCCCTTATATAGGCGAAAACGGCTTACAAGTGAAAATACATCGCTGCCCTTAGACAGATCATAATCTTATCCTAACATGTGTCACCGTACATCGGGCGAATCAGTACTCTCCTCCTTGCCGCTACCTACTATATTCACCGGCATATCCCTGATGCGCCTCGCCGGTACGGACCGCCACCGTGCTCGCCCCTTTCCCGTTGAGCCCGTCCGTAGGTAGATCCCTTCGTGCCCCAACCCCTTGGGGAGGTGTCAACCCCGCCTCGGCCTCGTCCTGGGGAGAGGCCGACCTCGGCCTCGTCCCGGAGAGAGGCTGACCTCGGCCCCGTTTGGGATCGACAACGTGCCTCGGCTTCGCCCAGTCCGCGCCAGAGGAGGCGACCTCCCTGGCCCTCTCCCGGGAGCTCCTCATCCGAGAGGGACGAGGTGTCGTGACCTCACCCCGGACGCCTCGCCTGGTACTCCCACGGGTCTGAAGAGAGGCAACATGATTAAGAATAGTAAAGGGAAAAGTGGAACAGGGGGTACCTCGTCCCGGACGACGTGACCGGACTCCCCCAATAGTAGCCCCTTGCAGGCGCGATCGACGAGAGAAGCTATGTCGCTTGCGGCTACATCAATCCTTAGCGGGGGGACGCGGAGTTCAGGACGAGGAGCTGCGGGTCTCCGGTCTTCGTGCTCGCCTCGGCCCGCGAACATTCCGCTCCCAGATCTTCTGCTTCCGGACGTTTCGGCCCCGATTTCATATCGTAAGTGCCGGATCCGCCGCCTCCGTGCCCGTTCGTTATGCAGCCTCGAATATCAGACCGCCCTAGGCCTAGAAATACCCCCCGCTCTCCCCTACGACCCCACTTCCGCCGTTCACTCGCATCTCGCCGCTCCTCGCGCCCAAGCCTTACGTCTTCATGCCCAGCCCCCGTCCTCGGCATGATTCGCCGCTCGTCTTGGATCGTGCTCAAGCGTCTGCAGGACAACTTAGCGTTCGAGGAGGAAAAGACTATGTCGACCAGCAAGGCCGCCGCCGTCACTAAGCAGAAAGGGAAGAAGGCCGTCGAGAAGGTCACATACACACGATGGCTCGGGATGACTCAGGCGTCTGAGACCACGCTGGCTCGCCTCAGCACCGCGGGGAGCTTCCCTCTCGACTCGGACGAGCACGGCTTCCACCTTGCCAGCTTTGTCTTCGCCCAGGACAACGCTAGGGCCTGCGCGGAGCTCATGCTCGGCTGCTCCTACCTGGCGACTCACTCCGAACCCTCCGTCTTCTCGGCCCCGGGCTACGTCGCCCCGAAGACCTCCAAGGTGGCCGTGGTCCGGGACAAGTTTAAGGGCGAGGCCGACGCCTTCATGACTTCAGCCTGGAGTTCCCGCAAGAAGGGGCAGAAGTACGCCGAGGGGATCCAGAAGTCGCGGAGGAAGTCGACCACCGGGGGAAGCTCGAAGATTGCAGAAGGCACTTCAGGGGGAGGTCCAGCCACGTCGTCCCAGCAGCCAAAGGTCTAGAGCCCGCTTCGGACGTGGGTTAAAATTTTTTTGAAGTCTTGCTTTACTGTCGCTGCGTCGACGTTACCTCGCCGTGTGTGGCATTTTTGTGGACTCGCCTTGGGTGTGATATTATATTTTGATTTATGTTAAGTTGCGATGTTTATTTCCATTATGCTTTGTTTGCAGAGGGCGCCTTCGCAATATAAGTCACCCGCCGGGCGAGGTGGGTCTCGTCCCCTTGTGGCTATGTCGCATAAGCACTGCTCGGCCGCCCTGTTCGTCGCGCGGGAGGAGCGCTGCGTACTTGGGGAGACGGTCAAGGAGGGCCATGTCTCGGCGACGGTCGAAGCTCACGGGGGCAGCCTGCTCGCCACGATCGGCGAGGAGGCTGGGGAGGGTGTCCCAGCAACAGGCCAGAGCGCCGAGGATGACCTATTCCTCCTGGCCTTTGCCGCCGACCTGGCCGACGCCGCCGACACTTAGGTCGTCTGGTTTTCTTATGTCGCCTAGTGCTAGCACTGTTCCGATGTCTCGCGTCCTAGCCTGGGACTTGGTTGTTTTTACTATCGCGCCGGCTGCAATTGTTGTAATTTTATCTTGGGGAGGGAGCACTATACCTTCCTCCCACCAAAATAACAGGCGACCACGAAGTAGTCATGGTCGCTTCATTCTATAATCGTGTATGAGAACTTGAGTCGTTTATAAATTCCGGGTTCCCTTTATTCTGGTGACGTCGTTCTATCTTAACCGCGGGCGAGGTCACGAGATGTGCGAGTTAGGTGTATTATCGCGCGGCTCAGCTTAGGGCGAGGATCGCTATGTAAGGTGACGTAGTGCATTGTTCTCCATTCGTAGGGGCGCTATGCAGGGCCGAGTTGCCTCCTGAGATGGGATTACCTTCGTCACTAGGACAGGATTGTTTTCGTCGCTAGGACGGGGTAGTCATCGCCACTGGGGCGGGATTGTCTTCGCCATTGGGGCGGGATTGTCATCACCACTTGGGCGGGATTATCATCGCCGCTGGGGCGGGATTGTCATCGCCGCTGGGGGATTGTCATCGTCCGTTTCAGGCTCAAGACGATGCTTCATTTTGACAAGACTTAGCAAAAGTAGCTGTTACAAGGATGAAGTCCTGTTAAGCTGGCTGCCTATAATGTCTGCAAAAGGAGCTATTACAAGGATGAAGGCCGCTGAGGCGGGATTGTCATCACCGCTGGGGCGGGATTATCATCATCCATTTCAGGCTCGGGACGACGCTTCATTTTGACAAGACTTAGCAAAAGTAGCTGTTATAAGGATGAAGTCTTGTTAAGCTGGCTGCCTATAATGTCTGCAAAAGGAGCTATTACAAGGACGAAGTCCTGTTAAGCTGGTGCAGCAGCTGCCTGCAATGTGCAAAAGTGGTTATTACAAGGACGAGGTCCTGTTAATGGGTTCGATCCCCACGGTCGGTGCCAACTATCGACGAAACGTCTCTCGGACAGTAAACTTGGGCACCCCAGGTCAAAGGACCGAGGTGCTAAGAGGACGACGCCGTCGAGATCCCGCAAGCGAAACGACGATGGCCGAGACGAGCTGATAACCTCGTACAGGCCTTCCCACTTGGAGCTGAGCTTGCCGTCGGCCTCGGGGTTGAACTTCTTCTTGAGTACCAGGTCGCCTACCGCTATTGGCCTCGGCTTTACCGTCTTGTTGTAGTGTTTAGCGGTCGCGGCCTGGTATCGGTCGACATGTAGAGAGGCGTACTGCCAGATTTCATCGAGCCCCTCGAGCGACGTCAGGTGGCTAGCATCGTCCAGATACTTGACGACGCGAAGGGATTCAAATTCCACCTCGGCCGGGGTGACGGCCTCCTCGCCGAATAGTAGCTTGAATGGAGTGTACCCCGTTGCCTGGCTGGCTGATGTGCAGGACGACCATAGCACGCTCGGGAGCTCGTACACCCATTTCCCTGTAGAGAGCTCAAACATACGTTTTCGTAAGCCCGAAAGGATAATGCCGTTAGCCCTTTCCACTGCGCCGTTGGCCTTCGGGTTCGCGACCGAGGCGAAGCACAGCTTGATGCGGAGGCCGGAGCAGAAGTTCCTGAAGTTTGCCGCGTCGAACTGCGTCCCGTTGTCCACAGCTCGCGCGGGATGCCGAACCGACACACGATGCTTTTCCAAACAAATTTCTGCACGGCGGCCGAGGTGATCTTCGCTAGAGGTTCTGCTTCCACCCACTTGGAGAAGTAATCCAGGGCGACCACAACGAACTTGGCGCCCCGGGAAGCCGTCTTAATGGGGTCGACGAGATCAACCCCCCAACGTGCCAGGGGCCACGAGGGCAAGATGGGCTGCATCGCGCTCGCCGGTTTGTTGGTGCCTCGGCCCATCCACTGGCATGCCGAACAGTGCTTCACCAGGTCTCGAGTGTCGCTCAGCGCCGTGGGCCAGTAGAAGCCGGCGTGGTAAGCCTTGGCGATCAAAGACCTGGGAGCGAGGTGTGAGCCGCTGAGCCCCTGGTGTATCTCTTGGAGCAGGCCCTTGCCCTCCTCTGTCGAGACACATTTCAGGAACGGGGTGCATACGCCCCGCTTGTAAAGAGTGCCCTTGTGGATGACGAAGCTCCGGGCGCGCGTGGCTAGCCGACGTGCCTCGACCGAGTCCTCAGGTTCCTTTTCTGCGGCGAGGTATTGTTTGATCTGAGCTCTCAGCTCTCCAGTCCTCCGGCGAGATGGCGCAGACATCGGCCGGGTCCTCGGTCGAGGCAGTGGACAGAGCCTCACTAAATGCCCCGGGGGGAGGAGTGACCGCCCCGCTCGCTGCCCGGGCGAGGAGGTCTGCCTCGGTGTTGTCCCCGCGCGAGATGCCTTGGACGGTGATTCCCTTGAAGTGCCTCTCCATAGCCCTTACCGTTGCTAGGTACTTAGCCATTTCTAGGTCTTTTTCTTGGTATTCCTTTTCGACTTGCCCGGCGACCAGCTGTGAGTCGCTCTTCACGATGAGCCTGCACGCCCCGGCCGCGCGTGCCTTGCAAAGCCCAAGCAGAAGTGCTTCGTACTTGGCGATATTGATCGGGACGGGTGGTCGGGGACTCGGGCCGCCCTCACAGTCTCGAGCGATTCCTTAAGCAGCTTGTTGGCTGTGCAGTATGCTCACCCTGAGACACGTCGCCTCAAGGTCCGCCTCGCTCGTGTATGCTGCCGCCCGCGCCCGTGCAATGTCCAAGTCTCTGAGGAGAGCTTCAGCCGCCGGGGAAGGGGCGAGGGTCTCCGCGCAGGCAGCCGCGTGACTCTCGGCCAGCTGGCGACGCAGTTCCTCCACCGCGTGGGCCTCCGGCGCGGGTGAAAGATCATCTAGGCCCTAATATGGTTTATATGGTTTTGATGGTTAATGGCAACTTAAACTGGAATCTAATGTTTACAGTAAGTGTAAGCAGAGTTTACAGGTTCCATGAAGAAGGGTTATCCAGTGAAGGATGGTCACCAAAAAGGGTACAAGGTGGTTTCAAGGACAAAGAGATGGCTGTGCTAGGCAGCTCTGTCACAACTGAGAAGAAGCCGGTGCTGTGCAGGGAGCTGCAAGCAAGGTGATGGTGGCTTGATGCGTCAAGGGCCGTGACTTCAGTTGGTGGCAGGTAATCTTTGAGTCCATAGGAATCACTCGTACTATCAAGAGGGATGAAACAGTAGTAGTTGTCTAAGGGAACCTTGCTCATTGCTCAGATACATGCTTCGAAGGAACACAGGTCCGCACCACTTTATCTCTCTCACAAGATGCACAGTGAGATGCACCATGATATCGAAGAACGAAGGGAGGAAATACATCTCAAACTGACATAGAGTTTTCACCAACTCCTCTTGAAGAGCATCTAGTTCCATGGGATCGATGACCTTCTGAGATATTGTGTTAAAGAAGCTACATAATCTCGTAATTGTCTCTCGAACCTTGATAAGTATGATATTTCGAATAGCAATCAGGAGCAATTGAGTGATCAATACATGACAATCATAAGACTTCATGCCAATCAATTTCAACTCTTCCATTGAAGCAAGTCTTCGTATGTTCAAGGAGTAGCCGGTCGGAACTTTAACACCTTGTAGGAACTGGCACAACTCTTTTCTCTCAGCCCTTGATAGAGTATAGCAGGCAGGTTCGCAGAACATGCGACCTGTTTGAGTCTCTTTCGGGTGTAACTCTTTTCTAATTCCCATGTCCAATAAGTCAAGCCTTGTTTTGAGGCCATCCTTACTTTTGCCCTTCATATTCAATAACAAACCTATAACGCTATCACACATATTTTTTTCTACATGCATGACATCGATGCAGTGACGAACTTGCAGGTGCACTCAATAGGGTAAGTTCCAGAATATCGACCTCTTCTTCCACACAGCCTCCTCACATGTAGCATTTATTTTGCTTCCCTTCCCATACGTAACTTTAATATCATTTACCATGTCAGGTACCTCCATACCGCTATATTGCTTCGGAGGTGTACCATCCTCGATTTGTCCGTTGAATTGTTTCTTCATTCGACGGTACGGATGGTCTCTTCGAAGGAACCTACGGCGACGCATGTACACGGTTTTCGCCGAATGCTTAAGCCACTAACTAGCCGTATCATCCAGGCAGTTAGTACATGCTTTTGACCCTTTCATACTCTGGCCAGAAAGGTTAGCAAGGGCTGGATAACCATTTGTGGTGCAGAACAGCAAGCTACGTAGATTGAAGTTCTCTCGCTTGTGAGCATCAAATATATCTTCCCCATGGGTCCACAATTTCATGAGATCTTCCATCAATGGCTCTAGGTAAACATCTATATCATTCCTAGGTTGCTTTGGTCCTTGCACAAGTATCGTCATCATAATGTACTTCCGCTTCATGCACAACCAAGGAGGAAGATTATAAATACACAGATTCACTGGCCAGGTGCTATGATGGCTGCTCATGTTTCCGAAAGGGTTCATTCCATCCGTGCTCAGTCTAAACCTTATATTTCTTGGTTCCCTCCCAAAATCTTCAAATTTTCTATCAATGTTTCTCCACTGGATTGAATAAGTAGGATGTGTAAGCTTTCCGTCGTTCTTGCGCTTATCAGCGTGCCAACACAGCAGTTCTGCATCCTTTGGGTTCGCAAATAAACGCTTAAGATGGGAGATTATAGGCAGATACCACATGACCTTAGCTGGAGTTCCTTTCGTCACCTCGTCGCCCTCATCTTCGACGTCTTTCTCCATACGCTTGTATCGGGAGGACTTGCATACTAGACATGCATGGAGGTTTGCGAACTCCTTTCTGAAGAGGATACAGTCCTTCGGACATGTATGTATTCGCTGTACTTCCATTCCCAACGGACAAAGAACTTTCTTCGCTTGATACGTACTTATAGGCAACTCGTTTCTCTCTGGAAGCATGTCCGCTATGAGACCTAACAACTCTGTGAAACTTTTGTCTGACCACCTGTTGCTTGCCTTCAGTTTCAACAATTCAAGCACTGATGATAATTTCATGTACTTACCCTTGCATCCCTCAAACAAAGATTTCTCCGAATCCCCCATCAAGAGTTTGAATTTCTCGTCCTCCCACGTATTACGGTTTCCTTCTGCATGGCACAACATCTCGTCCAAATGGTAAAGATCATCCGACGATGTTTCTTCATCTGAATCATAATCGACATCATGTGCCATATAATTATCCTCCTCCGTGATGTCGTCATTACCACTTTCCTGGATTGTCTGCTACTCACCGTGACTTGTCCAACATGTGTAATGCTCTATGAAACCCCTACGAATTAGGTGATCTTGGATCTGCTCTAAGTTCTCAAACATGTGTACATTCTCGCAATCTTTGCATGGACAATAAATATATTGTTCCCCTCTGTTCAACTTATGCTCTAAAGCGACTCTTATGAAATCTGACACACCACTAAGGTACCGTTCACTTGAGTGGTTATCATCATACATCCAGTTTTGGTCTATCTACAAGACAAATTAAATAAATTTAATTAATTCGTGTAAAATATTGAGGCTCACAAAGTGCATACCAAATAATCTATACAATATTAGTTAATATTATCGTTACTATTTGGTTTTGACTACATGTAAGTAATAATTACCAATAATCTTTTTATTTCACGACCAACAATTACTATGTTGATAATGTTTTTACTACATGTGAATGATTATTACCAATATTTTATTTCATTCACGAAGATATGACCTACCAATAATTACACATTTATTTACGACATAAACAAAATTTTAATTAATCATGCCATTAATACATGGGTTTTTACTATATCAAAACATTCTTAAAATTTCATTTCATACAACCTTTGGACAATCGCAACATCTTTTTATGAGACAAGATAAATCAATTCTAAAATAATAAATTACTAGTGGTATGAGGGCAAATCTCTCTATATATAAATATCTCTCTTTCATAAAATGTAAACCACTCAAATATATCATTTTGCCACTCTAAATTAGCTAGCCACATCCTCAATATACTAATTGAAACCAATTTATGCCTCAAATTCAAGAAAGCCAAATAAAATTTTTCATAACATAGCTAGATCTACATTCTCTCTCTTTACCAGATTACATCTAGCAAATTAATCAAACTTTTAAACCAATCACTAACCTTATATCACCAATATGAAAGAGATATGCAATATTCTCTCTAAATCCAGAGCTTTTGGACTCAATTCAATCTCTAAGGTGAAAAATTGCAAGAGCTCCGCCGCCACTACTGCTGTGTGTAAGAACAGAACATTGAAGACAAGGAGCTTGATCTGACAGACTGTAATAAATGGACACCTTATCACAGGAGGGTTTCAAACCGCCTGTGATATGTCGTCTACATATTGCAGGTGGTTCTTTGACAGAACCGCCTGTGATATCTTGTCATCACAGGCAGTTCGCGTCTCTCCGACTTAACTCAGGCGTTCTTCTTTGCGAACCGTCTGTGATCTACTATAACAGAGACGGACTTTACTTATCCGTCTGTGATGAGGGGTCTCGAATGACCAGTTCTGTAGTAGTAAAATTCTGAATTTTATTTTTAAAATAAGGAAAAACTCATGAAAATAAAAAATTTCAAAAAAGTTAGAAATATTCCATAAACTTACTAAAGAATAATATATGAATTAACAATTGAAACATTTCAAAAAAAATTAAAATTTCAAATTCAAAAATATTCTAGGAAACCATGAAATTCGAGAAAACACACAAATAATTTTTTAGCATTCATGAAAATTTTTTAAATTATTTGTGATTTTTTTTCAAATTTCTTGTATTATCCAGAATACTTCTGACTTTTTTCTTTTTCTACTTTCTATTTTTTTATCTTTAATATGCATTTTTCAATTATTTTTATTCAAATTTGCTAGAACTTTTTAAAAAGAATATACTAATTTTATACTAAATATTTTTCCTTTTTTCCTTATTGTTTTGGGTATTTTGTGGTGATTGGGTTGCTAAGTATGCAAAATCATCGCCACATCATCGGTCAAATTGTTTTGACTGGGGTGAAGGTTCAAATTTATCCAATTTTGAAAGCTAGGAGTCAAATTCGTCTAATTTTAGAATTCAGAGACTAAAACTAGATTCAGTCAATAGTTGTGGAACTAAAATGAAAATTTTCTATTCTCGTTGTTTAGCAAATCTAGTCGCCTAAGGCCTGTGGACTGATAAATGAATAAGTTACCAGCAAAAATATTTCACATTCTCTTCTCTATTCTTTAACCTACTAGCCTCTCTCTAACCTCGCAGCACGCGTGGTAAGCAATCTCAACCTCTTATTACAATACTAGCCTCTCGCTAGCAGCCGGACGCAATAACTTCTGGAAGACTAGAGGTTACTACGTAGAGACCGTCTTTCTTCTCTTGAAGGCAAAAAGAAAGAAAAAAGGAGCCGCATATTTCTTCTCAATTTGCTCGGTGAAATTTTGGGTGTGGTTGCATGGTTGCACCACGGTACGTGCCTAGCTATATACGTTACTGTATACCAATGTCAACATGTTCCTCCGTGTCTCCGTGAGACGCACATGCATGACTTGATGCCTCGGTTGAGTGATCAACTCAATCCATCCATGCCTTTGTGACGGGAGACGTGCCGCCTGGCATGCAGCTTCCGTATGTACAGGTTGGCGCGTGCGGCGTGCCTCGTGTCACTGCTGGTAGGACTACGAGGGGGAAGCGACACGTCGGCGGCTTTTGTGCTGCCGTGGGCCCAGCCATGCCTCTGTGTATTGACTGTACGTTTGGCAGTTGGTAGCCTTGTAGGTACCAAGTGCCACGTGGTGCCAGCATCACGGCACGAGCCTAGCTTCGATGAGCCCCAGGCATGCAGCTGCTGCATGCGTACGTCTACGTGAATGCATACATGCCCTGCCAAAGTGATCACTCGCGAGAACATATATATGCAGTGACCCTACCATGATCTGATCTATCTTTTACCTGTTCTTTCACTAGGTTGGCCCTGAATGCGCTGTTCCTGTCCCGTGCAAACTGAGAAACGAAACCAAAACAAGAGAGAGATTGTAGTGGTTACACAATTTGTCCCTGCTGCATGCATGTGCAAACAGCAATCTTGTTTGCTGTTAGGAAACACTAACAGTAATAACCAGTCAAGGGTTTGTATTTACTTTAAAAAGGAATTTGGCTGGGAAAAACAAGTGAATGGCACCGTACTTAAGTAAACGCAGAGCAGTGTTCCAGTTAGAACGTGAAAACACACTCGGGCGCTTCAAGGTTTCCCCATGCATGGAACTAAGGGGCTGTTTGGTTGCCGGCCAAACATTGCCAAGCCAAAAGTGTGGCGATTGCCACACTTGTGGTTTGCCACATTTTTGGCAAAAACAGATTGTTTGGTTGATCAGCGACCGAACGCCACGGCCTCCGGCATTAGCTCCGCGGACCGAACGCCACGGCCTCCGGCGTTAGACCCCCGGAGAACTCGGAGCCTCCGACCTGGTTGGGCCGGTGTTGCTGGGACGCAAACGCCAGCTTATCTGGCGTTCGGCTTGTCCATGACAAACGCCAAGGTCTATGGCGTTTGTGGCGCGCCACAGGGGCTGTGGCGGGGAAAAAGTCCGCCACACTTTTGGAGAATATTTGCTGTGGCGAGCTGTGGCGAGCCAAAATTTGGCTGGCAACCAAACACCAGCCAAAGGAGCTGTGGCGAGCCAAACTTTGGCTTGGCAAACTTTGGCTAGCAACCAAACGTCCTCTAATTAATTAATAGAGAGTGTATATAGGAGCGGCAGAAGGTTCAGGAGCTCCAATCAAAACAGCCTACAGGGTCGTCAAGTCACTGGCATGATAGGACAAGAAATGTGTGACCCGTCACAGCACATTCAGTTTTTTGTTGCCAGATCGCTTTGTTACATCAACCACTAAGGACAACGAGACACCATCTCTAGCATCAGTCTAATTTCTAGCACACGAGAGAGCAAAAATCGTATGAAGAAAGTAAAAAGAAGGCAAGTTACTCCTACCACAGTTCAGACCACTTGCTGCAGCTAGCTGAGCCTGGAGTTTGTATTCTCTAAAGCCTAGACACACCCTACCTTCGCGAAGCCTGAGCGGTTGTTGATTGGTTCTTCGTAAGGTCCGGGAGGTGATCGAGCAGCATCGATGGGCGATAGATGGCGCGGAGGTGGTGAGTGTTGAGAACCGACGTCCCTGGCCGAAGAGACACGACTATTAATCAATTAATTAACTGTTATTAGCAGTTGTTAATGACGCTTCAAATAACAACTGCCATCTCTTCAGATTGTATATATATATATCAAATATCAATAATGAATACAAGAGAACCATTTGTTCATTGTCCATACTCTGTCTCAATCATTCTCTAACACGTTATCGGCACGCTCGAACCGCTGAGTTCGGCCAAGACCGTCAGAGCAAATCGGCATCACAGGAAGGAGAAGAAGAACACAAAAGATGAGCAATGGCGTTGATCTGCAGTCATCCGTGCACTGCTCGCACTTGAAAGTGTAGTTCTTCGAGTTCTTCGCTCCAACCGCTGGATGGTTCGTCGTCACCGCCTTCTTTGAGTCTAAGCCCCGGCGCGCCGCCCGCCTCCGACGGCTCTCCCGAGCCCGAAGCAACGCCCTCCAGCGACGTCGGCCCCATCGGCGGAGCCTCCTTCTTCCGGCCGGCGACGCAACTTCCCCGCACCTCTCCAGCCCCAGGCAACGGCGGCGGTTGGCCTCCTGGCCCCGCCGCGCCACTCATCTTCGGCAGGCGCAACACCGGCCGCTCCCCCGCGCCTGATGCCGTCCCGCTCCTTGGCGCGCTCCTCCTCCAGCCGCGTATCACCGACGACGGCAACCGGCCTCAGCCCGGTTTCTCCTCCCCACCGACCGGCGGCGCCTCGCCTATTTCCGGTGGACCTCCGGCAGCCGCCTCGTCTCCAGCCTCTTCTTCCCCGCCTCCAGCGGCGGCGCCCCGGCCCGGCCTCACCAGCAACAGGCGGTGGCGGCGAAAATGGGTGCGGCGGTGGTTGGGGTAACCCTAACCGCAGCCCGCACCACCTCCTTTTGTCCCCTCCTCATGGGCTTTTAGGCCGGCCCGCTGGCCCCCCCCATGCGTGCACCCCTGGTGGGTTGAAAAGGCCGCCTGGGCTTCGGCCCAGGTTGTCTTAGCCTACCAGCGGGTAGAAAAAAATTATGCACTAATGTTTTTGCAATCTAGCCCCTATATTTTCAGGCAATTACAAAACAGTCCAAAGTACAGTTTAATTTATTAATTTATTTGATGTTTTCTGTCAAGTTTTAAATTTTAGAAAATATGTGAATGTAAATATGTTCATGTTCAATGTGTTTGCTTCATCGCAATCCCTATAACATGTACTTTTATTTACGACTATTATAATTTTTGCAATTGAGATTAATTTTCTTGCAAAATTATACGTTAATTCACCTTAATTAAGCCCAAAATGTTGACTAGCCCAATTGGCTTAATTCAAGCAGAATTAATATGCAAAATTAAAAAGTGATTACCTCAAATTTATATTTGTGAATCACAAGTTGATGGATGAATGGTATCTACTGCTTAATTGTAGATTATCCACCATTACCTTCAATGTGCTCTTCCAAATATTCCAATTATAAGTATAACACAAGGTGAATAGGATATGACATCTACTGACCATGTCAGATTATGTCCCTATTTACTGTGAGATCTACACCTACGGGTGATTATCTTCAACGTGTTAACTTTAAATTAAGAGGTATATATCACTTTATTTCAAATTCTTCAATTTGAATACTACAGTTTTGCATATACTATTACAACATACCCATGATAATTTTAATTTACCCACAGGCAAATTAATAAAATCTCTGGTCTTAATTCCATGTAGATCAAGATGGCCAAAGAATTTGAAGAGCTTGCGCTCGACGGTCACAACTATCCTACATGGGCAATGGATGTTAAGGTCAGCCTTGCGTCCCATGGGATTGTAGCGACACTCAACGCTCCCGTTGAAGGAATTCAACTGCTACCAGAACATCAACAATATTCTGCTTTATATATTATAAGGCACCACATCCATCCGGACCTCAAATCCGAGTACCTAATAGAAGAAAATCCATGCACATTATGGCAAGCACTTCAGATACGAACAGTAAAAAGCAGTTATTCTTCCCGAAACTACTCATGACTGGGTACAACTTTGACTTCAGGACTTTAAGTCCGTTGAAGATTATAACCACGCTGTTCACAAGATCTGTTCTAAGTTACACTTCTGCGAGAAAGAACCCTCTGAGGCAGATAAGATTGAAAAAACCTTATCAACAATGCTTCCATCTGACCGGATCTTGCAGCACCAGTACCGCGCCAAAGAGTTCCAACTTTACTCTGAACTTATGCATGTACTCCTACAAGCGGAAAAACATGATGAACTCACTCTGAGGAACCATCATCAGCACAATGTCGGCGTAGCCCCGCTCCCAGAGGTATATTATAACGCTCAGAATAACAACAAGTTCGCTGGCTCTCCCAAGCGCCAACAGCAGAACTTCAAAGGAAAGTGCAAGCGAACCTGGAAGAAAAAGCCACGTGCCATGGACAAGGGGAAAGGCATTGAAAAGCCAAAATTTAACAAATCTCAAGTATGTCAAAAGTGTGGATGCTACAAGCATTCCACCAAAAAATGTCACACCCCTCGACACCTTGTTGATCTATACCTGTAATCCATGGGACGCAAGAAACAAGCTCAAGGATCCAAATTTGAAGCACACTTCAACAACTACTACAGAACAAACTTTCTGAGACGGGCTGAAACAAAAATCCCAGACGGTTGGCCGATCCGTCCGAAATTGGTGGTCAGTGATGACACAGCTCATCGCAGACGGGTGGGCCGACCGTCTGCGATAATCATTCATCCCAGACGGCCCGACCAACGAGTCGTCTGTGATAACAAATCATCCCAGACAGGTGTAAGTTAATCACCCATCTGCGATGACTGATTATCCCAGACGGGTAAGTTAATAACCCGTCTGAGATGACTGATATCACGGACGGGTTTAAGTGTTGACCCGTCTGGGATGGGTGTGAACAGAGGGCATAACACTGCCTGTTTTGTGGCTAGCCTCAGGAATTGCTAGCCATGCCCTCTGAAACAGCAGATATATATATATATTTGACAGAATATTCACATGTTTATACATTCATAGACAGTGATACACTGAAACAATCACATATTTATACATTCACAATTGCTAGCTACATATATTCACAATTGCTAGCTAGAAATGAGTCAAACTGTTCAGAAATTAGAGCTCGCAATCGCATACTTCAGTGTTTGAAAGAAAAGTTGCAATAGAGTGCTTAGAACAAAGATGAAAGACAATGCTAGTCCGCTAAGCCGCCACCATAGAACTCGTCATCGGGATTGATGATTTGTGTATTGATGAAGAAGGCAAAAATCCCTCGAATGCGCTTGAGTTCAGCTTCATCAAGTGTGGCATCTTCAACCTTCCATGCCTGTTGCTGTCATAAACTCAATAAGGACTAGAAAATTACAAAATGTAAACAAACTCAAAATAATGCTTGCATTTGGGTATACCTCCTCAGCTAGTCTTCGCCTAACGAAACCCGCGACAACCTCCATGTGGTAGCAAACGTAGAATCCACATAGGTTTGTCCCCTTGGGTTGTTGTTTGCACTAAAACAACAAAAAAATATACGTTAGCTAAGAAGAATCTATTATGAAGCATGTCAATATGCTATATTAACATAGTAATGGATATATATGTACCGAAAAGTCAAATTTATGTCGCAGCTTGGGCCCTTTGCCACTTATCCCTCCACGAGCTTTGTAATCGATGAACGCTTCGTCAAGTATGTCGCGAATCGGCCCAAAGTCACGTGAAGGATTTCACGAGGAATCAAGGTATACAACCCTGTTCCACTTTTGGTATAAGTACAACCAAAACCCAATGGAAGCTGCATATATATAGACGTACTACCAAATCAGCTTTGTGATATATGTGTAATGGTGAAATTATAAGTATTGGATGCGATGCAACACTTACTCAGGGTTGAAGGGAAATACGATGTACTCTTTATCCTTTTGGGACAACAGTGCATGCTTAACATACTCTAGAACTACATCTTTGTTGTCGCTAATGTTTGCCCAAGTCACCCTTGCCGGGTCAATGAACTCGATAGGTTCGTTGGTAAGTCTGGCTTCGGTGTGCATGTATCTACGCAAAATGGAAAATCATGTCACAGCTTAATTAAGTTGCATAGGTATGGAGAAAACTGATTGACTGAGAAGTTGTAGACTTACAATGTCCAGCATCTCAACAGGGTCTGCTCCAGGGCGTCGAGGTTGAAGAGTTCGAACAGGTCTTGAAAGTACAGGTAGAACAACCCGCCCATGTCCTAGTGGAAAAGGTGTTCCTCCTTGAAAGCGACCTTGATGCCTCGTGGCATGGTTTGGTCAGGCTCTAGGTTGTTCGTCGCCTTCATGTACCAATCATGCAACCTCTAGCATGCCAGTGAGCTCGATATGTCCTCCGGCGTGACCAAGACTTGTCCATTCACAAATCGACGAGCCAGAGGCGTGAAAGGGAGATCATCCACTCTGTCCGGATCAAACCCAAGTTCTGCCACTAGAGCTGCCTTCGATTTTTTGCTGCCCTTGGAAGTCTTGGGGCCACTACTGCGACTGCTGCCCTTGCCGGTTCTGCTAGTCCCCTTAGAATAGGTGCGCTTCACCGGTGAAGGAACTGCTCTCATCTGTAGCACCGCCCCCATGGAGGTAGCGGCTGCTGGCTCTGCCGGCTTGACCGGAGATGAAGCTGGCTCATCAGCCCGTTGTGCTGCCGCTACCAGCTCCATGGGGGTAGGGTTAACCTCGGGTATCTTAGCTGGCTCAGTGTGTGATGTGCTCTGAGAGGCAGGCCGCACTTGTATTCTGATGTCCCTCTTCGGCCACTGGATAAAGGTGCCAACCGTCTGACGCAGCACCGTGATCTCGTCGTTTGGTGGCATGGGAAGCGGGAGCTCCTTGAAACCTTCAACCACGTCGTCCACATGCACCTTTTGAAAGTTCGGTGCTATGGGGCGACCGTGCAGTAGAGTCCCCGCCTCCTTGGGATATGCCATCCCAAATGCAGCATCGAGGGCGACATCTCCGGCTACCCTTGCCAACAACGTGCAAGGAGTCGTCTCCTACAAAATTATTGAGTACCTTGTTGATTAAGTCCAAAGTTATGTACTTGCTATTATAAAAACCCTATAAATGGCCCTTACCGAGATGGTGTCGCAGGGATATGTTTCACCCTGTTCTTCGGCGGATGCGCAGCTACTCCGAATATTTCCGGGGCTCGCCATAGCTACGTTAGAGAGTGCAAGTTAAGCTCTGAACTCCTCCTTAAATGCCTCAACCTGCCTCCTGACTTCCTCCTGAATACGCCTCTCCAAATCTTCAGAGTCTCTCGTAGTCGTTGTTGACTGAGTTCGACTCCTCTTAGCGGCCTTCCTCCTCTCGTACTGCTCCTCCGTCTCAGGGAATCCCTCTCTCTAGGGAACTGCAACCCCAACACCTCTTGTGCGACCTGGGTGCTCCGGGTTTCCCAACGCTACGGTCAGGAGGTCTTTGGTCCTAGATGATTGTGCTTCTTCATCATCATCTAGTGACCCTTGCGAAGCTATCTGCACCTGCAACAACGCGCGAGAGTTACATTACAAATGATACTCGTATGGTTCCGAAGAATTGTGTGTACACAGTCAGGTATATTACCATGCGATCGACCACTTCCTGGTCAACGGGGTTTGGAAATGTAGCCGAACCACTCTGCAGATCTGGCTTGGCACGTGCTCTGCACCAGGAGGCGGCACGGCCAGAAACCACGTTGGGAAATGGAGGGGGTAGATTCTTTTCCATTGCCAGCCGATCCTGCATCTCCCATCTCGCCGATGCACCTTCATATCCTGTGCTTCCAAGCCTATGCGGGTGCTTGTTTCTTGCTTGAAGGGCCTTCTGCCGTTCACTCTTTGCCACTTCTTCTGGCATGGTCTTCATCTCCACAAATCTCTTGTACACTTGCTCGTCCAAGAAGCCGTACTTCTGAAACGGGCTCTCACCCGTCCGTACGAACTTTGTTGTCAAGATGCTCTTGAATGACCTCCACGCCTTGCCCATGGTCTTCATTGCAGCCGCTCTGACACGTTCTTCGTGTTTTGGCGGGATCTCGAACCACCTTTTTACTTCAGCCATTAACTCCTCCTCCTTCGCAGCGGTAATATCCTTCCAGTTGGCAATGGTTATGTTGACCCTCTCCTGCCCAAGTATTCCGCAGAAAGTGCGAAATTTGTTCGCTACGTCATCGGGTTTCGTCGGCACACCAGACTTCGTAGACACTTGCGTGATGACCATACGTCTACTAGGGGGCTTCGACATTGTTCGGGGCTTCCGACTGCCTTTTTGCCTACTTCCTTCATCGTTGCCCGAAGTAGGGTTCGGCAACGATGAGTGCCCCGACGAGGAATTAGAAGAAGAATGGGCGTCCGACATATCTGTGTAAACTAACAAAGCAAGGCATAGGTCTATAGTAGTAGTGTATATTAAAACTCAATACCAAGCATAGTTATCTACCTAAACAAGTAAATTATCACAAAATTAATGACCAAATACAATAGCTGTTCTTAGTAATGCTTATGGAGCACATATATGCAAACATATGACCATGTAGAAATAACACTCCAGATGCAAAAGCATTCGAACAAATTAACTAAGGTCAAGTGAAAGATTCTATTCTTCAGTTGAATAAAAATACACAACACAAATGCTTTATAAAAATGCTCCAAACACAAGCAAACACTATAGGTTAGAGCATGTTAAGTGAGTGGATGATCTGTGCCAAACAATCTGAATGTGCAGATCAACTTCTATTTATGGATCCACTATATTTCTATGATCTGTGCCAAACAATTTGAAGGTGACAGTGATATGACATTGCAGACAAGTTATAAACCATATCGAATAGTGGAGTACAAAGCAGTGAGATGCGTCAGGTTTCACAGAATTTTTTCTCCCCTACAAGCATGACATATGGAGTAGAAGTTAATGCACATTCATAACTCTACAAGCTGCTTGGGTTTGGTAACCCCAATGTTGACTCTGCAAACTGCAGAGTACACAATATAAGACAAGACTCCAGTCTAAATACGTAGTACTTAGTACTAGATTGTTTTCTCCAATATGCAAGATCTATGAAGTAATGTTCTTTTCTGAAATCAGTGTAATTCTTGATTATAAAGACATGAAAACAAAACTCTGGTACTGCCACATACATATTCAATGGTGCATGAGTTAAGAATTCCAAGCTCCTCAATTAAAGGTACCAGTTGAATGGGATACTAATCATCTCAGTCACTCATCTATTCTAATCAATGATTGTAAAGAAGATAAGACATTCATCCCAATTTCTAATTACATATTAATTGTCTTGATTGCATTTAGTGACAATTAAAGCATGTAATTAACATGCTGCAAAATCTACTCTTCATCTCCTAGCAATCCATTAACAACTTCTGACAATAGCTCTAGCTTGGTTACTGAGCAATTCTGAGAATATTGTGCTAGCAAGATACATCAACGTTGAAAAATTGAATCACATGAAGCTCGAATATGTAGGCAATTTTTTGTATCTACTGTCACAGCATGAAACATGAGTAAATCAAACATTACATCTGAAAATAAACTTCTCCAGGTACACAAAATAGTAGCAAATTAACCTAAAATAGTAGCAAATTAACCTAAAATTGCTCTCACTCACCTAAATTGAGTCCCTAAGTGATCTCATCCAAAAATAACCCTAAGTCTCAACGTACCTTGCGTCCTAGACTGGGGGAAGGTGGCGCTGGCGCGGGCGACGGAGGCTCTGGCGCGGGCGACGGTGGAGAAGACGGCGGCGCGGGCGGCTCGGCTCCTTCTCCGGCGGCGGCGCTGAATGGGTGGCGGCGCAGGCTCGGGCAGGGGCGGCGCGGGAGGGGAATTAGGGATTTGGAATGCGAAATGGCGCGGGGTGCCGAAATTTTTCTAAGTGGTCGTATATGTAGTAAGATCATCCCAGACGGGTTAAGTGAGCCACCTGTCTGCGATGACCATCATCACAGACGGGTCTAGGGCAAACCGTCTGCGATAACTTTCTTCCCAGACGGGTCAACAGACGAAACCGTCTGCGATAACACTTTCATCCCAGACGGTTAGTGTCATTGACCCGTCTTGGATGACTTCTACCGCAGACGGTTTTAACTGTAGACCCGTCTGGGATAGGTGTTTGCAGAAGGCATAACTCTGTCTGTTTTGTGAGCTAGCCTCAGGAATTGCTAGCCATGCCCTCTGAAACAGCAGATATAAATAGCAGATATATATTGCACAACATATTCACACTGAAACAACCACATACTTGAAAATGATATATACATTCACATTTGCTCGCTGCCAACAATCGCAAGAGACTGCTAAGTACATATATAGATGGAAGACAATGAAATTAAATATCCAAATAAAAAGAATATCAATTAGTTACAATATTTGCTTCTTCCCTTTGAAAGTGAGCCCTTCACGATGATCGTTACGGTAGTATGACCTAGCTCCCTCCATGGCTTCAGCCTCGAAACTCAAATCTCTGGAATAATTCTCGGTGAATTCATTGTAATCATCCTCGTCAACAACGTTGTCGACTCCTATGATGCTTCTTTTTCCATTTCTAACGACATGCCGCCTCTTACTTGACGGATCGATCATATAGAATACCTGATGAACATGCTTCGCGAGGACGAATGGTTTCAGTACCATAGCCAACACAGCTCAGGTCAACAGTAGTCACATCGTATCCGTCGGTCTTAATGTGCGAGAGGTGGGCCCAACGACACCGAAATATTGGGATTTTGAACTTGAAGTAATCGAGCTCCCAAATCTCCTCGATGAACCCGTAGTAACAGTGCTTATTACTAGCGGAATCGGTAGCATCGACCCGCACACCGCTGTTCTGATATGTGCTTTTTGCATCTTGAGCCTTCGTATAAAATGTGTATCCATTTATGTTATATCCTTGGTATGTCCAGACTGTGAAGTACGGTTTCTTTGACAACCATGTCAGCATTTCATCAGATGACGACGTGGTGGTGATCCGGTCTTGGAACCATTGGTTGAATAGGGACATATGTTGTTTCTTGATCCACGCTTCGCTTTTTCTTGGATTTTGATGTCGTAGCATTTCCATGTGTTCATCGATGTATGGCGAAACCACCAAGATGTGCTGCAAGACCATGAAATGAGCTCGAGCATGATCGTCCCGATCAGGAGTGATGGATTTCACTCCGAGGACCCCGGTACCATGGAGCCTGCCCACGTGTCGTGATTCAGGTAGACCTATCGGGTTGACATGCGGCATGTAGTCCAAACAGAACTCAACAACCTCTTCGGTGGCATAACCTTCCACAATGCTTCCCTCAGGCCGCGAGCGATTTCGTACATAGCCCTTCAGAATTTCCATATATCTCTCGAACGGGTACATGCTTCGTAGGAACACAGGACCGCACATTTTGATCTCTCTAACTAGGTGGCTCATGAGGTGCGGCATGATATCAAAAAATGACGGGAGGAAGTACATCTCAAGGCGATGTAGGACAACCACGAGCCTTGCCTCTAGAGCATCCAGTTCAGGTATACTTATCGCCTTCTGTGATATTCTGTCGAAGAATTGACATAGCATTATGATTGTATCTCTGACATCACCAGGCAAAATCTCTCTAATAGCAATAGGAAGTATCTGCGTCATCAAAACGTGACAATCGTGAGACTTTATGCCAAATAATTTCAATTCCTGCATTGAAACTAGCTTCTTGATATTGGCGCAGTACCCGCTTGGAACTTTCACATCGTGCAAGCACTGGCATAGCTCAATTTTCTCGGCTTTAGAGAGTCTGTAACATGCAGGTGGGAGGAAGGATCTGCCTTTGTCGGTTTCTATCAGAGCTAACTCAGGCCTGATGCCTAGTTTCACGTAGTCTTGACGTGCCTTCACGCCGTCCTTTGTTTTATCAGGGATATTCAGCAAGAGGCCAATTAGGCTGTCAAAGACGTTCTTCTCTACGTGCATGACGTCGATACAGTGGCGAACATCTAGCTCTTTCCAGTAAGGCAAACCCCAAAATAGTGATTTCTTTTTTCACAAACCTTTCATTAATTTACGCCCCTTTCCAAGAAGAACATCAGCATCTTTAACCATTCCGTATATCTGTCTCCCGGTTAAAGGAGGTGGAGCCGATCCCTCTTCGATGGTTCCATCGAACTCAGCAGCCAACTTGCAGTAAGGATGATTTCGACGCAAAAACCTACGGTGCCGCATGTATACGGTTTTGCGCGATTTCTCGAGGTACAAACTGGCCGTATCTTCCATGCATTGAACACATGTTGTTGCTCCTTTAGTACTCTGGCCAGATAGGTTACCGTACGCAGGATAGTCATTGATGGTGCAAAATAGCAATCCTCGTAGGGTGAAGTTCTCTCTCTTGTCTGCATCCCACGTCTCCATGCCCTCGTGCCACAATGTTTCCAGATCCTCCTTTAGCAAAGACAGATACGTATCTATGTCATTTTCGGGTTGCTTCGGGCCTTCGATGAGCATGGCCAACATGATGTACTTTCTCTTCATGCACAACCAAGGTGGGAGGTTGTACATACAAAGAGCCACAGGCCAAGTGCTGTGACGACTGCTCATGTTACCAAAGGGATTTATTCCATCCGTACTTATCCCGAACCGTACATTTCTAGAATCCGCACCAAAATTTGGGAATTTACTGTCGATGTTTCTCCACTGGATGGAGTCCGCTGGGTGTCTAATCAAATCATCAACTTTCCGCCCCTCCGCGTGCCACCGCATTTTCTTTGCATGTTCAGCATTTGCAAACAGACGCTTCAGTCGAGGAATGATAGGAAGATACCATACAACCTTGGCCGGAATACCGTTCATCTCCTCATTGCCCTCGATGTTATCATCCGTAGCATTGTTCTGCTTCTTGTATCGAGAAGTCTTACAAACCGGACATACATGTAGATTCTCGTACTCTTTACAGAAGAGGATGCAGTCGTTTTTGCAAGCATGTATTCTTCGTACATCCATTCCTAGCGGACAGAATCTTCTTAGCTTTATATGTGCTTTTTGGCAACTCGTTCCCATCGGGAAGCATGTCTACCAAGAGTTGTAAAAGTGCACTAAAGCTTTTGTCAGACCAACCTCCGCTTGCCTTCAATTTGAGCAGTTCCAGAACAGCTGACAGCCGGGTATATTTCTCCTTGCAACCATGGTACAATTGTCTCTCCGAGTCATCCATTAGACCCAGAAATTTGTCATATTGCCTGCCACCAAGGTCATTACCTTCAGCATCGCGCAGCATTTGCTCGAGATCATTGTCTTTGGTACCCATCTCGGCATCCTCTTCATCAGACTCAGAATCATCATCAGCCTCCGGATTCAACTCTTCGCCACTCATTCCTTCATCGCTCCCCTCCGTGTGTTCGCCGTGATGGATCCAATTTGTATAGCCAGCTACGAATCCCCTACGGATCAAATGATCTTGTAACTGAGCCGTGTTCTTGAACATCTTCTCGTTCTTGCAGTCATAGCATGGACAACACATATGACCAGACTTCCTACTCGACATATCATCCTCAGCCGCTCTTAAAAATTTGTTCACGCCACTGATATACTCAGGGCTAACACGGTTCGCATCATACATCCATCTTCGATCCATCGGCACTATGACATACATATAAACATATATTGCTTTATTAATTATCTATTTGAGTCAAAATAAATATTAAACTCATCGCTCTCTCTCATTTCTCCAATTATGCGCAAAACCATCCAACCTAGACCTATCGGGTTCAAGCATGCATATATATTACATCTAAACCACAATTAATAAACCATTCATCAATGCCTACAAATCTATTAAACCAAAATTACCTTCTAATAGAACTAATTGCACTACATCTAGGGTTAGATAGCAATTAAACTAACTAAGTAACCAAATGTACTAACCTATTGGCACACCAAATCAATTATCTCCTTCCAATCTTCTTCTCCTCCCCCAAAATCGCCTCAAAATCGCCTCAGCCGTCGCCACCAGCCCGACAGACCTAGGAAACCCTAATAGAATGGGAGCACTGGTTCTGTTATAAAGGTGGAGAAATCATTCCAGATGGTTTATCCACTTGAACCGCCTTTAATGACATATCACAGACACGTGAACACAAGGCCGTCTGCGATGTGTTGACACATAGCAGACGGTTCATAACATGTGCGTCTCTGATGTGTCATCGCAAACTGTTCAACCTCGAGCCGTCTGTGATAACGTGTTCCTTCGCAGACGGGTTGCAGGATGAACCGTCTGCGATGTCTCTTTCCAGACGGTCGGCTGTGACCCGTCTTGGATGTCATATCATCCAAGACACTAGGTCCCAGGCAAAAGTCATCACAGACGTGGTAGTTCGTGGGCCCGTTTGGAATGGCTTCTATCCTAGACGGGCGCATGAACCCGTCTGCGATGTGCCGTCTAGGATGAGCCATTCTGTAGTAGTGAACCTTCAAACTGACAAGTCAAAGGAAATCGGTTGTTCCACTGCAGTTCTCCCAGAACCCAAGGACAACCAGCATCTCCAACAGTCCGAAGATCCGCTAAACACGGAGAACATGATCATTGAATTTGCTTCGAATGGCATGTTTGGTGACTTCGAACAAGTCACCCCCACTCCACCAAAGTTATCATAACATCCAAATGATATTATTATGTTGTAATAAGTTATTTGACATGTTGTCATCATATATTGTATATCACAATAATGTATCAGCACATTGGTACAAATATATTTGTATGTATTCTATATATCTGATAAAGATGTTCATACTAAAAATCATCAATTCTATATATAGATTTCTACGGGAGTCAATCCAATGAAAGAGGATATGTGCCTTGTGGACACCTGCACCACAAACTCTATACTTAGGGAATTAAAATATTTCCACTCTTACTAAGAGAAAAGGAAAAATTTAACAATCGCTGGACGCGATGATGTAATTGTTGACTCTGCTCGGGCCACAATTACTACCCTATGGGTACTCAAGTAATAATCGATAATGCTTTATTGTATCTCGATTCAAATTGTACCTTACTAAACTATAGAGATATCCGTTAGAATGGTTTCCATATCGAAACCTGTAATGACAATAAAGAGGAATATCTTTCTCTTTACCATATACAACGGATATGGCAAGCACATTCTCTCCTTATCGTCAAGATTGTACTACACATACATCAAACCCGTAACACATGTTGTGTATAAAATAATTTTTCAGAATGTCATTACATTCCAAACTTGGCTTACTCGCCTTGGTCATCCCGGCATGGGGATGAAGCGGAAAATTATCAGCAATTCCATTGGTCATGACTCAAATGATGCTAAATTTCGACAACATTTGGATTTTATGTGCACTGCATGTGCCATAGGGAAGCTAATTTTAAGGCTCATGCACCTTAAAACCCAAGCTGGACCACTCAAATTCCTTGAACGCATCAAGGCGAGATATGTTTTCTCAACCATTGACTGGACCGTTCAGGTATTCCTTGGTTCTAATAGACACATCTACACGATGGTCTCACGTGTGCCTTTATCCACATGAAACCATGCATGAGCTCATTATCCTGAACATCGAATTCAATCAATTCGAATGGACAACGCTGCACAATTATCCTCACGTGCCTTCAATTACAATTGTATGGCCTTGGGATTGCAGTTCAGCACTTTGTCCTATATGTCCACACTCAAAATGGTTTGGCAATCCCTTATCCAAAGAATTAAGCTTGTTGCACGACCCTTATTTCAGAATTGCAACCTACTAACTTCACGTTGGAATCATGCAGTCTTACACACTGCTGACTTGATTCAATTGCGACCAAAACTGCACATCATAGTTCTTCCCCTCTATGATTAGTACGTGGAAATCCACTAATTATTTCCCATCTGCGATAATTCGGTTACATACCGATATCACCACCTCGGCATACATCAATGGCCCCTCACAATATATTTGAGATCTATGTGAGAATAACTGTATTTCCGTCAATACCTCAAGCCCCTCACATGGGGAGTTATTCAAGGCCAGTATGCTGCTACTATGAGGACCATTTTCAGGCATTAGGGGGAGATTCCAAGTACCAAACAGAATGCCAGGAAATTAGTTGGAATGTCCAAGACATTTCTACCTCAAATCCACGTACTCAAAGCTCTAAACCCCATGTTCAGAAAATTTACAATACATTGCAAATAACTTGCCAAATTCATTTACTGACTATAAAGGTGTCACAAAATCCTATAATCCTGCAGAAATGCGCCGGAAAGAGTGGAGGTACCAACAAAAACCGCTCAACTCCCCGTTCAAAGTAATAGGGGAGAAGTATGGCCACACATCAGGATTCAGCTTCCTGCAAGCAACAAAGGATATCGAGACCTCCAAATCAGTAAATGCAAGTCAACTCTACGTTGACAGACACCTAATGGGTAATATACATCCGGTGGATGGGCAACCTCCACCAACCTAGTTCAATAGTGCACACAATGACTGGGACATCGAAAAACCCAGACTCAACCGCATTAGGAAACCGCGAACAGTCACCAAGGGTAAACGATATTTCCATCAACTATATACATATATAGATTCTGGAGAAACATATAACCGAAAGTCTACAATTGTCGACACACATTTCTCAACTAAATTGCAAAACAACCTTCCAAATGATTTAGATCCAAAGACCATGGCCATGGCAAAGTGTGAACAACACTCGGACTGAACTCAATCGAAGGATGCCATCCAAGTAGAAATAACATTGCTCAATAAAAGGAAGGTATTCACAAAAGTAATACCTACACCAGTTTTCTTCCTAAAACGGAATGAGAACAACGAGGTGGTGAGACACAAAGCAAGTCTTGTAGCACAAGGGTTCACGCAGATATCCAAACCTATTCTCCAGATGTGGAACCTCTTTCCGATACTTTATCTTAATGACAGTACAAATCATCTATCTTTACAGTTGATAGATGTAGTGACCGTATCTCTTTATGTGTCACTTGATTCAGTCACATAGGTTCCCCCATGGAATCACAATGTTGAATCCAAACACAAAACGCAACATATATTGTGTAAAATCAATAAGTCATTACATGGCTTAAATTAGTCAGAATATATTTGGTACAACCGACTGAGTGAGTTTCTTATACAAATGGTTACTCCTACAATGATGATTGTCCACACGTGTTCATCAAGAAATCCTCTACAGGATTTTGTATTATCTCAGTGTATGTTGATGAACTATACATCATTGGCAACGCACAAGATATTGACGATGCACGTGATCATCTAAAGACGGAATTTAAGATGAAGGATTTGGGTAATGCCAAATTTTGCTTGGGATTACAACTCAAGCACCTTCACTCATGTGTTATGGTAACACCAAGCTGTCTATATCCAGAATTTATTGGAGAAATTTAATATGGACAAGATTTATCCATCCAAAACTCTCCTGATTGTTCGATCTCTAGACATAGAAAACGATCCTTTTAGACCATAAGACGATGGAAATGAGATATTAAGACCCAAGGTTTCATATCCTAGTGCCAGACCCACCAAACACAATTGGTTGGGAGTCAAGAATATCTTTCGATATCTCAAAGGCATGAAACATCTTGTCATATTCTTTCAATTTCAAGAGAAATCTGGACTTCAATATCATCGGATACATTGATCAGATCCCCACTATGTCAGATCACAGACAAGATTTGTGTTCCTACTCGGTGTGATAGCCATCCTATGGAAGTCTTCTAAACAGACCCTAGTGGCTACATCCACCAATCATTCTGAAATATGAGACATCACATATATGTGTGTGGCTCCGCAGAATAATAAACCACATACAGCAATTATGTGAAATTGATTCTATTGAATCACCAACCATTATCTCCAAGATAATGTTGTTTGTGTTGCTCAGATGCAAAAGGGTTACATAATGAGCAATATCAATATATTGCCCATCTTGCAAATTAGATCATGCGGTAACCTCGCTGATTTATTCTCAAAGTCTCTACCAACTTCAAACATTTCTATGGTATGTTAATATAATTGGTATGCGAGGACTTCGAGATTTACAAGGATCAGGGAGAGTTACTCTCTGATTATTAAACCTGTTCATACATCATATTGCACTCTTTTCCTTTATGAGTTTTCTCTCAAGCTTTCTCATGAAAGTTTTTAATGAGGTAATATCAACACAAGGTTATATGTCGTATCTTCTATTTTCCCTACCGGGGTTTTTTAAGGAGATATACAAGACATATCTATTGTTCTCTAAACTCACTTATGGGTTTTTCCCTTAACAGGTTTCCTCATGTGAGTTAACAAAGAGACAATAACCATTATATGTTGTATTATTTTCTCTTTATTTTCCCACTGGGTTTGAAGGAGTTTAGCCAGCATATCAAACTTCACTCCTCATATTTTTTTTCCACAGGGTTTTTAGAGGAGTTTTTCAGATGATCTTTATATACAATGATGTAATTGATCAAGGGGGAGTGTTGAGAACCGACGTCCCTTGCCGAAGAGACGCGACTGTTAATCAATTAATCAACCGTCATTAGCAGTTGCTAATGACGCTTCAAACAACAGCTGTCATCTCTTCAGATTGTATATATATGTATCAAACATCAATAATGAATACAAGAGAATCATTTGTTCATTGTCCATACTCTGTCTCAATCATTCTCTAACAGTGAGGACGGCGACGTGCGCGTGGGTACTGCGGCGGCGTCGGCGAGGAGTGCACGGTGTGCCACGTGGCATGGGTGGAGGCGCGGTTCTGCAGGGTGCAGGCGTGCGGCCAGCTGTCCGCGGAGGCGATAAGAACGAGATGGCGCTCAACGTGGCCATGCGGTTACACGCTAGCTTCGTCCGGATCGCCGCCGCCGCCTAGACCGGGCACCCGCTCGCTGCTCCAGCTGCTCAAGAGGGCCATCTCCACCGCCTCCGTTACAAATAAATAAATATATATATATATATATATATATATAAGAGTTAGTGACGGTAGTTTATCCACATCTCTCACCTCATTTTCCGCCATACAAAACAATCTCTAACAAAAAAAAACAAACTAACTAACTAAAACATAATGAAACTCCTCCATAACAAACTTATCTAACCATTTTCTTAAAAAGTATAACGAAACTGGAGCAGATCCTGTAGTTGTGGAGCTGAGGTTATCATGTAGGACGCGGCTTGCCTGCTCCTGTTTTGTGTCCCTGTGCGTGCCAACATAGACCTAGGACGAACTGGTGCATGACATACCAACGTGCCTCCATGTTCATGCTCAGCCTAAGTGGAACTCAACTGGATAGTGTAATTTATGTGGATTGGTTTAAGCCGACAACGATGGCTTAGCACGATTGGTTGTATTTTTTAATCTGTAGCAAAACACAAGTATTTTGTTAGTATATATGTGTGTGACATTATAACTCGTAGGTATTGGTGTAACTCTAATTAGATTTTGATGGTTAATCTGAGCAGAAATACCATTCCGCGTCAAGTTGGACATCCATCAATTATTCTTTTATGTTTGGTGCTGCATCAAGAGTCTGCTCAACTTTTCATAGGAAAAATCCCAAACCCTAACCCAGTCCCAACTCCATCTCGGCCCCCACGAGCCATGCCCCATCACCCAAGACCTCCCCCACAGCCAGAATCAACCTCCATGAGATACCTCGCCATTGGATCCAAAAAAATTTGCTTCGCTTTTGTTCCTTTGTTACTTTTCTTAGTTTCAAAATCTGATTTTCCTATACTTGCGTAGAAAATTTTCAGCAATTACAGTAGATAACTGATAAAAATGTAGCAGATAAAAACATACAGTAGAGAAGAATGGTAGAGAAATATATGTAGTAGAAAATAACAACAAAAAATATTATATGCAACTAAAATTATGCAGTATAACTATGCAACACATGAAATCAGAGGAAAACTCATCACAAAACAATACAATAAAAATATTATAAAATGTAATAGAAAAGTTGTCAAAAGAAGAGCAATTGCACCGGAGGTACATAAACTTGGTAGGTGGTTTCAGATTGGTACAAAAACTACCGAAACGTTTCAATCGGGTACAATAACTTGGCTTTAATGCTCACGGCGGTACAAAACGGGTCGCGTCGGGCTTGCTGAGGCGACGCGCGGTGTCGAGCGACACGTGTCTCGCGTCGGACAGCCCGGGAGCGACGCGAGGTCTCACGTCGCCCTGTGCCGGGGCAACGGTCTCACACGAAATTCCAAAATAAATATACGTGACATTTCTCGATTTTTTAAAATCATGTATAAGTTCTAAAAAAATTCATACCGACTTATAATGGAATGAAGTATACACACGTAAATTTTCATAAAATAATATGCATTTTTGTGACCTGTGTAAAAAAAACAAATCGAACGGGAAAAAAATTAAACTGTACTGGATGCGTCGCACTGCTACAGCGCGACACATACACTGTAGCGTCGCACTTCTACAGTGCGACACATACACTGTAGCACAGTTTAATTTTTTTCTCTCGCACGCCGGAAAAATTCGAAATTCTAAAATATACGTGACATTTCTTGATTTTTTAAAATTATGTATAAGTTCCAAAAAAATCTAAAAAAATTCATACCGATTTATAATGGAATGAAGTATACACACGTAAATTTTCGTAAAATAATATGCATTTTTGTGACCTGTGTAAAAAAAACAAATCGAGAGAAAAAAATTAAACTGTGCTACAGTGTATGTGTCGCACTGCTACAGTGCGACGCATCCGCGCTACAGTGTATGTGTCACACTGTATTTTGGAATTTCGTGTGAGACCGTCGCACAGGGCGACGCGAGACACGTTGTACCGGCCGTGAGCATTAAAGCCAAGTTTTTGTAGCCGATTGAAACGTTTCAGAAGTTTTTGTACCAATCTGAAACCACCTGCTAAGTTTATGTATCTCCGGTGCATTTCCTCTCAAAAGAAATTCAAGAAGACCTCGTCAAAATAAACACAATGGCGAAATTAGATCTTGATTTGAACGCATAATTTGAAAGTAGTAACTTTTTAAAGCTTTAGAACCAATTTTAAAACGTTTGTGTCATCAAACCTAGAGTCTAGCTGTCCAATCCAGAAAAAGCGAACGGACAGGGTTTAACGTGTTGTCAAACCACGTGGCGCGTTTATCAACCAACATTTGACGATTTTATCACCTAAAAAAGACCATAGGGACCTAAAAAAAGATATTTACACATATTTTATAAGGTAAACATGTATCCATTAGCATTTTTCTAAATCAAAGAGTCTATAGAAAAATTCCTATGAATTGAAATTCTATAAAGACTTTTCAATTCAAAGGGGCTCAGAAATTTTTTTTCTCTTCAAATTTGTGTGGAGCGTTCAAGTCATGTTTACAAATGTAACGGCGAAATTATACTAAGACCAAGTAAAAGTTTTCCTAATTAACTAAATTTCACGGTTTAGCACATCATTAAGCAGTGTATCAAAACCTGAGTGGATGTAAAACACAAGATATCGAGACAACCTGGATTTTTTTCCCTGGATACGGCACAAACCAGGATTCCGTTACCTAACGGAAAAACAGATCGCAGCCATTTCAGATACAACCCGGATGTACTTCACTCTTCTCTTCTTCCTTTTTTCCTTGATGAACAAATTAAACATCAGCAAACAGTACAGTCAAAGAGTACAGTCAAAGACGATCACCGAACGAAATGCACTGATAATACCGAGATGGCAGTACATGTAATATGACATGGAAGAGGAACCACCAATCGCTTTAAGGCCCCCAGATCCGAATATATACACATATTTTAAAGCAAACATAAACGAAGAGAAAGCAGAAATAATTATCAGCGAAGTTCACAACACAGTGACGACGACATCATACATATTTGCTGGTAAGAGTCACTGCATGGTCGAAGAAACATACCCTGAGAAGTGAGAAAGGCAGAGGAGAACACACAGTCAATATGAGCACTACCATCTTACTCTCTAACCCCGTGTCGTAAAGATAGTAGCACCAGAGAACATACCTAATGGCCGCCAACAAGAGAAAGCAGGAACGTCCGATAACTCCCCGATGTTTCGGAGTGGATAGCATCGGCTAATGGCTTTTTGTACTTCTTGTAGTATTCTGCCTTGATATACTGCATATCAATCTCAGTCCTCGTTACCACAACCCTTATAAGTGTATTGTCATCAGTACCTAGACCTTTCATGGACTTTCTTAAGACCTGAGTTCACATTGTTCACAGAAAAATTGTCCGGATAAGTAACGAAGCAAGAAAACATAGATTCCCTGATAAGAGACGCAATAAAGATGACACAAATGATAGGGTTATCAGTTGATTCGAGTCTGGAACCATTGCATGAACAGATAATCGAATTCATAACCAAGTAGCAACATTCCCATATCAATGATACTAGTCTAGCCTAAATAGTAAATGCAGCTAGCACAGTCCAGGAGGACTCTAATGGGCAGTTGCGCATCGGACATACCAGAACAATCTGGTCATGTGCCTATTCAAGAGTATTTGCAGAAATGACAGGTTAGTGAACATGAAAAAGTAAACAAAGATAACTCCAGAGTCCAGACGGATCCTGCAGGCTTTATGCTAAGTATTTGATGGAGCAACTGATCTTGATTCTCCAGATGTTAAAAAAGGATTTATTGACGCAAAAAAAAAGGGTTGATCTTACTGTAATTCATGCTGTGTACAAAACTACCACTCTATCTAACACGAAAACTTACTGTAAAACTTGCCTCTCCCGATCAAATAATGATGTGTACATATTTCTTTTCTGAGGACAGAATGAGTGAGATACCTTAGCAAAATACTTCGCTGGATTCTCAGCACACCTGAGGATAGTTAGCAGAGCAACTTCAAAATTTCCAGATGTTTCATTCTTCACAACCTACCATGAATAAATGAAACTCCATGACTACATTCCAAGAGACCACCAAAATGTATATGGTAAAGGAAAGCTGGACAAAAGTGTTACCTTCTCCAATGATCGATCATACATGTGATGGTAAGCAGAAGCAACAGCTGCCAAATGTGCCCAACTGCGTTCAGTGAAAATGCGGATGAAGGTTTTCTCATCTGTGCCCAGCTTTTTCTCACCAGCTTTATACAGGTCCTTTGCATCGTGTGTCACTATAGTAGGATCAACCTCAGGGCCTTCATAGCGTGGGATCCCCACATAGGCAAGTAAGATCTGAAATATACATTATGCCATTCATAAGCAGAAAAGGTGCAACTAGAATTTGGACATATATACTTCATCAGAACATACTAATTAGCATATTGTAAGGAAGCCCATGCAGCATATCACCTTGGCATCAACATATAAAGTGAAAAGTGCAAAAAAGTACCAAGATAGCGCCTGACTAGTAATTGCAATATGCCCGCGAAGAAAACATAGCACAATTCCGTATTCCAAAAAAATGCTATTAAGACTACAAGTTCTGAATAGATAAGCAATTCAAATGTCCTTTGAAGTTTCATGTATCAGATGATGAAGTTAAACAAACATAAAACATATACTCTGATAAGAGACAAACCTTCTGGTGATCGCCAGATGTTTGCTGACCAATGTCATGCTCAAGATAAGTACCAAATTTTGCATAATATGTCTGTTTCATTATTTGCAGCTGCGATGGTGTCCTGGAACATATTATATCAGTGGCTGCTCTCAGATCCATAGTTTCAACACTCAAAGCTTCTTTCAAGACAGTTGCATCACGCCCAGCAGGATCAAGAATCCAGAGCAACATTGCTTTCTGGGATCATAAACCACAAGGTTAGCCATATCTACCACAATAATTTTGAGTAGTTCAATTATACTCAGGATTGAAGTAACACAGATTTGGCCCACAACTATAGAACTAACTTACACAACTCATTACTTCTACCCAGTGAATCTGTAGTACATTTGATTAAGCATACTGCTTCAGTTAGTGTAAAAGTGATTTATTATTCAATAAGAAAAAAATTCTTCCAAATTTTTCCATACCTTGTGGTTTCCACTCAGTTCAGACGATATACGATGCGAAAGCTCCTCAGAATACATAGTCCTGTATTCCTGTTGAATGAATGCGCGTTGCATTGAGTCGCGGTGAGTAAGTATATTTATAACTGCTGTACTATCACAGCCAAACCCTGTTAGACCGACAACCAAGTCAAAATAAATTATAGTCAGCACAAAAAGTATTACTTGCTAATAAATAAACAAGTCAGATCATGAAGCTTGAAATGAATAAACAAGAATTTGTGCAAACCACTAAATTGCTGAAGCAACTTTTTTATTATTAATTCTCACATGCTCAGAGCAACCAGGTATTACTAGAACATATTTATTAACTCCTGCCCTATCTGAAGAATAACTTAGTTTACAGAAACAGTAGTATTGATAAAGGTATCACATAAAACAAACTTAACCTCATATTGATAAACCATAATAGCCACTAACTGAAAAGGATACCTTTGGTTTCCCAAAGCGAAATACTTTCTTGCCATTGCAAGAGGCACCTTTTGTGAAATTGCAGCTAAACATGCACATGTTTACTACTAAATTGCAGGTTACTACACGATTGAACGCAACTTATGTACTTGTACGTATGGTACTAAGGAGCACAACTCGAATAGGCATGGTACTAGGGAGCACAACTCGAATAGTTGCAATTCGCGAGTTCCACTGCTAAGAAAACTCCTATGGCACCATTAGGTCAAAGGTAGAAGGCGTCAAGAATTTGCTGCCCAGATCTCTGCATATTTGCCCATAAGTTTTAGAATTAAATCATACAACAGTTACAAATTTGCCCTTGATTATCCAGGTGGAAGTGGTTCATCCATAACAAATAAATTCTAACAGCACCTTGACCGGATGTTGAGCCTTTTATTGGGGACACTTGACAGTTGGGACTTCTAATTTTAAGCTATTCTGAACATATGGGCCCTAGTTGGGATGGTTGAGGGAAGGAAACGCATAAATGGAAGGGATAAGAATGAAACAATAAATGAAAAGAAATGCAGAAGGCAACCTATCAACTTGTGAACCAGATACTGTTTTTTGTATCACAAATTCTGTACAAAACATCAGCCCGTAGATACTAAAGTCGAATTCTTATTTCTGTGAACATTAAGAGTATAAATTATTTTCCTAGCAATCTTGCAATAATTTATCCTGTACTCATACAAGTGCCTCCCATTAAGCATCTATTGCTATCTAAAGCTCCTCATTAAGCCACATCTTCAAAAATCGCTTTAACCTTTAGATTCAACTTATGCGTCATAGATATTCTCCAAGTAAACACATGTCAATTCCCGTCTTTTCTCTCATCTTCCATTACGGTCATAACCGACGACAATTCAATTATCCCCCTCCCATATCTTTTCATGTTCTTTGTTTGCTTTCGCACCAAAATTGACCATCATCTCCTTTATTTTCACTCAGGTTGCAAGCTAAAATTACTTTGGCAGCTCCAATAGTTTATATATTGCTATTTGAACTACTAACAAAGAGCTCAGATCTATACACAATGTTTTCCATCATATGTCTAACTATATTCAAACAAATTTGTTGCTAGAAATCCCCGCTGCAACGTCCGAGATATCTACCATGTGCTGCAAGTCCACATCCACCAGCAATTAGACAGTTTCACACTTTGACCCCAGTAACTGACCGCTCAAGACAGAACCTGACTTTCCTTGTCATTATATCAATCCACTTGACTACGATTTTATTCAGAGCTGGTCAAAAATTAAATCTCTGTTCAGAGCAATTAAAATGCTTTGGAAATGGTTAGATGGTTGTCTTATGTTATTTAATAAGGATATCTATAGTCATTTCTCATTTATTTTTTCTTAAATTTAATGCTTACTTGGTCTGCGTGCATGGTGGGCTGAGGACAGATATAGTGAGACAGAGGGAGTAAACATCACTCCACCCTTAAAAGCTACTAACTCCGTTCGGAAATAGGTGACGTTTTAGAAAGTGTGCGGTCAAACTTTTGAACTTTGACTACTAATAGGTTAAAAAATATTTAGATTGGTGAGCTGAAAGTATGATTATTATATTTTTCACAAAAATATTTCCAAAATATGAAATTTCATAATCTTTTGCTAACGTATACATATAAAACGGTCAAAGAGACCACGTTGATGTCTAAAACGACAGCTATTTACGAAGAGTATCTAAATTCCCATGCTTGCTCCATTCAAGCCTCGAGATATTTTAACATCTGACGCTCTAAGCCTCTAACAACAAATTCACCTCGACCAGATTTCTTCAAAAACATTTATATTGAAAAGAAAATCTAGTGGGCCACCTTCATTTTTGACCTCTAAATTAAATCCGACCAGGTGATCGATTGCAACAGCAATCCCTAGCTGAAAAGTTCCTCCAGCTCCTCCAACACATATGAGCCTGACGCACACGAATAACCTAATTAGGCTAACATTCAGATATCAACGAATTGCTCCAGCCAAACTGCAATCGCCCAAACCGAGAGTCTAATACGACGCTAACACGAAACCAAACCCTAAGCGGCAGCTCGTAAGATCAGCCCGCGCAGCCGCGGAAACGCCGCCTACGCTCGCGCCGGCCCTAATCTCTGACCGAATCAACCTAACAGCGCGTATTGGGGGAAAATTGGAGGGGAAAGGCGTTGACCTTTGAAGGCCTTGTGGAGATCGATGGCGTCCTGGCGAGGGTTGGCGGGTGCCGGTGGCACGGTGAGGCTCGCCATTAGCGACTGATCGATGCTGGCTTCCGCTTCCGGCGATTCGAATTCGATTCGATTTGTTTGGTTCGGGAGCAGATTGATTGGCAACGGATGGTTGCTTGCTTTGCGGGTTGCAGTTGCCTTGTAGGTGTGTGGCAGTGGACCGGGTCTAGCCGTACGGGGTTGGCCCGTCGCCGTCGCAACTTGCAAAGCGGGCACGCCTCCCGATTGCCACGCGTCGGGCCGGAGATCCGGTGGGCCGCGTCCGTCGCCGTGCAGCCCGTGCTAGCGAGAAGAGAAATGCCAAATATGCGGAGCATGTTTGTTGGAGCTTAAATTGATTTGTTCAATACTCCATTAAGTTAATCTAATAAAATTAACTATCAACAGATGGGCTATAAATTTTCAAGCAATAAAATCAAAATTGATATGCAGTTAAACTTTTCTAACTTTGACTATTAATAGGTATCTAGATTGGTGAGTTGAAAATAGTATCACTAGATTTGTCAGGAGAAATATAACTTTTCATAATCTTATGCTAATATACATATACATATGCATTGTATAATTACATGGGGCTCACTTAATGTGTACGAGCTTGTCCAACAGATGTATTAGAAATGGGCTCCTGATTTTAAATGCGTAAATTCAAAGCAAATTTAAAAACTTTTTTGACAATTTCAATTTTACGGTATGTACCCAGAGATATATACTCAAATATAATACATACCTTTCAAAAAACTACTCAAATTCAAATATATGTATATAAAGGTCAAAGAATGTATATTGGAGACGATAGGGCAACATCATTACCATATCATCCTTGCCATCTTCATCGCTGGAATCGACCACGACATCATCACCACCCCATCACCTTCAATAGATTGATCCCTAAACTCATTATTAGTATTATCAGCGTTGTGTCGTGTGTACTTTGAATTGTTTAGTGATTTACTTATTTTCAGAACATGATGCCGTTGTTATTCCTCGTGATTATGCACACTCTTGTCGTATTTAAGTAGTTTATTGTGTTCTTGAGACATGTGATGATCACTAGTTAAAATTATGGATGAAATTTATTGTTAATGTGGCCATCTTATGCTATGTTGTTATTCTTTATGGTAATTGTATGAACATCGACTGTGCATCAATTGCATAGAGATGAGCATCGTTACTAATGAATGAGGGATAGATGAGGTGAGAGCAACCTCTTTTTACCTAGTAAATGTAGAATGTGTGTGGGGTTAGGTGCCAATTGTGTGTGTGTGATGGGTGTTAGATGTCAAAAGGATTCCATTAGAAGCCCATGAAAGGATAACATCAAGTATGATAGTTTGCCACGGTCCCACTTGCTGTGGCAAGGTGTCACGTGGGCCCGTGGAGGCTCACATATATATTCGTTTTGATTGTGAAAACCCTTGCGTGAAGGATTTTCTATTTATATGGAACACATCGTGTCGCAAAAAATAGAGAGAGGGGCGGCAGGATAGGATCAAAGGCTCCCGTTGGGAGCCCTAATTTTCCATCTCCATCACCACCACGAAATTCTATCATAAGCCATCCCTTCCAACAAGCCCCCATAGCTAGTTCCTCCTTTTAATCTCCTATACAATCATCAAGACCTTTGAGATTGGTTTATAATTTAGTATTCATCAATTGTGGATTCAATCTCTTGCTCGTTCTTGTTGATTTGCGTGTTGTGTGAGTAGTCTATCGAGGTTATATGGAGTTGTTAGTAGTAAATATGTAGCGTTATCTATGTTTGTGATGGTCATCCATCTTCGGCACTATCAGTATGTTATTATGATCGCTATCATTTTCAGCACGATTAATTTATTTATTTAGATTGATTATGAATATTTGTATGACCCAAGATAGATTATAATAGTTGTAGTTTGTCTTGTCAACCCTTTTGCTAAAAGAACAATAATAGTGGAGAAGAGATGATGCTTGGTGGATAAGTAACAAAAATTCACCCATTGAGAGCTATAAATCTAATCTATTAGGAGAATTCATTATTTTATAACTAATGTATAGTGATTGTGGCATAAATTTGAATTAATTGTAGATCTGTGTATTTTTTAGGTTTGGTATTTGCCATTATTATGTCATACTATATTAAATCTCAGCATCCTTATAAAAATTACTATTAGTGAACATGTATATTTCATGTCTCACTTCTGATTATTAGATTAGAACATCCAGAAACCTAGCACTTTAACTATTTATTTATTTTTTAAATATTTTAGTCTTCTTAGTCAGTTAACTAATTGCTCCTTTTAAATATGGGGAATTGTTTCCGTTGGACGTCCGGGCGCGCACTCCCGCCGGACGCACGCATGGCCGCACGATGGCTCTCGGTGACACGGTTGGATCTTGGTCGCGACCGATTAAGCGAGACGCGAAAGAGAAAAAAACAGAGAAGGATCAAGTACCGAGGCAAGATCAGAAGCAATCCTCGCAAGCCGTGGGTGACGTCCTCACGTGAACAAGCAGCAATCAATTTTTTGATCTTCCTTTGTTACGTCCACCCAATAGAGCTACCCAGGAAAGTTCAATTTATTCTGATTTCTTTGCTGCCCACACATTAATTCTACCCGAAATTTTTCTTTCAGCTTATGCTACTTTATGTACACATGATTCATCTACTGTGTCTTTCATAAAGTATGATCTTTCATTGTTGGATCATGACACAACATTTTATTTGGCAAATCAAGATGCAGGCTATTCTAGCATAGATGGACCTAGATGACGTTTGAGGATTAACAAGAGGCCAGTAGCATGGTCCGTTAATGAGAAGAAAAACAACGATCCTAAGGTCTTCATATGTCTAATAATATTTTATAGAAGGTTTTGAAGGAGAATTCTGTCGCCACATTAGGCTAAACCTAGAGCAAATTTGTATGACCAAATACCTGACCAACAAGATGCACCTAAAACAAAAGCTCTATTAGTTGGCGAAAGACATATCAGTATTAAACCACCTGATAGAATTCAAAAAAATCGTTGCTGACCTCGAATCCATGGAGGTAAAATATGATGATGAAGATTTATGTCTTATTCTTTTAGAGATATGTTTTGTATAGCCGAGATATTCTCACCTACTAAAACTTGAGTTCAACATTTTGTGGAATTTCTACGAAACATGATTGAAATTTCTCTGAAACATTTACAACACACATAAAACTTCAATTAAACATTTAGGAAATTTATCTGAAACATGTTTGAGACCCGATTAAACTTGATTCTAAAATTTTGCAATTTTCCTACAAAACATGATTTAAATTTCACTTATACATTTATGAAACCCAATGAAAGTTCTACGTAATTTATTTATCTATTTTAGATACAAACATGGTCTCGTTTTAAAGGAGTCGTCACAAGAAACATATCTTGATGTAAACACTTCGTTTCTGAGATGTTTCACCATGTTTCATTATATTTCATAGATATTTTGCACATGTTTCGTTCTGTTTCAAAGATGTTTCATATAAGTTTCATTCTGTGTCATAAATATTTCATAAGTTTCATTCTGTGTCATATATATTTCACATGTTTCATATAGTTTCATCATGTTTCGTATGAGTTTCATCGTGTTTCATATGAGTTTCACTCTGGTTCACTGTGGTTTCATATTGTTTCATATGAGTTTCACTCTGGTTTACTTTGGTTTCATCGTATTTCATATGAGTTTTACTCTGGTTTACTCCAGTTTCATCATGTTTCATATGAGTTTCGCTATGATTCATTCTGGTTTCATCATGTGTTTCATTATGGGAATATTATGGGTGAAATTTCAATCTTGTTGCATGAGATTTCACTATAGTATGCTAAATACCTAGATGTGATATTTCCCAAAATTTCACCCATGTTTAATGGGATTTCATCACCTTGAGCTGAAAATCTAGCCCAAGTTTTATCGATGTTTAAGATTAAAAGGAAGGCACGAAGGACTTGATGAGATGAAACCAAGTGTCAGGATTCTTCACTCTTCAGTATAAGAATGAGCTAAGACACTGATAACTGCAGTTCTTCTTGTTGAAACGTGATCAAAACTTTCCATGCTTATAACTTTCTAGCATTCAGAGTTATAAGCATCAAAGAGCATTTGAAAGGACTAGATAAAACATACAAACCAAAATATACACATTTTTTTCAATATCAGATTCGTAAGCAGTTAGCACCAAAACATACGCACAAATATTAACCAGTGTACGATCAGAAAAAAGATCAAAAAAGATAGTTGAAACAAGTCGATTGAGCAACAAATTTGCACCAATTAAGTTAGCACAACAGTGCACAAAAAGATTTCCAGATTTTGAACAATAGCAAATTTAATATGGAATTATGAATACCACCTAGGCAATGGCCAATTGATCCATAAACCAACCAAAACAAGTTTTTTAGCCTTTGAATGCTTGAAATAACACTATTTTCTAGCAATCGGACTGCTACTATTTTCTACCTCACCGCCGCCCTCACCCCCTCCCTCACCGCCTCCCTCTCGCCGCCCAAACCACCGCCTTCACCGCCGCCCTCGCCGCCGCCCTCTCGCCGCCCTCACCGCCTCCCTCTCGCCGCCTAGCCCCATCAGCTGGTCCTCGTATCGCCTAGTCCGTGCGGGTCGGCGCCACAGCCCCCGGCGACGAGGTCCGCGAAGAGCGCGTCGAACCGGCGGAGCAGCGCGTCGTCGCACCGGCCGGCGAGCCCCGCCGCGGCGCGGGAGAGGTCCCTGCACGCTCCGGCCATCTCCGCGAGCGCGAGCGCCAGCAGCGCGGCGTCGTCGTCGGCCATGAGCCTCCGCACCCCCTCAAGCCGCACGGCCTGCCTCTGGAGCCGGACCTGGACGAGGATGGGCTTGCCCTGCGGACCTTGGCGTTGGAGGAGTAGACGGCGAGGAGGACGGCCTCGAAGCCGGAGAGCGAGGAGGGGAACGCGGGGGGGAGGCGGAGGAGGTAGAGCGACGAGAGGAGCGGGAGGAAGGTGAGCGCGGCGAGGCGGAGGTCGGGGTCCTGGGAGAGGAGCGTGTCGTAGAGCCAGTGGCAGGCCGGGTCGTCGGCGCCGCCGCCAGATCGGAGCGCGCCCGAGAGCGCGGAGTACGCGGCCCCCGAGCGGAGGAGCGCGCGGGCGGGGCGGTCGGAGTCGGCGAGCGCCGCGACGTCCAGGGAGGCCTCGGGGAGCTCGCGGCGGAGCTCGGGGGGGAGAGCTTGAGGAGCGACTGGCTGTGGGGGATGGATGTGGTGCGAGCTGAGGGAAAGAAATCGAACGGCTACTCACGCTCCAATCGAACGGCTGGCTGGGCGTCCGATCGTGGTATCGGATCGGACGTCCGACGCCTAGCTTCTCCCTTTAAATATCTATCGCATCTTCGATGTTCAGGTCCGGCCCCACTTGTAATCGATCCCATGCCATACGCCTTCCAGCGCAGCAGTAGCGGGGCCCACCTCCTCACCTCCGCGTCTAGACCGGTGCCACGAGGAATGTGAAACTTTGTCTAGGCTCGTCGTACAAGCTAAATATAAAGCCTGGAGCGGAAGACGAGAGATTTGACGAGAGATTTCTTGGGCCATCAGAGAAGCGAAGCTCCCGTTGCGAGATCCCTGGCACCGCTCCCGTTGTTCCACTCAAACCGAGCGTTTCCTCTTCGGAGCGACCTAGCCGCAGCGCTCTTCCGGCATGTGGGCCCCCGCGGCCTCGCCGGCGGGGAGGGCGCTCCTTTCGCTACCAGGGCAGCCGTCGCAGGCTGTGGTACGAGTCGGCGTCGCGCTGCCTGTCGCGGCGAGAGCGCGGGGCCTGGCGCCGCCGAGGCGGCTCTGCCTCGCTGTGCCGCGGGCGTCGGAGATTGCGGCCGCGGCGGAGGATGGGGAGGAGGAGGAAAGGCGGTGGTGGAGGGGGGCCGCGGAGATGGACGCGGAGGTGAGGCGGGAGATGGCGATCCGGAGGCTGCAGGAGGAGGCGGAGACGGGGAGGAGCAGGAGGGAGTTCGCCGTGTTCGAGACGGCCAGGGGGGACACGCTCTTCACACAGTCGTGGACTCCTGCCGCCGACGATGGCGTCAGGTATTTGCACCTCCTTAAGCTAGCAGAATTTCAATTTGTCATTGCAGAATCGATAATTTGCTCAGTCGCGGCGCTTGTTATTATTGCTATTTGACGCGCTTATACGGTTGTGCCACCGTGCGTGCCTGTTTTTGGCAAGTTTATCGTTGGAGTTGATTTGATCTGTGCTAGGCCCGTGTTAATTTGGCGGGATTTGATTTGATCTGTGCTGGTAGCATCGAGCAGTGCGTAATACCGAAGGATTTTTGTTTTGCGGGGCTATCCGTTGTCTTGTAGTAGGGAAGCATGGGAGAATATCAGAATATTCTACTGAGAGCGGAAGCTTGTCCGTTCCTTGCATGTGATGTTTATGTGGGGATTAAACCATGCAAATATGGGGGACTACATGATGACAAATATGTTGGTTTGCCAACCGTAATACTAGCTAATGTTAAGGTTTGTATGTGGGTGGACTAGATTACAAGGGCCTAATCATTCTGTTGCAGTGTTGGACCAACATACTGCGCTCAGGGATGGCCTCCGTGCTGTGCTGTACCACTGCGGTTACTTGTGGCTGAACCTTTTCATTGCTCCGGGGAAGGAATACTTGGCCGAATACACTTTTTCCTTTGGGAATTAGTTTGTATCTGTAATGATGATGGCCGTGAATATGTATGCTGACAGATCTGATAACCTCAGGCAAGCATTTTTCGTTTGTAATAATGGGGGAGCACTGTTGGTGATTCTGTTGTTTGATTCAGGGAGCTGGAGCTGCAGCCATTCACCAAAGCATTAGCCGATGAGCTTTTCAGTTTAATTCCTCCAAAGTCTACAGTATGACTGTTTAAGAAATCATAAATGGGGCTATGTTTACATAAATGGTGGATCTACATGTGAAGACACGCAATCCCAACCCCCAAAAATAAGTAGCCTATCCAATATGTAGTTGTGTTAGAACACAGTGATAACGAAGTTATGAAATGAGTGACACCTGCGAAATAATGGAAGCGACGATACTCACCAAGTTGATGCGAGGATTATTTTGTTGTTATTATCTCAGACAAACTTTTTTGGAAACTTGGAAAGTGAGGGCAGTGACCTAGACATAGCTATAATTACTGCCAACAGGAGTTTTCAGCCTTTTTCTCTCATCTTCTCCCAGAATGGAAGAATATTCTATCCGGGAAAAGACTAGTTTCATTTTTGGCAGTACCTTGCTGGCCAATGCTGCTTTTTTGTATCATTAGGTACTTGAGTAGGGATGCGTTAATGCAATGTACATTACTTAACAAAAGTTTGCACTTGTAGTTTGTAAAAACATGAGAACACAGATGTCATATTTAGACATTAAGTACTGCTCCTGCATGCTTTACATCTTCAACTTATATGCTATGGAAAACCTTCAGTTTGCTGGAGGCATTATATGTTGCACTAGTTGCTACTGATTCATCTATACTGATACTGCTTGATTTACTGGATAACTTCTTTTTATGGTTTCTTTAGACAAATTATCCTGACATTTTTTACTTTACAAATTCTGTAGGGGAATTATTGTTCTGTTACATGGTCTAAATGAGCATAGGTATATATATCGATGTGCCAAGATGAATTTTCATAGTGCGTTTTTCTGACAGCAGTTAGTGTCCCACAGTGGAAGATACAACCATTTTGCAAAGCTGTTGAATGATCAAGGGCTTAAAGTTTATGCAATGGACTGGATCGGTGAGTTAGAGTTGCTGTCACATACTGGTTTTTCATATGCTTTATTAAATGATTCTACTGGTACTAGTCCTTTCATTGCTATTGCTTGTTTGGAGCCGTTCTGATTTTCACTTTGTTGTATTTTGTCTTTCCTCCCAAGGACATGGTGGAAGTGATGGGGTGCATGGTTATGTTTCATCGCTTGATCATGCTGTTGGTGACTTGGTACTGTTTCTTGATACAGAATAACTGTAGATATATAGATACCGAGTCGCAGCTTCTTTTATATCAGGAGGACTTCCTTGAACTTATGGAAGTTCCTTTGTGCGCAGAAAGAATTTCTAGAGGATGTTGTGTTGAAAGAAAATTGTGGTTTGCCATGCTTCTTATTTGGCCACTCCACAGGTGGAGCTATTGTTTTGAAGGTATGCTAGTATAACAAAGCAGTTAGATTGTACTGTTTGATTCCCTAGGTGGTATTGAGACCACAGGGCAATCCTGGAGTACTGACTTTGATTCCTTTTATTTACTGATCATTCAAAAGGCTGCACTAGATCCTCGTGTAGAAGTTCATATAGAAGGCGTGATCTTGACCTCGCCAGCTATTCATGTTCAGCCGTCTCATCCCATTATCAAAGTAAGCACATTTTAGTGTACGCCTTTCTTTTCAGTGGTTGCTGTAGGGCATTGGGGTTTGTGTTTTATGAACAGCATCCATCTTGTCTTTTTTATTGGTTTGGATCGTGTCTTCATTTTCTATATCCTGCAACCCTTTTGCACCTGGAATACTGTCCTCACATGTTGAATGTGTTAACTTGAACGAAATGAAATCAGTAGGGTGGTGTCCTTGAATCCTTCAACGCTGGGGAGATTTAGTGTCTATGTTTCAAATGATTTTATCATGTCAACATGTAGTTATATCGTTATGTTCTGCTAAAATTCAATTGTCATGTTACTTGCCAGTGTGAGAATGGCTATAAAGTTTAAACTGCAGTATTCTAACAAGAGGATACCTATTTGAATTCCTATAGAATTGAGTATCATGGTTTTGACTCCCAACATATTACTCAGCTTTATGTGTCCTTTCTGTCATATTTCTGTGAAGAATTGCCTTTGGGTTGGTGATTTCAATGTAGGATGTAATCATTTCATTTGATTATCAGTGATTTGCAATAAAACCTTATTACAAATGAGTTCATCATTCTCAAGTGCTTATGTTACTGTCATTCTCAACACCAGGTTGTTGCACCGATCTTCTCCGTGTTAGCTCCAAAATACCGAGTTAGTGCTTTGCATAGGAGAGGACCCCCTGTTTCCCGTGATCCAGAGGCTCTGAAGATCAAGTATGCAGATCCACTTGTGTATACCGGACCAATTAGAGTTAGAACAGGGAACGAAATTCTGCGGATATCGTCATACTTGCAGAGAAATCTAAGCAGAGTTACTGTCCCTTTTCTAGTTCTTCATGGGACAGCTGACACAATAACTGACCCGAGAGCATCCCAACGACTCTACCAAGCATCAATGTCGACGCATAAATCTATAAAACTATACGATGGATATTTACATGACCTTCTCTTTGAACCTGAAAGGGATGACATAGCAAATGACATTATCAGTTGGTTGAGCTCAAGACTTAATGCTCTCCACAGATGGTAAGGTGAATCAGCTCCGAGGTGCTTCCACTTGGAACTCGGTATAGAAGAAGCTAATTGTAATGCGTGATGTTTTGGCATGCCATAATGTTTTAGCATGCTGCCTGTGTCTTCGTAGACATTCTCATCTAGTTATTTTTTATACGGGTATGGAGGAGGCCTCCCTGAGATGTAAGTTATGCAAGATATATAGTCATGTTGAAAATGATGTACTGTCATTCTACGCCATTACTTCAATACGATTTCTTAAAGAAAAGGCATGAGTCCAATATTGGTTGCTCGGTTGCATTTGGAAATTCTTATTGGTTACTGGCTTATCTTGATCATCCAATTTTTGAGCTTGTAATATGTCAATATATGCTTTGTTAGTCGCAAGTTTTCAATACCACGATTGTATTGTTTCCTCTCTGCTATGATCAGTTGATTGATGATGTTAGTTGTAAAAAAATCGTCTCTTATTTCCCTGCATTGTTTTTCCTAATGTGAAGAATTTTAAAGTTAGTATTGCTGATAGGATGGCTATATGCTTCTCCCTCTGTGGAATCAGTATTTCAATGATGTAATTGGTTATTTCTTCTAATCACGAGGTAAATTAGTGCTGCAAAATTTCTCACTCCTAAAAAATTTGTACTTGACCGGGCATGGGAGGTGGATGACATTCTTTCAGATGTCACTGGCTCCTATGCAACTTTTTAGAGTAAGATGGCTGTTTCTGAAACTGAACGATAAAGTAGAATAGATATGACATTGAGGTGATAGACTATTTCTAATCTAATACCATGACTAATTGTATGTTAGTATTAGTCTTTTGTCTGTACAACGAGTTGCTATTTTATGATTATCTCTGTGTAACAGTATAAGTTAAGCAATTAAGCCGCTGCTTAGCTACGTGCCTGTGCACAGAACATATTCAGTATGATGTGCATATCTCTTTCAATTCTTGTATTATGCATTTGTGCTGTTGGAGGAAAAGATGATATGAATTCGTTGTGCCAATTGCGCTTTTGATAGTGTCCCATTAGGTTGAAGTCCCTTCATTGTTATCAACTATCCTGACATAGCTAAATTTCTTTTACCATTTCTGCAAGTTGATGAAGATTCACATTTTATTGGTAGCAAATATGATGGTCTTGTGTATGTGCTGTTTCTTTGTACACCTTGCAGGTACGTTAATCATGGTTTGTAGTTAAATCTGTATCAGATATAACACAGCATGAATTTTGAGGTACTCCCTCCGTTCCACAACAGTATGTATTATCTCCTCGGAAATTTTGATTTTACATCCGTTTTCTGTGAGGCAGTAACGGAGCTTGAACAAAATATCAAGGTGGGCCAAGCTGAACTTAGTGGTCTTAGAAAAGTCTGGGAGGGGCTATCCAATGAATTTTTTTGCCAGATGTATAGCATATCTACTATATACTTAGAGGTAATCTAACAAAAAAAAATTCTGGGGGTTGGGGGGGGGGTGTGGGGGGGTGGCACTGCCCACTTTCGCGCTGCTGCGAGGGGTATTGTGAAACAGAGGCAGTTCATGTCAAATACATTCAGCTCATTTCTAGTAAATAATAAATAATATTGGCAAGATATGATAGAAATACTGTAACTGTTAACTTGATGAAAATTGAAAAAGAATGTGTAGAAATAGAATGGTTCAGTTTCCAAAATTTCATCAACTATGCTATTGTTAGTAAAAGTAGGTCTTGAAAAAATATTGACCTGCTCATGACCAATTATTGATTGACACACATTAATTTATGGAAAGTGGATATTGATCTTTGCATGGCGGCCTTGTGGTTTCTGCATTGCCACGCATACTGAATAATATTGAGGGAAATGTCTCACAAATTAAAATGCATTTAAGAGACAAAAAATTGGCCTATGACGGCATTGGCTTGTTCCAGTATCTCTATGCTGAAGGTTTTGTGATATGGTTGAGTACCTGCCAAGATGAGGTGCATGAGGCGGATGAGCATAAGCAGAAATCCTGACCACTGATTTTGCGTTTATACATAATATACAGAGCTTCTATCCTTTTTGCAGAAGACATTCTAGTGCCCTATTGAGAGTTGTATGTGATGAACAAGTAGATCTCTGTTGCTGACCTCTGATTTCTCAATGCTTTTTTTTTAGAAGATAACTGCATTTATGGAGATAAGGAAAACACAGGAGATAAATCTAGAAAAGGGCAGCTGTTCCTACAAACTAGCAGAAAACCTCCTAAAAAAAATTACAAACTGGTCCCTGGGGGATAACTTCACCGATCTTGCGCACCGCCGTGGCGGCTCGCCGGAGCAGAGGAGGACGAAGAACCGAAGATTGCTTGGATACCTGCAAAGAAAAGCAGAGGACAAAGTCTTGGTAGAAAACCGCAAAAGACGACCGCCGCGAGAGGCGGATCTAAAGTCCACTGGAAGGAACATCAGCGAGGGCGGAGCCCCAAATCTGAGCAGGAATCCGAGCACTTCCCGGCCATCGCAGACACACCACCAGGCAAACCCACATCCACAGCACGAAGAGAGACTTCGGGAAGCAGCTGGTCGGAGCCAACTCGTGGTCGACGATGCCGCAGCCGACGCTAAACCAGAGCAGACCGCCAAGGTCAACCTCGATGAAAACGTCGAGCTGAGAAGACAGAACCTCACTAGCTCCTCGATGCCGCCGATAAGAGCGCCACCGCGACGGGGTTGGAGCCGGAGTACCAAAAAGCCGAACGCCGCCGCCACCACCGCCAAGACGACGGCGCGCCGGACACAAACCCTAGATGAACTAATCCTACCTATACATCCGGCGGAGGCCGCGTTTCCCCACACCTCGCGGAGCCCTTAGGCGACCGGAGGCGAGGAGAAACGGCGACCTCGCTGGGAGAAAAGCGGCGGAAATGAGAAAGCCGGTTTTTCGCCCCTCAACTGTAGCAGGGGAAAGGGAGATGCCGGTGTCTGATTTCTCAATGTTACTAAAATGGGTTCCTGACTTCGTTACATCGCCCCTCTCAACTGTAGCAGGGGAAAGGGAGATGCCGGTGTCTGATTTCTCAATATTACTAAAATGGGTTCCTGACTTCGTTACCATTGTCATAAGAGTGAAAACGCCATGGCATCTGGCAAAGCAAAGATGCACTTGTACTTTATCAGTTGAAATAACATAAGTAGTCTAGATGCGTATTGAGAGACTGTGATCACATCGATATGGAAACTAGCTGTTATTGGAGTTATGCTACTCAAAATCTCAGATCATGTGTTTAAGCTAAACTGAAGCTAACTTCGGAGTCGTGGGCTCGCGGCTCTTTATTCTTCATCATTATGGTCTGTAGCATATGTGACCCTCATCTTAAATCAGAGTACCCTCATCTTAAATCAGAGTATCCTCATCTTCAAGCTGGCCATGCAACTCAAGTGAGCTGGTACCACTCTCTTCTTTGTCTGTTTCACGTGCATATAGTATTGATATTTGATAAAAATAAGTAATGTATTGGTGACTCGTTAATTTGTGTATGCTTAGCATGTCCAAGTCCAAAATTAGTTTAAAACCTCGTATGTTCAAACTGAAGCTGCACCAGATATACTGTATGCCTTTCTTCATCTTCTTTTTTGTAGATGAAAAGGTTCATAATTGTGTATCAGTAGCATACAGAAGATCGTACACAAATCTGAAGACGAAACATTGCAGCTGGCTTATGCTATTATTCCACTGATAATGAGTTTTAAGGTAATCAGATGATGGATATTGATAAATTGCCATGTATTAAGTTTTGTTTATTTTCATATGAAAACTCTTAAAAATGAGTATATGATGGTGATTGAAAAATGTTTATAATCATATTCACATAGCAGTACTCAAATAGGTTTTTAGGAGGTGTTTGGTTGGGCTTTTCAGCAGTTTTCCACTGAAAAAGCTGCAGCCCAACCAAACGGCTAGCTTTTCAGCAGCTTTTGCTAACGGTAGCTGTGGGCTTTGCAGTGCAAATTCAGCTGTTTGAAAAAGCTGCCTTCTGCTAGCTTTTTGTAATGTGCTGATGCTTCTGTACTCATGTTCTAAAATACTGTAGATTGTTTGGATAAACTAAAAACCACATGTTCACTTTCCCACAGCCACAACAGCTTTTCCAGACAGCCAGCCAACAGCAGCTTTGTCAACGGCCACAGCCCAACCAAACAGGCCCTTATTATCCATATCGCTGTCAGTAATGAAATACCAGCCAGGTTTAGTTTTTCATAAAATGTCATCATGGATGACTCACTAATTCACATTGTTATTATTGTATGCATAGATACAACATCTCAGTGACAGAAGGGTTAGCTACATAGCTATAAAAAGAAAAAAACTACCAAATTCTGCAGACATTCCTGTGCAATGTGCTTCCACTAAGAAGTTATGCAACTGGAGACCGACTGGAAACCACTACCATCCATTTACCAAGATCAGATGATGGTACATGTGGGCATGCAGCTACAAACCTGCTTTCAAATTCCTACAGCTGTGCAGGACTACATTCCAGTGTAGTTGGGTCTATCAAAGAAATGCACGAACACAATTCTCCTCTTTTGATTTGGGACCATCCTACTCCTGCCTTGGTTTCTCCAAGTGCAAAAAAGAACGATGATGGTTCCACGAGAATGGTGCCTTGTCAAACGAAGAAACATGGGACAAGCTAGAAGCCACCAATTTGGTTGCTTAGGAAAATGAATGGTGGGGACAAGTCCTGCCTAGAGGTGTTTGCTTGTCTATATTCATGCCCTCTTTTTTATCATTTTATTATTCTTTGATTGCTCTTTTGTCAAATAACCAACTTGTAGTGTCTGCATAACCTCTAAAACTAAAATATAAAACAAAAGGAGTTTTTTCTGTTCATTTTATCTCTAGCAGCTGGCCCGGATGTTCACCATTTGTAATTGTCTTCCTCCTCTCTGTGAAGAGCAGCTCAACCTGATAGCTATCAAATATAATATTTTCCTTTTGGAATTCAGGCAGAGGTAAGCCTAATATGACATTTATGTTAGAAAAGGCACATAATGAAGCGCATTAACACTTTAATTGAATTGTCTTTGGTCTATGTAGCGTATGCTACCTGCAGGATCTATCCAGAGAGTCAACCACAGCGCAAAGTTGACACAGTCTTGAGATTTTTCTCCTTTTTATTTTCTTCTAAAACAGAGTCTTGAGAACTTTCCAAACAACAGACACATGCAAATAGGTACAAGAGTCCAAGTTCCGGCAAAATTCGAACACAAGTTGCGTGATTGCCTTGCTAAAACCCAAGGTAGCATAACAAACAGATAATAATAACAATATATATTGGGTAGGCAAGTTGTACAAGTGTGCTTTTGTCTCTTCCCACCCAGCCATTATTCAACAGAGGATGGTTTCCTCCCCAGCCAATCAAGCATGACAGTGTAGCTCACCAATCAGAACACTCTGGATTGTGTATTTACATTATTTATTGCACCACTTGATTATTTAATTGTTCTCCTGATGTTAATTCTAATATCTTTGTACTATCTTTTTTAGCATAAAGCCATGGACACTAGAGATGCCAAATTATAAACTAAAATCTGCTGTCTTTGTTAAGATCAGAACCGGCAGTGAGCCCATTGGTCTACGAAAAGCTTAACATGTCTTAAACCAATTATGTTCTGTACAATGTGAATTTTTCTTAAGTTAGTGGAAACTAGAAGAAACTTCTTGACTTGTAACTCTGTCAACATCTTAGCTACTGTTTTCTCCCTTACCTTTCCTGCCCATGTGCTTAGCTATATATCTTGCAGCACTTCGCCGTGTTTGGTGATTACTTGTTCATGCATGCAGGTTCCTTCATGCTACTATTAGACAGTAAGACAATCTCTTCTTTGTCTCTACTACAGCATGGGAGAGAGCAAGAAGTTTGGACAAGTGAGCAGACATGCATTTGTAGTTACGCCTTTCTTTTCTCTGCTGCAGAGTTGAAGTATATGACATCCAAAGTTCTTTTTCTAGATCATCCTGCCAAGACTGGTGACAAGTAAGATACTGCATCACCAGGAGCTGTGTGGTCATCGATCTGTCTCAGAGGTTTCAGGTGTAGTGGATGAAACCTTGGGAAAGAGGCCATTCGATGGGCAGGATACACTGAAATACAGGTGATTTTTACAATACCTCTCATTGCACTTGAGTTTGTTCGTAGCATTTAGTTTCTGATAATTTCTTGTGCACATGAAGGGTGTTTGCTAGCACGTGGAATGTCGGTGGCGTAGCACCATCCGATGATCTAGATTTGGAGGATTGGTTGGATACAAGAGACAACTCCTATGACATCTATGTTCTAGGGTGTGTAGTTTGTTCACTTCAACCTGCTAAGTGCTAGCTCATCTATTGTTAACAGTGCTGTTTCGTTCTAGCTGAATAATGTTTGTGCTGATGGTGCTATAGGTTCCAAGAAATAGTGCCACTCAATGCAATAAATGTGCTTGGTCCTAGGAAGAGATGTATATCTACAAAGTGGAACTCGCTAATTGGGAAGGCACTAAACGAAAAGAAGAGACAAGGTGGGGGACAGCTGCACCATGCAACTACAAATAGCAGTGCAATGGAGAGCTCCGCACAAGAAGGAAGCTTTAGATGCATCAGGAGCAAGCAGATGGTGGGCATTTTTACCTCGGTCTGGGTGAGAAGCAATCTTAGGCCATACATTCACCATCTGAATGTGTCATGTGTTGGTTCGGGTATCATGGGCTACCTAGGGAATAAGGTACAAATAGCATGCATACATGAGCACTAAGAAGTGCATATCATCCATATGTACAATCTGACCATGTATGTGGATATGTTGATTGCAGGGTTCGGTGTCAGTTCGATTTGTGTTGCATGAGACGAGCTTTTGCTTTGTTTGTTGTCACCTGGCTTCAGGTGTCAAACAAGGGGATGTCCTGCTGAGGAACTTTGATGCAGTGGATATACTTGCAAGGACGAAATTCCCTGGTGGCGCAACTCAAGAACTGTCAAAGAAGATCCTCGATCATGAGTAGGTCTACAGCATGTCAGCTTACTGACCTCATGTATTTTTTTAGTTTCTGTTTTTGGTAGTCCTCTTAAGATTTCTCCAACAGGCAATCCCGAAGCTTTTATAATTTGTGCTCTGGTATCAAACAACCACAGATACTAACTCCTAAACATAGGGTTAGCTTCTATTTTACTCCAATGATTGCATTCGTAGTTTGATGTGACGTAGGATATCCCAGCTGAGAATTAAGAGTCCAGTAAGGTGCTAAATGGTATTATGCATACATCACTCTGTGCATCACTTTTTTGGGGTCTAATTTCTACCAACAATTTGTTTATGGTCTTTATCATCTGTGCAGTCAAGTAGTTTTGCTCGGTGACTTGAATTATAGGATATCACTGGAAGAGCCCGAGACAAGGTCACTGGTGAAAGCCAAGAACTGGTCCACCTTGCTAGAGAACGATGAGGTATTGTTCGTCGAGCTATCTTGACCTGCCACCCTAATCTGTTCATGATATGACCAGAAAAGTTACTAAACACCACGATGATTTCTTTTTGTCCTGGTGCTACCGCAGCTAGTGTCTGAGTTCTCAACGGGTCGGCTTTTTGAGGGCTGGCAAGAAGGGTCGGTCACCTTCTCTCCTACCTACAAGTACCAACTGAACTCTGATCAGTACTACTGGTGCTTTGACGCGGCGCGGGGCGAGAAGAAGCGTGCTCCCGCATGGTCAGCAAACCTGAGGCTTAACTTACAACGCAGTAGATGAGATGATTTTTCTGACGCATAAGTGTGACCTTCGTGGTGTTACTTTTTTGTGCAGGTGTGATCGCATTCTTTGGCGTGGCAAGGGCCTGAAACAAATCCAATACGAGACTTGCAACTACAAGTTCTCGGATCACCGGCCGGTGAGAGCGGTTTTCTTTGCTGAATGCGAGGTCAGGGGAGATGCGAACTCCTTGGGTGGCTTATGCACTAAGCTCTGCAAATGACTGATGGTCTAGATGGAAATTATACGCCATTCAACCAAAGGCACAGCCGTCAGATCTAAAACGTTGAACGATCACGATCAGAGCAAGCAATAAAACAGGATGAATTTTCATGAGATCTTGAATGTCCATTGGCGACTGTACTGTGCAACTGGAACTACACCAGTCTGATGTTTGGACCGCGCAGCAAGGCGCTGGAATCCAAGAAGAGGAACACGATTTTCCCCGCTCTTTTAGTGACGCTGTATAAATCTTTGTTTTCTCGTTTAGATATGTCCTTCAGGCTTATTTCTTCCATAAGTTATCCCTTTACTGGATGAATATCAGTATTTGTACACATTATGGCTAAAAAATCAGGATTTTTTGAGTTGAATATAGTGGTTCAATGTTTCATGTCCAAATTTCCAATCGGTATAAAAGATCTACCTGATCAACCACACAACAGTTGCATTTCTGTCAATTCTGACAATGCATCATTAACGCATTTCCCTGGGGGAAATTATAGACCAAAGGTTCTTCACAGATTAGAAATTGCTACATAGCCTATTTAGAGGTCACCATGTAATATACGCACAGAAGTATATGTGGCACCTATTTGCTCACACCTCTCATGTCGCTTTCACATAAGTTTTAGTACCCTCTCTGGCCGTTGCAAAAGCAGACTTCATAACTTTCAAAAATGGGTCCACCGTTGTCGTCAAATGGGTTCTGGTTCGGCTCCGGCGGCCTCTGGGTCGTCGGAGGTGAGTGGGACCGTGGTGCTTTGCCGGCCGGAGGGGGGTGATGTCCTCCTTTTGTGTAGGTTAGGTTCCCTGGTCGCTGTTGTGCTTGGGGAGCGGCCGACGATGGCGGTAGGTATAAGTGTAACCCGGTCGTGCTCCTCCTCGTTGGTTGTTTCGCCGGCGCTGGTGGGGGGCTTGTGGATTTTAGGCGACGGGAGTTGTTCTGCATCGACGTTTCGGCTATGCGGTGGTGTCGGTGGTCAGCTCTGGAGGGATAGCGTCGGCTTCTGTCGTCGGTTCGCGGAAGAGGCTGGTGGATCTGGCTGCCCGGTCAAGGGCGGGTTGGCTTTGCCCCCAGATCCGGCGCTGGAGGCACTAGGAGAGCAAGTTTTTCTGGAACTTCGCCTCCGTCCGTGCGCTTTTCTTGTTTCAGATCCATCTCCGAGGGGATGGTGGCAACTGCGGTCCATAAACGCCATTTGGCAAGGGGTGTCTTCAGCTCTATGGGTTCCAGCTTCGGCAGCTTTGCTTCGTCGGCGGTCTTCGCGGCGGAGTTCGGCTGGCGGTGGTCGCGAGGAACTCGAGGAGGTCCTGGGACTTGTTTGTATTTTTCTGTTTTTGAGGGACCTTTTTGTAAGATGGGTGCGACAGTGTCGTCGTCTGTATCCTTCCTTCTTGTATTCTGCGCGTATGTGTACTGTCTTCCTTATCACATAATATACGTGAGCTTTCCCTCAAAAAAAAAGAACAACCTGAATCGCACTAGACGTCTTTCTGGATATGAACGTCAATTTTAGCCTGAGGCGTCGCTAAACAATATTTCATCACCAGCGTCAATGTGTCGCAAAAGCTATTTGACATCACCTTCAGCTGCAAATGCCTCCACGTAAAACAATCTTATCATATTGCAGCACCATGGTCACTTTGTATGCTAGTTGTGGACTAATCTTCAAGAACAGACAAAGATCTCCACTCTTTTAAACTTCTGAACCTTCAGCTGTTTGCAAACCTCATAGAAAGATCTCCACGCCTTGTTCCAATAAACAATGATGATGAAGAATGGTTGGGAGTCTGGGCCATTGGGTCCTAGTGTTTGGATGTGAAGTTTACCACGAGTATCCAATCAGAAAGCCGGAGTTGATTTTATCTTCGGTGGGAAAGGTGAAGTCGTACTTTCAGGATGATATAATCCCAAAACTGTTATCTTGAGAATATCCATATATACGTAAGCAACCGAGAGATTATCAGCGTTGCTCACTTTTCTATATGCACCCTTTCAAGTTAATAAAGGTAGTGATTTCTCTTAGAAGATCTGTTTGCGAAAGAAAAAAAAAGACGGTACTTATCAACTAGGAATGGGATGTGTAGCCAGTGGGTGGAAGCGTGGCATTGTGGGCACTCTTCCTTGGGCACCTGTAATTTACGGGTGACCTTCCCAGCGGTCAATTTCCGACAGCTACAGTAAAGCTGTAGGAAAATTGTCAGGTTTCTACTTTAGCACAGTTAGGTTTCTACTTTAACACAGTCAAGTTTCTACTTCCAGCTTTCAACTTTCTGATAGTTTACTGTAGCTGTACTGTAGCGATACTGTAGCTGTACTGTGATGGTACTGTAGCTGTACTGTAGCGGTCGGAATTGACCGCTGGGAACGGTCGACCGCGCAGTATGAAAAGCGCTCTTCCTTTTGGGGGAAACAATACTATGTGCTAAAAGATTTATTTGACTTTCAAATTTGGCTGGTTCAAATCGAGATCACATAACAAATTTGCGAATATCTAGGATGACGTGTGCCACAGCAACAAATGGACATCGCGTAATGTTTAAACCATGTGGTTATCTGTTGCCAATCCAAAATCTACGGTTTTGTGATTCGAAAATGCTATACGTCTGTAAGATAAGTTTTCATTGCACGAGAATATATTTTCATCCTACGAAAAAAAATATCCATTGTACAGAAATTGTTACATGAAAAGATCTCAAAAAATAATGTTTTCACCGTAAAAAATTTATGTTGCATATGTGAAAATATAATGTTGCGATAGTTGATTATTATGTTTACACGGTAGTCTAATTGTACATTAGAATCAGACTGATCCCTAATCTTTCTCTTCGTGAACTTTACTCCAAAAATATCTAGGTTTTCTGAAACTTGCTCCAGGAATATCCGTGGCGTGTGTTCACGCAGAATTTTCATGTCGCTAAAGGATTTTCTCGTGGATTTGTTACCCCCTGACAATTGCGGAAAAGTAGACCCCCATGACTTGCAGCATGGGTCCGCCACTGTCGTCAAGGATGGGGAACAACTAGAGCAACTTGCCATTGCACTAAATTGATCAGCTAACGTCGTGAATTGCACTAGATGTCTCAAACTTTAACTGTTTGTGGTGTCTGAACTTCAATCTTAGTCCGAGGGATTACTATTAGCTAAATTTGTCCACCGGCTCCATTTATATGTTACTCTCTCCATTCGCGAAATACATGTCATCCTGGCTCATTCGCTACCGTCAATGTTCTGCAAAAGCTATTTCGCAGTGCCTTTGAACTGCAAATGCCTCTTCGTAAAAAGATATTTCGATCTTTCTTCAAGAGTTTAAGATGAGCATAGAAAGATATCTTGTCGCCAAAAAAAGGTTGAAGAACAAACATCTGAATTCTTTTGAACTTTCAACTCTCAGTAAAACTTTAGCATGTCATACCACACTTTGTCCCCATAAATAATGATGAAGGAAGCATATTGGGACCATTGAGTCATAAACTCATAGTTTTAGATGTGTGGTTTACCAGCATATCCAATCAGAAATCCTCGCAAAGTATCCTATCAGAAGGACGGAGTTGATTTCATACTGTCGGCATGATATAATCCAAAAAATTGTTGAGAAAGAAGATAGGAATGGAATGTGCAGCCAGTGGGTGTGCACAGCTCTTAAAATACAAACATGGGTTCGAACGATGGGGGAAAGCACCCTTGTTCAGAGGGGGGAAACATTTTTTTAACTTTAGAGTAATATATAAATTATTTGACTTGCACTTTTGGCTGCTTTAGTTTTTTCGTCCTCTACTTTAGCTGGAGACTGTTAGACAGCTGCATAGGCGCATGCATATATGGCTAATTATAGATTGATTGATGTTATAATTAGGCAAGGAGATCCCACGGTGGTCATGATTCTATAAACCAGCCCAGGGTCCTCCTTGCCTATATATGTACCCTGCCCTTTGGCCTCCTAATCAACCTAGCAATTTTCAATGCCATACAATTGCTTTCATGGTATCAGACGCCTAGGTTCTCTCCTTCCGCTGCGCACTCCGCGCGCCTCCCGGCTGCGCACCCTTCCCCGCCCCCATGCCTGGCTCCGCTCCACCCGCCCCCTCTGCCGCCACTGCCGAGGCAGCCCTCGAGGCCGAGCGCGCCCGTGCTGCCGAGGTCGAGCGCGCCCGCGCTGCTGAGGAACGCCGCCGCCAGCAGGAGGCTATCCGGGCCGCCGCTCTCCAGCGCGCCCAGGCCGCCGAGCAGGAGGCCGCGGTCGCGGCCCAGGAGCGCGATGCCGCCGCCGCCCGCGCTCGCGACGCCCTCGCGCGTGCCGCCCAGGAGCGGGAAGTGGCCGAGACCGCCATCCCGGCAGACGACGACGCCGCCTCCTCTGCCGGTGCCGGTGGCGCTGGTGGCGCCGGTGGCTCTCCTCCACAGCTTCTGGACGCTCTCCTGGCGCACGAGGCCGCCGCCATCGTCAACCTCCACGCCCAGGCCGTCGGCGTCCAGAACATCTGCGCTCTCGTCCCCGCCGTCCTCGACATGGAGACCAACAACTACCACCAGATGCTCCTGGTTCTTGGGAAATTCTCCCTCCGGCGCCATGTTCTTGCTGACGCCGCCGACCACCCCTACCCCGACTGGGAACGCATGGACTGCGTCGTCATGACGTGGCTCCTCGGCACTGTCTCTCCCGATCTCGAGGAGATTGTTCGGGACGACCATGCCACTGCCACTGCCCGCTCCGTCTGGCTCGCCCTGGAGCACCAGTTCCTCAGCAACCGCGAGCAGCGCGCGCTCTACCTCGACGCCGCCTTCCGCAACTTCGTCCAGGGCGATCTCTCCATCACCGACTACTGCCGCAAGTTCAAGTCCATGGCTGATGCCCTGGGCGACTTGGGCGAGGTCGTCACTGATCGTACGCTCGTCCTCAACATCATCCGTGGCCTCAACGAGCGCTTCGCCTCCATCGGCATGCACCTTCAGTGTGGGCGCCCGTTCCCCACCTTCCTGGAAGCCCGGAACGATCTGCTGCTTGAAGAACTCAACATGGCTCATCGCTCGGCGTCTTCCCCGACCGCCCTGATTGCCTCTGGCGCTGGCGGCACTGCTGGTCAGCCCCCCAGCGCCTCTCCTGGAAACGGCCACTCCAAGAACTCCGGCAAGGGCGACAAGCGCGGCACGCGCGGCGGTGGCAAGGGCAAGGGGCGGCAGTCTGGCACGCCCGCCCCTGGTCCAGCTCCTCCTGCGCCGAACCAGTAGCATCCTGCGTAGGCTCCGCCAGGCGGTCCGTGGCCCAGCTTCTACAAGCCCTGGTCCGGTTCCATCAGCATGTGGCCTAGGAATCGTCCTCCCCTGGCTCCGCTGCTGGCTGCTCGTCCTCCTCTGCCGGCCCCTCCACCTCAGCCGCAGGCCTTCGTCGCCGGCGCCCAGGGGCCGTGGGCTCCCTCCCCGGCTCCTACTACCCCACGGCTGGCATGCCATCCTGGAACGCGCAGGGTCTGGCTTCTTCCTTCAACACCGTGTCGCTGACTCCGCCTCAGCAACACGACTGGATCTTCGACACCGGCGCCACCTCGCATATGACCTCCGATGCCGGTACTCTTTCCCCCACCTCTTCCCAGCGGTATCCTATTCCATCTTCCATTGTTGTCGGCAACGGTGCTTTACTTCCCGTCACCTCCACTGGCACTGCTCATCTTTCCGGTTCATTATGTCTTAATAATGTCCTTGTTTCTCCGGGTCTTATTAAGAACCTAATTTCCGTACGTCAGTTCACTTCCGACAACAATTGTTCTGTTGAATTTGACCCTGCTGGTTGTTCTGTGAAGGATCTGCATTCCAGGAGAGTGATCACCAGGTGCAATAGCTCCGGGCCGTTGTACCCTCTTCGTCCCTCTGGCGCGTCATCCCTTCCTACTACACACCTCGCCACCACCGCTGAGTCCACTCTATGGCATCGTCGTCTCGGCCATCCTGGACTTGAGACTCTATCCAAACTTCTGGCTTGTAATAAAGAAATTAGAAATTCTATATGTCATGCTTGTCAGCTCGGGCGTCATGTTCGTCTTCCTTTCCCGGTGTCAGCATCACGTGCTTCACATAGTTTTGACCTCATACACTGTGATTTATGGACCTCGCCAGTCTCTAGTGTCTCGGGTTTCAAATATTATTTGGTCATTCTGGATGATTGCTCACACTATATGTGGACGTTCCCTTTACATCTCAAGTCTGACACCTTTTCGACTCTCTCTAATTTCTTTGCTCTTGTTTCCACACAGTTTGGCCGCACCATCAAGTCTGTCCAATGCGACAATGGGCGCGAGTTTGACAACTCTAGCACCCGCACCTTCTTCCTAACCCACGGCACTCACCTCCGGATGTCATGCCCTTACACCTCTGCTCAGAATGGGAAGGCTGAGCGCGCCATCCACTCTCTCAATAATGTGGTTCGGTCCCTCCTCTTCCAAGCCTGTCTTCCACCTCGGTATTGGGTTGAGGCTCTGCACACCGCCACCCTTCTTCTCAACATCTTACCAACCAAAACGCTGCGCTCCCGTACGCCTCATGAAGCCTTGCTAGGCTCCCCGCCCACGTATGACCATCTGCGCATCTTCGGTTGTCGATGTTATCCCAACTTGTCCGCCACCGCTACCCACAAACTTGCTCCGCGCTCTACTTCGTGTGTCTTCCTTGGCTACTCTGCTCATCATAAAGGCTACCGCTATTTAGACACCAACTCCAACAAGATCATCATCTCTCGCCATGTGATCTTTGACGAGTCCTCCTTCTCTTTTGCCGAGCAGCCAGACCCCCCATCCACCGCGGACTTTGAGTTTTTGGACACCTTTACTGATCCCATTCCGGTGCCCTTAGGCCCGACACAGTCTCTTTTGCCTGCAGGATCACCATCACCGGCTTCTCTGCCTGCTGCTGCGGATTCTCTGCCCGCACTGCCATGTGCGGTTGGGTCTCTCGCAGGCGCTTCACCTGCACTGCCACGTGCGGCCGAGTCCACCGGTGCGCCCCTGCCTGCTCCTGCCTCGCCGTCGCCACCACCCTCGACGTCCCCCGCACAGCCACGTGCGGCTGGTTCGGCATCCTCCGCACTGCCCCGTGCGACTGCCCCGGCGTCCCCTGCGCCTCCTCGCGCGGCTGCCCAGCCGCCGCCGCCGGCTCGCGTCATCACCCAGGTGTACAGCCGGCGCCCTTGCCCAGCTGCGTCTCCGGCGCCTCCTGCCGCCCCTGCGCCCCTTCCAAAGGGCGCGGTTGCCATTCCCCCCCGTGGTCAATCAACACTCCATGACCACCAGGGCGAAACATGGCTTCCGGCTACCTACTGCGTACACCACCGCGCTGTGTCTCCCGTTCCGAGGACATATCGGGCTGCTCTTGCCGACCCGAACTGGCGCGCTGCCATGCTAGATGAGCATGCTGCCCTTCTCCAGAACAACACTTGGGATCTTGTTCCGCGCCCCTCCGGCGCGAATGTGGTGACTGGCAAGTGGATCTTCAAGCACAAGTTTCAGGCTGATGGTTCACTGGAACGCTACAAAGCTCGCTGGGTCCTTCGCGGCTTCACACAGTGTCCAGGCCATGATTTTTCAGAAACTTTCAGCCCAGTCGTCAAACTAGCTACCGTACGGACTGTGCTCTCGCTGGCCCTCTCCCGCAACTAGCCTATTCGATAGCTTGATGTGAAGAATGCCTTCCTCCATGGCAACCTTGGTGAGACAGTTTACTGCGTGCAGCCCTCCGGGTTCGAGGATTCCTCTCATCCTGATTACGTCTGCCGTCTAAACCGTTCCCTCTACGGTCTCAAGCAGGCGCCTCGAGCATGGTACAGCCGTTTTGCAGCTTACTTGGTGTCCCTCGGGTTCGTGGAAGCCAAGTCTGACACCTCGCTCTTCGTGTTCCGTCGTAGTGCTGAGCTCATCTACCTGCTCCTCTATGTGGATGACATCGCCCTCACAGCTTCGTCGACCTCACTCCTCCATCGCACCATCACTGCTTTGCAGCAGGAGTTTTCGATGAAGGACTTGGGTGATCTCCATCACTTTCTCGGGATGCAGGTTCAGCGGCGGTCTGATGGCCTTTTCCTCTCGCAGCGCTAGTATATGCAAGAGATTCTAGACCGCGCGGGCATGGCTGAGTGTAAGCCCTGCTCCACCCCGGTGGACACCTGTTCCAAGGTTTCAGCGCAGGATGGCACCCCCGTCAGTGACGCCACAGATTTCTGGAGTTTTCCGGAGTTTGGCTGGTGCTCTTCAGTATCTCACCTTCACACGTCCGGACATCTCATACGCCGTCCAGCAGGTCTGCCTTCACATGCACGATCCTCGGGAGCCTCACCTTGCCGCTTTGAAGCGTATCCTGCGGTACATTCGTGGCACTCTTCACCTTGGACTGCTTCTTCGACCTTCAGCACAGTTCGATCTAGTTGTCTACTCCGACGCTGATTGGGCCGGCTGTCCCGACACCCGTAAGTCCACCTCGAGCTATGCCGTGTTCCTCGGGGATAGCCTCGTCTCCTGGTCCTCCAAGCGCCAGAACACTGTCTCCAGGTCCAGCGCCGAAGCCGAGTACCGTGGTGTGGCTAATGCCGTGGCTGAGGCATCCTGGCTGCGCCAGCTCTTATGTGAGCTCCACTCCCCACCCAGCAAGGCTACCTTGGTGTATTGCGACAACATCAGCGCCGTCTACATGTCATCCAACCCGGTTCAGCACCAACGCACCAAACATATTGAGATTGATCTTCACTTTGTTCGGGAGCTTGTCGCCATTGGTGTTGTCCGCGTTCTTCACGTGCCGACGTCATCACAGTATGCCGACATCTTCACCAAGGGTTTGCCTTCGACGGTTTTCCAGGAATTCCGGTCCAGTCTGAACGTCTGTGGCGACGCTCCGACTGCGGGGGGGTGTTAGACAGCTGCATAGGCGCATGCATATATGGCTAATTATAGATTGATTGATGTTATAATTAGGCAAGGAGATCCCACGGTGGTCATGATTCTATAAACCAGCCCAGGGTCCTCCTTGCCTATATATGTACCCTGCCCATTGGCCTCCTAATCAACCTAGCAATTTCCAATGCCATACAATTGCTTTCAGAGACCACAGAAACACAGGCAATAATATCTGGGACGGCGGGTGCCACGGCCATAGATGAACCACGCGCAATGTGTTCCTTGCGTGGCTCTTTTGGTAACACTTCCCAAATAAAGAGACTGATCTGAAGAAATAGATTTCCATTTCTTCTGCTCTGTCTAAGATTCAGTATGAGATTACTGGTTGCTTCTCTGTTTGAGATTAATGACAGAGGCAGCATCTTGTTTAGACATGATTTTATTCAGTACAAAGGCATCCTAGAAAATTGAAGTATCTTTTTATCACATCATAGTTTGCTTTCGGTAACTATTGAGATTAGAGTGCAATTACAAGTGTTCCGCAGATATGTATTTCTAATGCCAAGGTAAACCATCGGTATACCTTCAAACCTATCACTCAAGCAACGGGGCATATCAGGTGCAAATGGGCATTTTACGGAAATTTTGCAAATTCTGTGAAAATCATATGTAGGAGTTTATAGAAGTTCTTGATATAAAAATTGTAATACAGAAGGCTAAGTTCTGTGTTCATATAAAAATTTCTAACTTTAAACTCAATGAACTTTGCGAGATACCAAAAAGACAAATGATGTTAATACTGCATACTATTCACAACCGATTTATCCTTTTTTATCCCGTAAAATACATTGAATTTGAAGATGAAATTTTCCACGGATGTACAAACATATCCTTTCGTAGTAGTACAATTTTTTTGAGAATTGTTGAAACCTTATATCCTTTATTTTCATGTAATTTACCACAAAAAAAAGAAAGAAAGAAGGGGAACTGTCCATTTGCACAGGATATGTCCCCATCAAGCAACAGCTTATATTATGACTACACAACTGCGGAGGAATGCAGATAATATTGATGTATAAAAAACTATAAAAGGCACATAAAAAAGACATCCTCATCCTTAAATTAGATAGTACACCAGTAGCTCGCGCTATTAAAAAACTGACATATATTTTCTTTAACAATGTGATCCACAATATACATGGGCGTAGTTATAGAAGTAAGGTGAAACTGTTCGCAACAAATTTTGCTGCTGAAGGGCTACTGCTTCTACATGACCTCTACACGCACTCACAGGTAGGTTAGATCATTAGCTAACAAACTGCATCGGATTGAATGTGTGTACCTCTCGGCTCAAAAACTCCTCGAGGCACTTGAATGTTTCGGTTCATCTGCATATCATAATACAACAATCTGTTTTACTTTCGCTCTCCAAGGGGAGCAGGGCTCAGAGACATCTCAATTTCCTCAAGAGAACGTCCTTTTGTCTCGACTATGAAATTGTAGGCAAACAGTGCTGACAACAAGGAGACCCCACCAAAGCCTGCATAGACTGCTCCAACGCCAAAGGTCTTCACAAGCTCCAGGAAATATAGTCCCACCAGAAAATTACAAATCTGACGAACAATTCAATCGTAAGTATAGAGGTAGGCAGGACAGTACTGATAAACTACATCTCTTGAAATGAAGATCGAATTTTCTTGAAGAAAAGAAAAAAGATCAAATGTAGAGTGCATACCCAATGTACAGTGAAGATGAAGCCCATAACTTTTGAGCGTGTCCGGGCACTGCTTAGCTCTGGTATGATGATTCCAGTAACTGGCCAAGCACCAGTAACAAAAGTAAAAATGTACCTGAAAATGCAAACATAAATTTCTGTGAAGATGGATAAATGAGTGAAGTGCCTAAACAATTTCAAAAACTACTAACTTTTTGTTGGGTTATGCTTGTGTATGTGTGAGTCCAGCTCAAGTGGCCCATATATGCTTATATATAGCTATGTATAGCGAAGAAAGGAATAGAGAAAGAGTCCAGAAAATTCCCGAAACCTCCTCATGGTATCAGAGCATCGGTGTCCTAGGAGGCGGCGGCGGCCATGGAACAGTGCTGGTCAACGGTGGCCTGAGGCTGGTAGGCGACGACCTGAGCTCAGCATCAAAGGAGTGTCAAGGTCATGGAAGAGGAGGCGAAGTGAACTGCATGGTTGCAGGAACCCTAGGTGCGCAGGCGGCGGCCAGCGATGCATGCGAGCACGACGAGCTGCAAGTTAGCGGGGCTGGGATGGCAGACATGCAGCCGAACTTGGTGGTGAAGGGAGAGAGTTGGGTGAGCTCACCTACGGGAAGACACTGCTCGTGGCCTGCAGCAAGGAGCAAAGGAGTTGGGTGGCTGCAGGCTTGCTATTTGCAGAGGTGGTGCACATCCGGCTGGTACAAGGTGCAAGAGGAGATCCATCTGCGCGTGGCTCTGGAGGTCTGAATCTGATTTTTCTCTTCACTTGATTGGAAGGCTGTGGGAGGAGTGTTGCCTAGTGGTGTGGCTGCTGGTGTAGCTGCTGCACTGAAGGGGACAAAGAAGATTGGAGAGGGTTGCTTGCTGCAATACTTGAGAAATGGGGGGCAACCAAGCTCCAGGTATTCCACAAGTGCTAGAGCAGTTAGCACAGCTGATTACAGCAAAGGCAAGTGGGACTCCATCCTCGAGCCAAGCAATTGTTCCACACATAGAAACAACACTAAAGGTGGAGCTGATGCCAAATGATGTCAGATTGGAAGGCATCAAGAATTACCTAAGTTGGTCCAGGAGGGCATTGCTGATCTTGAAGACAAAGGGATTGGAGAGCTTTGTCGAGGGAGTAACAATTGAGCCGGTGGACAAAACGAGTGCGTAATGAAGGACTTGGAGTACCACTAACTCACTGGTGGTGGCATAGTTGTTGAATTCCTTGTCTCCTACCATTGCTACAACCGTCGAGACCATCTCAAGTGCAGCTGAGGTATGGAAAACATTATCGAAGTTATACTCAGGGAAAGGTAGTGTGATGTTGATGGTAAAGACACAGGAAAGAATTAGTGATCTGTGACAGGGGGAGTGTTCTGTGATGGAATATGTTGCCGAGTTGCAACATCTGTGGGCTGATTTAGATTACTATGATCTTCTTGAGTTGTCTCATGTCGATTGCGTATCCACTGTGAAGAAGTGGATTGAACGCAGGAGAGTTATACAATTTCTTAAGGGTCTGAACTCAGAATTTGAGGGAAGACGTACCACTATGTTCCATTAGCCTACTCTTCCTACTTTAGAGGAGGCTATAGCAGCAATTGCACAGGAGGAGGTCAGGCTAAAGGTGATGAGGAGCAATACAACAACTCCAACCTGTCCTGCCGTCATAGTTACTGGGAATATTAAGGCCAGATGTTGTTTTAACAGTGGTGAGAAGGGACACCTGTGTCGTGATTATTGTGCCCCACGCAAGCCAAACCGTGGAAGGGGAAGAGGAAATAATTCAAGGTAGACCAAGGGGAGGTAGAGGTCGTGGATACATGAGTGATCACCGAGCAAATGTTGCGATCCAGGAAGAAGGATCCTCTGTGGTAGAGTTAGAAGAGTTGTGGAAATTGAAGAAGAAGATGGAGTGTATTGATGATAAAGGACAAGGGGGCTCCATCTTCGGGGATTTTGCCAATTTTGCTTATGCTAATGAAGATAATTGTGCTCATACATCTACATTCTCACAAGTGTCACATCTAGATTGGATACTGGATTTCAGGGCATCAAAGCATGTTGCAGGCACATTAAAGGAGTTTGAGTCATGTACTCTATATCCACCCACACGTAAAGAAACTATCCAAATTGCTGTTCCTGCTTTTTCGGTCAAGCTTGTGTCAATAAGTGCTTCGATTGATCTAGATTGTTGGGTAACACTTGACCGTGAAATATGTTTACTTCAAGAGAGGAGAATAGGAACCAGGTGTAATAGGCTATGGTACATGGACCGTGAGGTGCCAAACAATGCAGTATCGACTGTGTTAGTAGCAACAATTGGAGAGAAGGAAGCTATGGTGATGCTTCAGCACTGTAGAATGAGACATATGTCTTTTGAGAAAATGAGCAAGATCTCTCCTGATGTAATGTGTGGGGTGGATAAGAAGAAACTTGTGTGTGATGCTTGTGAGTTTGAGAAACACACAAGGACATCCTATGTGAGTAGGGGGATCAGGAGTATATCTTCTTTTGTGCTTCTTCATTCTGATGTGTGGACATGTCCTGTTATCTCTGTTAGTGAAATGAAGTACTTTTTTTTTACCTTTTTTACATTTATTGATTGTTACTCTGGCATGACATGGGTGTACCTTATGAGGCACAAGGATGAGGTATTCACATGTTTTCAGGATTTTTATGCTTATGTGAAAAATCAATTCAACACATAGGTTCAGATGATCAGAATAGACAATGAGATTGAGTATGTGAACAAAGAATTTGGTGCCTTCTTATTGACACAAGGTATATTGCATCAAACTTCTTATCCAGATACACCTCCTCAGAATTGAGTGACAAAAAGAAAAAATTGTCATATCTTGGAGGTGGCTCGGTCATTGATGTACACAATGAATGTGCCCAAATTCTTGTGGAGTAAGGCTGTAATGACAGCTACATATCTCATCAATCGCATGCCATCGAGAGTAATTGGGATGAAGACTCCATGTGAAATGCTACTAGGTAAGAACAATTTTATGGTTCTAAATTGTGGTTCCACCCAAGGTGTTTGGATGCACTTGTTTTGTTAGGGACCATGGATATTCGATGGAGAAGCTTGATCCACATGCAGTGAAGTGCATCTTTATAGGATATTCTTCTAGACAAAAGGGCTATAAGTGCTGGATTCCCAGTGAGCGACGCACGTTCATCAACATGGATGTGATATTTAGAGAATCCGAGCCATTTTATGGAGAGAAGACCGACCTTAGCTCATTATTTGATCTTGAATCGCCTAATACTGATAGTGATGGTAGAGAGGTGGAGAGTGTATCAAGTATTGAGGAGGATGAGTAAGCAAGGAGGTCAAAGGTGGTAATTGGTTCTATTCCATGTCCAGTAAATGAACCCACACATGAGCACAGGTGGAAAAGGATAAATGAAGAGGAAAATCTTCAAGTGTATAGAAGGAGAAACCCAAGGATGGGGCTTCAAGAGCAGCAACAACTCTCAAAGGCTGTTGAGGTGCAGTCCCTGAAGCAAGAAGTGCAACCGGTGGAGCAGCAAGGAGGCCTAACAACCATCGAAGTGGTTGATTAGTCTACATCATCAAGAGATCAACCATGTGTCACACCAACTCCATCTGGGACAAATGATACTCTTGATTTGCCAATTGCTTTGCGAAAGGATGCCCAGGTTAAAGCTGGAAAGCCTCTATTAAGGTATGGGTTTGAGCATGACATAAGCAACTATGTTTCATATGGATCCCTGTCTCATGCATATAGATCCTTTGTTGCATCACTGCAATCAATCGCAATCCCAAAAGATTGAAAACAGCAAAGCAAGACTCTAAGTGGCATGAGGCCATGATGGAGGAGTTGAATGCCTTGAAAGAATAAAACTGGGAGCTTGTTCACCTTCCAACGGGAAAGAAAGCTGTTGGCTGCAAATGAATCTACACTGTGAAGCAAAATCCAGAAGGTAAAATTGAAAGGTACAAGGCAAGACTAGTTGCTAGAGGATATAGTCAAACATATGGTATTGACTATGATGAGACATTCGCACCGATGGCAAAGATGAATACAGTGATGATCCTAATCTCTTGTGCAACTAATTTTGGATGGCCTCTACATCAGCTGGATGTCAAAAATGCTTTCTTACATGGTGACTTACAAAAAGAAGTGTACATGGAGATACCACCAGGCTTCTCCACTCCTAGAATAGCAGGAAAGGTATGTAGGTTGAGAAAGTCTTTGTTTGGCCTCAAGCAATCTCCACGGCCATGGTTTGATAGGTTCAGGCATGCCGTACGTGATATGGGATATAGGCAATGCAATGGGGATCATATCGTATTCTACCGACACTCGAAGTGTTGGATTACAATTCTTGCAGTATATGTGGATGATCATAATGATAGGAGACGATGAGGTAGAGATATCGCAACTGAAGGAGAACCTGAGCAAGGAGTCTGAGGTCAAAGATCTTGGCCAACTTAAATATTTTCTTGGTATTGAGATTGCTATATCACCTAAGGGGATGGTTCTTTTATAGCGGAAGTATGTTTTGGACTTGCTTAGCGACACAGGTATGCTTGGGTGCTGGGTTGTATCGACCCCTATTGATCAAAATCACAAATCATGTGCTCAATCGAGAGATCTAGTTGATAGATAGAGCTACCGGAGACTTCTTGGGCGACTTCTATATTTATGTCATTCAAGACCTGATATTTCCTGTGTAGTAAGTGTTGTAAGTAGGTACATGCATGACCCAAGGAGTGGGCATTTGGATGCTGTTCACTGGATCTTGCGGTATGTGAAGGGTAGTCCTGGGAAAGGACTATGGTTCAGGAAAAATGGTCATGTGAATGTGGATGGTTATAGTGATGTTAACTGGGCCAATTCCTTGATGACAGAAGATCAACTTCGGGCTATTGCATTTTTGTTGGAGGAAACCTTGTGTCATGGCGGAGCAAGAAGCAATCAGTGATGTCAAGATCAATAGCAGAAGCTGAGTACAGAGCTATGTCACAAGGGCTTAGTGAGATGTTGTGGGTGAGAAATCTTCTGTCATAACTAAAAGTGTTGAGAAAAGGATCTCTGAATGTGTGGTGTGATAATAAATCAACTATCAACATAGCGAGTAATCCAGTTCAACATGACAGAACCAAGCATGTCGAGATAGATCACTTCTTCATTAAAGGGAAGTTGGATGATGGTAATAATAAGGATAAGTCATGTAAACTCTGAGGGGACAAGTAGCAGATTGTCTACTAACTCAAGGTTTAGGTGTTAAGGAGTGTAGTTCAGCTTGTGACAAGATAGGAATGATAGATATCTATCATCCATCTTGAGGGGGAGTGTTGGGTTATGTTTGTGTATGTGTGAGTCCAGCCCAAGTGGCCCATATATGCTTGTATAGCTATGTATAGCAAAGAAAGGAATAGAGAAAGAATCTAGAAAATTCCCAAAACCTCCTCGCTGTTTTACAAACACAAATAGCATGAGTGAGATATCTAACCAAAACTCTGATCATTTGTCATAACTCTCATGTTAGGGTTTAGTCCTCACAATTTAAATTGCCAGGAAACATCATATCATCACGAGTGGAATGAAGAATATGCTAGAGAGAAAGAAGGTAAAAGTGCATACAGAAGAGTTCCAGTAATTGACAGGTTGTGCCCAACGCCTTCATCAAGGGGAAAGCTGATAGCATATACTATAAGGAAACATTGCAAATGCCTGAAAAAAAGACACACAAGCACCACACCAACATTGCCAGCTGGTCAAAATGTCAGGACAATCATATTGACATAAGTTCTCTTACAATATATTGTATAATTGCATAGATTATGCTCACCATAAACTCTCCAAGAAAAACAACATGCAGGTTTTTTTGCAAATAATTAAAATATTATATCAGGATTTCCTGAAAAATACAATAGTAGAAACACTGCATACCATTCCAAGATACCTCCCTATCAGCAGGTTCCTTCGTCCTTGCTTATCCATCAAATTTGAAGCAACAAGCACCCCTAAAATCCAAAAACATGGTTCATGAGTTTATGAATAAGTTACCACATAAGAGATGAATAACCGAGTTCAACTAACCTCCAAAGTTGGTTATTCCAACATATAAGCTCGCCAAAATACCACTGGCAATACCAACGTCACGGAAAGTCAATGATGAAAAATAAAAAACACCATTTATTCCAGCAAACTATTGCAGAAAGAAAAGTGACCCTCCAATCAATGCAACTGCATATACATTAGAGCATAAGTTATTTATATCATAAAGAAAATCACAGTAATAAAAAGAAAAGTAACAAATATCTCCAAATAAGGACTTGGCCTCTTCCTTTAAGAAGACATGTGGGTACAGCAGGACAAATGACATACAAAACCTTAGGACAGGAAACTTGCAATAGGTGCCCAGAAAAAGTCATCAGATATCAAGTATGAACATGTCATGATGAACTTTCAACTTGATAGACACATGAACACAAGCATTTGCAATTTAGAACTTATGTGCAGCACATGCAGTCATGCATAGGTGCAGGCACGTGCACATTTATACCCTATATGCACAAGCCGGCATGTACATGCACAAATCCGAACATGTACCTTATCATTGTACTTCACAAGCTTGACATAATGACTCTAATCAGCAAAAAGGACAATGAAAGAATATATCATGGTAATGGAAAAACCTCTATTGTGAGGTTCCACCAGAAGTTCTGACCAGCTAGCCTGTGAATCATCATTTGCCACAATAGATTTCATTTCTTCCATGGACTTCTCAACTTCAAAAGCTCCCTAGAGGCTTTCTACAACTTTTTTGGCATCATCTAATCTTCCAACTTACACGATGGAGTACACTGATATGGAGAAGGGTCTTGATCAACTAAATGAAACTCTCAGCTAACTATTAAAGGTACCTTGGCAAGCCAGCGGGGACTCTCAACAGCAAATTGCATTCCAACAACAATGAGAAAACCAGGTACACATGCGGCATAAAGCATTGTTCGCCACCTATGAAAAGAAACACAAAATCTTAGGCAACATATTGAAATCTATTAAATATACAATGCATCTGGTTAGAAATTAGTTCATAAAGCTTAACAAAAATGTTAACAGTTCAAAAATTGAAGCGTTTATTCAAGAATGCGCTATTAAATATGAAGAATCTCAAGGCTTAGTAGTTAACAGTAGAAAATTGGGCTCCTGTAAGGCTATAACCAAGCAATAGTCTTCATATGGCTACGATTTATTTCAAAAAGTTCTTATCTTGCCTTGGTTCTGTTCTTCTATAGGACCAAGAGAATAAGAGATACATGCAAAAACAAAAGGTTATTCATGTGCTTCAATCAATATGTGTTGTTAATTTGTTCCATGCTCATGACACTGCAGTAAATGTAAACAAATGATGACTTACATCATGTAACAATGCAGAAATGCCAACGAAAGATGCCTCACCAATGTGGATCATTTTCAGAAGGTATCCCAAAGGAAAGTGCAACAATATTCCTAAACACGTTCCAATTTGACACAGAGTGCCCAAAGAACCTCTGTATTTTGTTGGAGCAACCTAGTATGTAGCATGTAAAAAGAGTGAAGATTGATACACATATACTAAAAATATTCAGGACATGAGAATTGGGCATAGGCTAATGATAGTGCTATATTAGTGATGATCAATTCTGAAACAACAAATTTTTGAAGTGTACCCCCACAGATATATAGTGGAATAAGCACAATATTTACACCAATTCAAATGCCAACAAGGAACCTTCCCAAGAGCATCTCATCCAATGTATGTGCCTATGCACTATATTATTGTTTTAGAACTATGTTACTACACAGGTCGAAAGAAGCAAGAAACTCCATAAAGTTAGGAATATACAAACAGTGAAAGTAAGTACCTGATAAAAGCCCCAAGAATCAACGGAATACTATCAATCTGAAGAATCCTTTTACAACCAAACTTATCAACAAGCGCAGATGAGCCTAAGCTCCCAAAAAATGCACCAACAATGAATATACTGACCACAAGACCTTGGAGAAATAGATTTACTTGAAAACCAAGCTCTCGTGCAATATCTTCTATTGGATCATTCATGACCCTGCAACCACATCATGCATTGAGACTTCACTCGGATGTATTAACCTTTGTGAGAAAAAGATATAGGTATCAGAAAACTGAACATCACATTGCATGGTGTAGCCAATTTAACTGTCAAATACACATAATTTAGGGTACATACCAAGTCTAATGAGTTTTGAACTGACATAGTTTAGCTAGTACTACAGTATAACTATTTGAAAGGGATCTCAGGAGTCGACTAGAGGGGGGGTGAATAGGTCGGCTCTAGAAATTAAAATGCCTAATGAGTTTCTCTTCTGGAGATAGGTCAATCCTAGAGAGAATATATGCAACTGATGCAGGTAACTGAGACTCATCAAGATATATCAGATAAACACCAGACACTCAGATAGGAAACTCAGCTGATGTAAAACAAGTTATACACAGAGCTAACTGAGTCTCAGGTGTGAGAGTCAGGTGAGTGCATCAGATGGCGTGAACAGGAAAGGTCCTATTTTTTTAGCAAGAGCTAACTGAGTCTCAGGTGAGGAAACTCAGTTAGTGCGCAATAGATAAAGGTGCTCTAGTGATCTAAGCATGCATAGATATCAGAATAAATAAGAGCAGATCACAAGACAGAAAGTAAAGCACACAATGATTTGTTTTACCGAAGTTCCTACTTCTTGCGAAGCAGTAAGTCTCCGTTGAGGAAGCTGTTCTCACAGCCGGCACCAAACCGTGCTCTTTCCTCGAGTACCTTTCTTGTGTGGAATCCTTTTGATCTTGCCGCAGCAAGACAGGCAGACCCAAATCGCCTTCACAGACTCTTGGTGACAGCTACACAAGACTTGGCTTGCTCACCAACTCCAAGAGCACTCCCACTCTTGGAGAAACCAATACCTCGAATGCTACACCTGAAGCACTAAGCAACTCTCTCTCACGATGGATGCACGCAGGCAACACTCACTTGGAGACCTAGAGCTCTCTCTTGCTCAACAGGTTGCTTTCGGGTTAGAGGCAAAGGTTAGGTAAAGGTTGAGGTTGAAAACCTCCCCAGGTTCCCTATTTATAGGGTCCTTGGCAGCTAGCCGTTACCCTCATGCCACGTCAGATAAAGAGCCACCAGACCTAACCTGTTTGAGACTCAGCTAACATGCACCTCTGGTAACCTACTAGCCGTGGCTGAGCTACCCACCTGATTCTCAGATGCCAAACTCAGGTGGACTCGGTTGCCTCAGGCAGCACCTGAGCACAACTCTAGCCGGCTCACTACAAGCCTAAAACTGACCAGAGAGCAATGGCCTCGCCACAGTCCCTGTCCAGCTCGCTCAGACCCTTGGCACTGGTTCCAAGCTTCTTCACCGAAGATGACTGCCCTTGTAGACGCACAGCGAACCCTTGGTCCAGATCCACCAGCTTCCTAGCTCCTCCAGGACTTATCAAGCTTGCATTCACGGCCCTTGAACTCCATCAACCAACCATCACCTCGCTTGCCCTCGAGCACAGCCTCGGCTTCTTCGCAACTGTGCCTCAGGAACCTAGCTCAGCTGGTCCTTCTGACCTTCCCAGTTCCTTGCTCTTTTTAGGGCTCATCATCAACAGTTGTCTCACTTTAGCTTTTACCTGTCCATCTAATCCCTGTTCACACTCATTGCAAACATTAGACACAGGTGAGGATTGCCAATAACCATCAAAACCAAACTCTGGGGCAAGATAGCCATCCTCCCAAGCTCCATGGGAGTGGATGCACTTTCAATCTCCCCATTTTTGGTGGTTAGTGGCAACCCCTTTAAAACATTCACTTTAGATAAAAAATATTGCATTTAACCTTGTTTGACATCAACTCCCCCTTAAGATGTGCACAAGTGAGATTTTGCATTTGAATACAAGTGTACAGTTCAGTTTAATCACTGGAGAGTTGATGCAACAAACAGGTTCTCACAACATAACTGAGAGTTTAAGCACAGCGGAATAGCAGGTATGTTGGAGGAGTACTCAGCAAATAAGATAACGGAAAGGATTGCATGCTTGAGTACAAATATCAAATATCAGAGCGTCATGTATTAGAGCTAAAGAGAGGAATATCATGTATCAGAGCAGATGTGATAAAGAGATCAAGGTATTGCAATAACAGTCAATACGATACAAAAACGAGGTGTTCAAGACTGATAAAATCATTTTTCAGTACATAGAATGTTTTGACACACATGCAGTCTAGTCTAACCCCTTTTTTTTTATACTGCTCCCCCTGAATCTATTCTCTCCTTCATATACTTTAAGCTACTCTCTCCCTACTCTCTCCCCCTTTGCCACTAAGCACTAAAAAGAGATAGGAAGAAGAAAGAAGGAGATCCTCAGGGAGCTGGCTTTGGATGCAGGAGGGATAGGATCTGATCAAATTTACTGTTGACCGAGGCCTTGAGATCTGCCATCTCACTCTTGAGTTCAGATTTCAGCTGAGCCATTTCTTGTTGCAGTTCATCTTGTCTCCTCTTGATAACAGAGATCTGTACTGGCACAACCCGTTTAATGAAAGCATCAATAGCTGCGGGATTGTCTAGACGTTGAACCATAGGGAGACTATCTGATGAAAGGTTCACAGAGACCGATGCTTGTCGCTCAGCAGGAGGAGATGATTCTCTAGCTGAGTCTCGGGTAGGAGTCACCTGAGGCTCAGGTAGATCTGCCGGGAGATCAGCTGCTGGCTGAGGTGATCTGACTGAGACTCTGGTAGCTTGCTCTGGAGGCTCTGAAGAGTCTGGCTGAGATGAGTTGAGGATGTTGTAGAAAGGAACTTCATCTTCATGGTCATCCGTCTGAGGTCTGAATTTGCTGAGATATATCTTCTTGTTAAAAGAGAAGACTGAAGATGCTAATGATGTTCTTTGGAGAATCATATGCATTAATATGAGCCATATCTCATCTTGTCAGATCTGTTCTTTTGGCACTCATTTATCTCTGAGAATATGTATCTGGCCACATCAAACTTTTCTTTCTTTGCTATGAGCTCAAGAATTCTCCATACTGGATTGTATATGGCATCAGTTCCTCCACCTTTGGCACAGATGGATATGTTCAAGATCTTCACTATGTGCTTGGGTGTCTTCATCAATCCTTTGAAATTGGAGATATGCTTAGGGATAGCACCCTTAACAGGAGGAGGCACAAAGCCTGTAGGGAAGAACTTCTTTCTTCTCTCATTTGGAACCCAATCTGGCAGGAGACTCTTATCTTCTTCTGAGCCTTTTGAAATGCTGATCTTCTGTAGCTTTGACCCTGATGGTAGGTTGAATAGCTCTGCAAACTCTGGAGCTGTGATGCACAGCAGTTGACCTCTTGTCATCCAGAGCATATAATCTTGATTGTTCTGCTCTACAAAGACTGTTGCATAGAATTCCTTGATAGCTTCAGAATCATAATCTTGGTTTAAGCTGCATATCTTATCAAGTTGAACAGTAGCTAAAATCTGCTTCAGATTTTCTAAGCCGTTCTTGGCAAGGTTTGCCCAATCAATTGGCATGCTGTCAACAAAACCTTTCTTCTGCAGCAAGAGATGATAGCTTGATTGCTGCTGATCATTCCAAAACCTTGGATCATTGCAATGTCTTCTTTTCAGATTCCCTTCACTGTCAAAATATGAATTTGTGGTTCTCATGGTAGTGTAGTTTGATGTGCTCCTTGAATCCAGGTTCATGGAGGCTAGACTGGCATCTGCCTTTGGTAGCTTCTTGAAAGTAGTTGCAGATATGAATTTCATCATTGATGTGTCAGATCGTGCAACTTTTGAGAATATAGTGAATATTTGTCTTCCAATGTCTCATCTGACTCTTCTACCTGTGTCTCAGCTGGAATATCTTCTGAGTCAGATGCAGAGGGGGATGAGTCTGATTCTTCTGTTGACTCTTTCCTTCCATCACTATCTTCTTCTTCTTGATATTCTTCATCTGATTCAGACAGCTTTTGCTTCTTCTTGCGAGGAGATGGAGGATGAGGATCACTTGGACTTGAATAGGAGTCATCTGAGTCTTCTGACTGAGCCTCAGTGGACGGTGCCTGAGACTCAGTTGGCATCCTATGGACTGACTCAGGTGCTGGAGAAGATGCTGCTTTTTCTTGCTCTTCAAGTCTTGTTTCTTCTTGAGCTGGTTCTAAGTCTGATAGAGACTAAAATACAGAACCCATGCTCACTGATACTCCAACTGATGGATCTGCTTGTGGCTCAGTTGGGTTTTCATGTGCTTCAGTTGACTTCTCTTCAAAAGATGATCTTAGCTTTATCCATAGATTCCTCCATAGTCTGCTCGAATTCTTTTCCACTTGAGTCAAGCTCAGCCAATATGTCTTCAATTGATTCTAAGGCAGCTTTCTGTTGAGTTTCCACTTCAGTGAGGACTAATTCTAGTCCAGCTGATGCAGCCGCCTGAGACTCGGCTGGCTTACTTGGTTGAGGCACTGAACCACCGGCTTGTTGAAGGGGCACTGCATCAAGTGCTTGAGAACTGGATATCCAATATATCCTAGAGTTTGTTTCAGCAATCTCATTTTGTAGATGCTTCTTATGAGCTTCATCAGCACAAGAGTTTAACTCCAACATGTAATTCTCTATTCTCCTTTGTAGGGTGTTATCTGAGAACCTTGTCCAGATAGACTTATAGTCTTCTGAGAGTTGAGAGATTAGAAGGTCAATTTGCCTGATCAGATCTGCTTTCTCTTGTCCAGAGGCTTTTCCTTCTTGCCTCAGCAGCTTTTTGAGTTCTTCATGGATTGCCTTGTTCTTCAGCTGAGTTTCTCTTTGGAGTTTCACATCCTTTGGAACATCTGGTGATTCAAAGATTTGCTTTGCAAGAGCATCTATTCTTTCCTTCATTTGAGGCCTTTCCTCATCTGTGGCATTAGGCAACTTATCAGTTAGGTCTTGCCATTTTTCTATAAGTTTGCTGTGTTCCCTTTTCTAAGAGCTTCTGCTCTCCATTCAGCTTCTTCCTCTTCTTGCAGTTGTTTCTTTGTTTTCTTGACTACCACAGCCTCTGATCTTGGCTTCTTTGGGGCTTTGCACAGAGATATATCTGTTGGACTTCCTGCAGCCCTTGTCCTTTTGAGTGCATCAACTACTGGAGCCTTCTTGGCTTTGATAGCTGCCTCTTTCTCAGCAGCCTTCTTGGCTCTTTCTTCAGCTCTTTTCTTCTTTGCTTCTTCAGCTTGGTATTTCTTTTCAGCTGCTTTTGCTTTCCTCTCTTGCTTCAGTTGTTCTTCCTTGCTGGCCTTCTGAGCTTCTAATTCTTTCATTCTTTGAGCTGACTGAGCTGAAGCTATGTCCATCTGACGTTTCTCTTCTTGTAGCTCTTTGAGCCTAGCTTCTCTTTTGGCTAGCTCAGAGGGTGACATAGGAGCTTTTACTGATTTTTGTGCAGCTTCTTCTGCATCCAATTTCTTTGCAACACTTTTAGCCTGCTCTGCCTCCCACTCTATCTGCTGCTTCTGACTCAGGAGCTGGGTTCTCAGTCCAATGGGCAGATCATCAGTTATATCCTCAGGCACATTCCTTGATCCAGACATCTGCATAGGTGAGGTAGGATAAAGAATAGATAAGAGATAATCCTATTGCAGAGAAAACAGGAATATTTGGCCATTTTTGGATGGTTTTAGGAGAGTTTCACAAGTCATCTCATGCTACCTGACTTAGCTACCTGACACTCAGGTGAGATAAATTGTGTAACTCAGGTGGAGTAGCAGAGCGACCTAGGTTCATCGAATCTTGCTGAAATTGAAAAATTCTGGACAATGAGTTGCAAGAAATCGTTCTAGAGGTTAAAGGTACATCATCTCTATCTGATTCCACAACTAAAAGCTACTCGAGAGCATGGGATTCGCATTAAGGCGAAAACCACCCTAGTTCTGTGAAGAACAGCTCGAGGAGACTTACATTTGGAATTTTTGATTGGAGATGAAGGCGCCAAAACAATCGGAAGAGCTTTGGGAAGCTTTGGAGAGAGCGAAGATCGTCGAAGAAACGCACGATCGTTGAGAATCAGATGGTGGCGATGGGCGCAAGGGCACTGAGACTCTGAAGAGGGTTTAGCGCGAACCGTTACAGAGGTGGGTTTTTATATCCCGAGTGACCCTGTGGCATCTGAGGGTCAGCTAGAATGCTACCTGAGACTTAGGTAGGATAAGAAAAATGAGCTGAGCTCCAGACTTAGGGATTTTCTCCAGAATTTTTGAATGTGTTCAGCTGAGACTCATGTGGAAGACTCACCTGACAAGGTTTTCAATAGGATTACCAGAGAGAACTTAAGGATAAGAGATGAAAGCAATAGAGAGAATTTCTTTTCAAACACAGCTTGCCAAACAATCAATCAATACAAAGCTAAAGCTGTGTTGAATTGAAATAGATGATAAGATCCAACTTATCTAACTCAATGGTGAATCCATGAGTTCAATAGGATGCAAAATCAGCATGATATCTATAAAACCTTAACCCACCTGAGGTTCAACCGAGACTCAGGTGGCTGACTCATGTGGAATGCAGAGAATGAAAAACCAGAAATGCAATCATGTGTACACGTGTATCATCATTTCCTCACTGCACATTCGAAATATCCATGATATTTAGCTCATGCCTGAGGGTACAGAACCTATTTTCATCTAAAGGCTTGGTGAAAATATCAGCTAGCTGAGCTTCGGTTCTAACATGACACAGTTGGATATCTTTCTTCTCTACATGGTCTCTTAGGAAGTGATGTCTCACTTCTATGTGTTTGGATCTTTGGTGTTGGACTGGGTTGTTGGCTAACTTGATTGCACTTTCATTGTCACAGAAGAGGGGTACTTGAGACATAGATATGTTAAAATCCTTCAAGGTCTGCCTCATCCATAACAATTGAGCACAACAACCACCAGCTGCTATGTATTCGGTTTCTGCTGTGGATAGGGCTACTGAATTTTGTTTCTTGGAACTCCAGGACACAAGGGAGCGCCCTAGAAATTGGCAGGTACCTGAGGTGCTTTTTCTGTCAACCTTACACCCAGCATAATCACTATCTGAATAGCCTACAAGCTCAAATGGTGCACCCTTAGGATACCATAAACCAAACCCAGAGGTATGAATCAAATATCTCAGTATTCTACGAACAGCAGTGCGATGAATATCCTTAGGATCAGCTTGAAAACGTGCACACATGCAAACACTCAACATTATATCAGGTCTAGATGCACACAAATACAACAAAGAACCTATCATAGACCTATACTCCTTCTGATCAGTGGACTTACCTTGTTGGTTCAGATCAAGATGAGCATTTGTTTGCATGGGAGTAGATATTGACTTAGCTTTGTCCATGTCAAACTTCTTGAGGATGTCCTTGGCAAACTTCTCTTGAGAGATGAAAGTTCCCTGCTTGAGTTGTCTGATTTGCAGCCCTAGGAAGAACTTCAGCTCTCCTACCATGGACATCTCAAACCTTTTGATCATCATCTTGCTGAACTCATCACTTAGCACACGGTTAGTACTTCCAAATATTATGTCATCGACATATATTTGGCATACAAATAAATCCTTGCCTTTAACTTTAGTAAAGAGTGTAGTATCAACAAGCCCAATTTTGAAACCATTATGTATAAGAAACTCCTTTAGGGTATCATACCAAGCACGAGGGGCTTGTTTGAGACCATATAAAGCTTTGTGGAGAACATATACATGATGGGGTCTTTTTGGATCTTCAAAACCAGGGGGCTGTTCTACATACACAAGTTCAGCAAGCTTACCTTGGAGAAAGGCACTCTTGACATCCATTTGATAAAGCTTGATGTTGTGATGATTTGCATAAGCTAAAAGTATCCTGATAGCTTCAAGTCGAGCTACAGGTGCAAAGGTCTCACCAAAATCCAAGCCTTCTATTTGAGTGTAGCCTTGAGCAACCAATCTTGCCTTGTTCCTCACCACTTGGCCTGTAGAATCTTGCTTGTTGCGAAAGACCCTACTTTGTTCCTATAACATTGTGATCCTTGGGTCTTTCAACAAGTGACCAGACTTCATTTCTCTCAAATTGGTTCAGCTCTTCATGCATAGCATTGATCCAGTCTGAGCCAGACAGAGCTTCACCTACATTTTTAGGCTCAATGGTGGAAACAAAAGAGTAGTGAGCACAAAAGTTAGCAATACGAGAACGAGTAGTCACTCCCCTATTAATGGCACCAATAATTTGGTCTACAGGGTGATCCTTCTGCAGCCTGCTGATCACAGGGGGTTCTGGGTCAGCCACCTGAGTCACAGCTGGATGTGGGTCAGCTGGGTGTATCTGTGACTCAGTTGGCTCTTCCTGAGACTCAGCTGGGTGCATGGAGGCTTCTAAGTCCAATAGATCATTAGCTGGGTTGTACTCGAACTCAATGCCATTGACTTCATCCTGCTCATCAGCTGGGTCAGGTAGGTTTGTAACTCCAGATGAAGCTTGCTCCTCAATTTGGGGCCTGACTTCACCTGTTGACTTGTGAAGTATATCTACCTTCCCTGAAATATCATTAGCAACTTGCCCATCTTGTGAGCCATTAGATTCATCGAATGTCACATCTACAGCTTCTTCAACAACCTTGGTGTTGGTGTTAAAGACTCTGTAGGTGTGGGATTCTGAGCTATATCCAACAAATATTCCTTCATCAGATTTGGATTCAAATTTAGAGAGACGTTTGCCTTTCTTCAGAATATAACACTTACAACCAAATACTCTGAAGTAGGAGACATTTGGCTTCTTGTTGGTCAGCAGCTCATAAGGTGTCTTCTTTAGGAGTGGGTGAAGATATAGTCTATTGATGTTGTGGCAAGCAGTATTTACAGCTTCAGCCCAAAACCTTGCTGGTGTCTTGTACTCACTCAGCAGTGTTCTTGCCATCTCTATCAAGGTCCTGTTCTTCCTCTCCACCACTCCATTTTGCTGAGGTGCATAGGGACCAGAGAACTCATGCTTAATTCCATGCTTGTCCATGAAGGCTTCAACTCTCGAGTTCTTGAATTCTGTCCCATTGTCACTTCTCACTGCCTTCAAGTTGATGTTCCATTCATTTTGAACTCTGACAATGAGATGCTTGAATCTTTTGTACACCTGTGACTTGTCCTTCAAGAAAAATACCCAAGTGAAACGTGACAAGTCATCTACAACAACAAAACCATACTTGTTACCTCCAATGCTCTCATATGTAGTTGGACCGAACAAATCAATGTGTATGAGATCGAATGGAGAAGTAGTGGTCATGATGTTCTTGGGTGGATGAGGGCGTCCAACTTGCTTTCCAGCCTGACAAGCACAGCATGGCTTGTCTTTGTTGAATTGGATCTGCTTCAGGCCTAGGACATGTTCTTCTTTACTGAGTTTGTTCAGCAGCCTCATCCCCACATGACCTAGCCTCCTGTGCCACAGCCAGCCTAACTGAGCTTTGACTATAAGGCAACATGGCACAGCTGCTTCTTGATCCTGAAAATCTACAAGATATAGCTTATCTACTCGATAGCCTTTGAAAACTTGTGAGTCATCTGTTAGTTTCTGAACATAGACCTCTTTAGGATAAAATGTGACTTTCATTCCAGCATCACATAATTGAGAAACAGATAAGAGATCATATGAAATAGACTCAACAAGCATTACTTCAGTAAGAGAATGTTCCTGAGATATAGCAATTTTACCACAACCCAATACCTTGCCTTTTGAATCATCAGCATAGTTGACATACTTGCAAGGAAGGTTATCTTTTCTTATCTCAGAGAACTGCTCTTTGCCTCCAGTCATGTGCTGTGTGCAGCCACTATCCATGACCCATTTTGTTCCACTGGAGGCAGAGCCCTGCACGATTAGTTTCGAGACTTAGGAACCCAAATAGCTTTGGTTCCCAAGTTAGCAGGTCTCTTACTGTAAGCATCAATAGCAGGAATAAGATTAACATTAGGGTTCTTAGCAGTTATGGATTTAGAAAACTTAGAGAACCTCTGAATCTTTCTCAGATTCTTATCTCCTGCAAACTCAGATGGAAGGGTTAGCAAATTTGCATTGCACCTGAGTGAGCTACCTGAGTTACAGGTGGCTCTCCCTGACTTCGGTACCCAACCGAGTGAGTCACCTGAGACACAGGTGACTACTGACTTTGGTACCCAAATGCTTGGTACCTTCTTGTACCTACTCCAGGATCCAACATATATTGCCTCAGGTTTACCCTTTTTCCCTGTCTTAAGCACATAGCTTGGATTAGAGGGAATTTTCACATAACCACCTGTCTTTCGATGGTTTCCTGCAAGAGAGTTAGTATCATATTTCCCTTTCTGAGGAACAAAGTGATTCTGCAAGTATTTCTTGTTAGTAGCAGAGGAAATATATGATGACTTGTTCTTTTTAAGTGCAGGAGTGAAACCAAGTCCCCTTGTACCATTATTCTTTAGTACTAAGGTGGACTGAAGCCTAGCAAAGTTCTGCATGCCTATGTTAGCACTGCATAGGCCTATTCTCATGAGCCTTTTTAGCTCTTCATGCTCCTCCTTGAGCTCATTGTACTTTGCTGCATCAACAGAATTAGTAGCAGTTGAAGTGCTTGATTCACTGGGTGAATCTACAACAAACACTGTACTAGAAGTAATAGCATTGATGCGAGATGCACAGTTTAAACAGGTTTCTATAATAGTAGGAGGATTCCCATCAGGTGTAACAGCAGTGCAAGATGAGTGAGTTTCTTTGAGTTTATCATGCTCAGAGATTAGGAGCTCATGTGATAGCTTAAGTTTATTTTGAGCTTCCTGCAATAAGTAAACCTCCTCATCAAGATCTGCCTTAGCATCTTGTGCATTATCAAGGGACACCTGCATGTCAGTTAGTTTGTCCCTGAGAGAGATGTTTTCTTTTCTCTCTTTCCGAAGGAGCTTCTCTGTCCTGTCAAGAATGTCCATTAGTTGAGCATAATCAGGGAAGTCATCCTCAGTCATTACCTTGCTGCCTTTAGCCATAAGGCATAGGGCTGGAGTCTCAGCATATGTAGGATCTGCATCCTTGTCGAAAAGAGAGTCTGACTCGGGTGCGCAGCTGAGTGACCTAACTGAGTCTTCTCCTGACTCAGTTGGGATGCTGAGTGATCCACCGGAGACACAGATGGCTAACCCAGCTAGCTCAGTTTCTTCCTCTGACTCCTCCTCTGACTCTGAGTCATCTGAGACCCAAGCTTGTCCCACATATGCTCTGGCAGCAGAGGTCTTCTTCTTTCTGAAGGTGGGAGGCTTCCCTTCTTTGTACTTCTTCTTGACAATGATCTCCTTCTTTTTGTACTTGCCATCCTCTTGTCTCTTGCTCCTTTTGGGACAATCAGCAATGAAGTGTCCTGAGTCACCACACTCAAAACACTTCTTGTCACTGAGTTGCTTCTTCCCTTTGAATCTGTCAGCTGAGCCTGAGAACTTCTTCCTTCGATAGAACTTTCTGAAGTTCCGAGTAAGCATGGCAAGCTCATTCTCCTCATCAGTGGACATCTCTTCATCTGGATCTTCTTCTTCATCACTTGAGTCCCTGTGAGTGGCCACCGCCTTGAGAGCTATGTCCCTGTTCTTCCCAGAAGTGATAGCATGCTTCTTGGAGTGGTTTAGCTCCATCTCATGAGTGAGCATCCTACCAAGGACATCTGTGGGTTTTAATCTGTCAAAGCCATCCTTTTCTTTCATCATCAGACGCAGAGTGTGATAAGGCTTGGGAAGCACAAAGAGGAACTTCTTGATCACATCTCCATCTTCTACTCTGTTGGACCCAAGAGCCTTCAGCTGGTTAGTGATCATGGTAAGTCTTGTGAAAATGGAATTGATGTCCTCTCCAGGTTGGTAATGGAAGTTGTCAAGTTCATGCTCCAGCACATTTTTCTTGGACCTCTTCAACGTGTCACTACCTTCATAGATAGCCTGAAGTGTGAACCATTTATCTCTGGCTTCCTCAAAGGTGCTGACACGGTTGAAGTCATGCTCTTGCAGTCCCATATAGATAGCATTGGCAGCTCTAGCATTGTTCTTGATGCTGATCTTCTCTTGATCAGTGGGATTGCTCTCATCAACCACATCAAGACCTGTTGTGACAATCTTCCATACATCTGGGTCAAGTCCAGTAAGATGCATTTGCATCTTCCGCTTCCAAAAGGCATAATTAGTACCATCAAACATAGGGACTCTACCCTCATAGTTCGACATCCTTTAGACTCTGGCTGTTAGGCCAATTATGAGCAACGAGGCTCTGATACCACTTGAAAGGGATCTCAGGAGTCGACTAGAGGGGGGGTGAATAGGTCGGCTCTAGAAATTAAAATGCCTAATGAGTTTCTCTTCTGGAGATAGGTCAATCCTAGAGAGAATATATGCAACTGATGCAGGTAACTGAGACTCAGCAAGATATATCAGATAAACACCAGACACTCAGATAGGAAACTCAGCTGATGTAAAACAAGTTATACACAGAGCTAACTGAGTCTCAGGTGTGAGAGTCAGGTGAGTGCATCAGATGGCGTGAACAGGAAAGGTCCTATTTTTTTAGCAAGAGCTAACTGAGTCTCAGGTGAGGAAACTCAGTTAGTGCGCAACAGATAAAGGTGCTCTAGTGATCTAAGCATGCATAGATATCAGAATAAATAAGAGCAGATCACAAGACAGAAAGTAAAGCACACAATGATTTGTTTTACCGAAGTTCCTACTTCTTGCGAAGCAGTAAGTCTCCGTTGAGAAAGCTGTTCTCACAGCCGGCACCAAACCGTGCTCTTTCCTCGAGTACCTTTCTTGTGTGGAATCCTTTTGATCTTGCCGCAGCAAGACAGGCAGACCCAAATCGCCTTCACAGACTCTTGGTGACAGCTACACAAGACTTGGCTTGCTCACCAACTCCAAGAGCACTCCCACTCTTGGAGAAACCAATACCTCGAATGCTACACCTGAAGCACTAAGCAACTCTCTCTCACGATGGATGCACGCAGGCAACACTCACTTGGAGACCTAGAGCTCTCTCTTGCTCAACAGGTTGCTTTCGGGTTAGAGGCAAAGGTTAGGTAAAGGTTGAGGTTGAAAACCTCCCCAGGTTCCCTATTTATAGGGTCCTTGGCAGCTAGCCGTTACCCTCATGCCACGTCAGATAAAGAGCCACCAGACCTAACCTGTTTGAGACTCAGCTAACATGCACCTCTGGTAACCTACTAGCCGTGGCTGAGCTACCCACCTGATTCTCAGATGCCAAACTCAGGTGGACTCGGTTGCCTCAGGCAGCACCTGAGCACAACTCTAGCCGGCTCACTACAAGCCTAAAACTGACCAGAGAGCAATGGCCTCGCCACAGTCCCTGTCCAGCTCGCTCAGACCCTTGGCACTGGTTCCAAGCTTCTTCACCGAAGATGACTGCCCTTGTAGACGCACAGCGAACCCTTGGTCCAGATCCACCAGCTTCCTAGCTCCTCCAGGACTTATCAAGCTTGCATTCACGGCCCTTGAACTCCATCAACCAACCATCACCTCGCTTGCCCTCGAGCACAGCCTCGGCTTCTTCGCAACTGTGCCTCAGGAGCCTAGCTCAGCTGGTCCTTCTGACCTTCCCAGTTCCTTGCTCTTTTTAGGGCTCATCATCAACAGTTGTCTCACTTCAGCTTTTACCTGTCCATCTAATCCCTGTTCACACTCATTGCAAACATTAGACACAGGTGAGGATTGCCAATAACCATCAAAACCAAACTCTGGGGCAAGATAGCCATCCTCCCAAGCTCCATGGGAGTGGATGCACTTTCACTATTACACGACAGTAAAATTGTCATTTAAATTCTTCTTGAAGCCACATGGAATTAGATGACAGCTACACCATTTTCTATTTCAAAGTTATGCAGTGATGATATGACCACCAAGCTAGTGCATAACAAGTGATTGAGGTTGCTAATCGAAGATAAATGGTTCATACACAAGTTAGGATCTATATGTGTTCTCTAAAGTTTAAACTCCAAATAATCCAACCCATACTCAACACATACATGGTACATCCAATGCAAAACTCCTAAAAAGATATCTAAACCTGAAGTTGCAACCCAAACCCTGCATAATAGATGACTTGAGAGGGGCATGCATAAGCACCCAATGTGGTAGCCGAAGAGGAAATTGGCCATGGATGACGTGAGCACGTGCGGGAACACCCGTACTCAACCGGGATCAGCATCACCGCCTCCATCTCCACCACCACTTCCTCTGAACCCTGTATCCAATCCTCTCAAAAAATAAAAAATTGTATCATTACATCAACCTATTAGCTATCAACACCTACACGAGCTACCAAGAGACAAACGCCAAACCTGAGGTGGCACCCTGCGATTCTGAGCCGGGCTAAAGCGGCGGCGCAGACGACAGGCTGGAGGGAAGCCAGATCTTGAGGCACCGCGGTAAGGCGCGGAGCGCGGCCGCCCTGACCACGGCCAGCACGTAGTGGGAGGACAGCCCGAGCCTGAGGCGGGGCCGCGGCGAGAGGGGTGCAGGCAGGACTAGCAGAGAGGTGAGGCGTGTCGGCAGCTGCATCGCTCCAGCAATTCATCGAGCAGGTGGCGGGCGCGGCTCGGGTAAGGAGCGAACTGGGAAGCGACGCGAGCGCGCGCAAAGGAGGGCGAGGCGAAACGGGTGAACGGGAAGGCGCGACGCGGAACAACTGATTTTATGTGGGGCCAAGCGTGATTTTATACCCGGCTCGTGATGCAGCGGGGGCAGCCACGTGTCGTACCATCGCCTCGTTGGTTTTCCTTCCTGTCCATGGAGTGGAAGTGCATGCAAGATCTTCATGGGATCTTGGCAAAGAACGCAAGATTTTTATTTTCCTCTTTTCGAAATTCTTTGGTTCATGTCATAATATTTTGTCAAACTACTATGATAAATGAGCTCGATCGCCAAACAAATTTGGAACGACTCACACATGTATATGAGTACTCCGTGCATCTACAAAATTTCTTGCAAAGATATGCAATTTTGTAAATTTGGTGCATACGTATCTACCTTTTTAGCTCTCATTCTTCTATATTTTGTGCGGACCACAAATTAACTTCTTTTTGCACTGAGTTTTGTAAAAGTATAGATTATTCCCCACTGCACGCGTTATTGTTTTGAATATTTGTGCAATTTTCTAATGAGACATGTTACCCTTTAAATTATGACCTGACTTTAATTTTCAACCTTGAACTCCAATACCGGCTAGAACATACCCTTGATATCTATACCCGGCCCATCTACCCGACGTGGCACCTATGTGTCAACATTTTCCGCCAATATAATACCCACATAGACAAAAAGTACCGAGTCAACATCATCAAAATTTTAGAAAAAAATAATTGGAAAAAATCATATAAAATACTAAAATCAAGGAAAAAATATTTATGATTTATTTTTCTTTAGAATTATGATGGCCAATAGTTTAGGGAGGTAATATGCACTTTTATGAGAAAGGGCAAAAGCTTTGGATCTCGTTGCATTGGTAGAAAAGAATGATTTACAAGCCTAAGACTAGGCCATTACAACCAAACACAACCATGGCAAGACAAATGGCAGGCTAGATGGATGTTACAACAGACATGCCACCAAAATCAATAACGGCCTTAATGCCTTCCACACTCACACCCAGGACACCGCTGAGCAACCAAAACCTTCTTGTGGGAGAGAGAATCCAACGGTCATGAATCGTCGCCTCATGTCACCAGCAAAGGTGTCCCCGCGCATCGAGATGTCACCTCCCCCTACCGAGTAGGCTAGAACCGGTGTGACCCACATAGTGGGGAGGAGGTAGCCTCGGCAAGCCTAAGAGGGGTCTGCAAGACTCCCTGTACATGATGTAGAGGTGTCGAACCACCAACAGACACCAACGCACTGGATGCTGCACCGCTACACATTGCCGCACCCCCATGTCTAAGGCAACAATCCAAGCCATCAGATATCATCCACCGACCGCCCCATGACACGGACAACCCATGCTGACAAAAATTGACCGTGGTTTCTCGCACCACCAACTGCCGGCCAATGCAAGCATCAGACGCAAGCCCCTAGGATGCCATGTCATGAGTTCCTCTTCGATCCGCTACACGTGCCACTTGAAGACGTAGCGCTAATGCATTGTCGTTGATGCCATCGAGAACTTGCTACCAGGGCCAAGATGTGCGCCCTCCAAATCCAACGAGCCACCAGCCGTGGCCCATCTGGGCGTAGCAGCACACTTGCTGCTGCCCCAACCTATGTCCAAATCCATGGTAACATCGCTGGCACACAGCCAACAATCTCCTCGTAGAATCCACATCCACCCCAACCCACAATAAAGGATTAAAATGTCGGCTTAGAGGGGAGGGTGAGTAGGCGACTAACAAATTATAACCTATTTGTTACCAATTCTTGCAATTATGCAGAATAGAAGGTTATCTAATGCAAGAACTATATGAGCACTTCTAGATACTAGTAGCATAAGCAACAACGAGAAAAATAAATTTTTGGAAAGTAAAGCAGGAAAGGGAAACCAAGGGACACGAACGTGTTGTTGCCGAAGATTGGATCCTTAGGGGCATCATCCTTCTGCATTGAGGAACTTGGTCACAAAGACCAAAGTCGGCTCTCTTTCAAGCCTCTTCCTCGAGAAGTTGCACCAAAGAGACTCTTATGTTCCTTCTTGGTAATCTTTTTCTTGTGGTAGGTGGATCTCAGTTTTTAAAACTTCTTGAGACTCATCATAAGTTGCTTGGGAGCTCTCAAGAGCTCTTAGCCATCTAGGAGACCCAAATCTCCAACAGTAATAGGCACGATGAAGACTTGTAGATGAACTCGATGCTCTAGTGCTCAATCAATCACACTCTCGCTCTCTCTTGTTCTTCCTCACAAGAATCAAATGATTAGGCTTGAGGAAGGTGGAAGAAACTCTCTTGAGTGTAGAAATCAAAGCGGCAAAGAGTTATGCTTGGATAGAGTAAGTAAGGGTATAAATAGACCACTCTAAAAACTAGTCGTTGGCTGTAGGAAACACATACCCAAAGTATTTGAGTACAGAAACGAAGCATCCGAGATTCAGAGTTTAATGGCTATCTCCACACCAAAGCAATGGTCAAGTGGTCCAGAAAAGGTGGCATTAAGTATCTAGGAATGATTCGGAGACTCGGGACACACATGGAATCAACTCCAGAGGAACACTCAATTACTTCGGACAAGTCTTCTCCCAGAGTATCTGGCACAAATTACAAACACTCTATGGACCACGCGGAGAGTTCTCTAGAGTATCCAAGAACACATCTGAATACTTTGGGAGCCAAACGATCAAAGCCTAGAGAAACACTAAGTTACTCCGGACAAGTCATTGTCTGGAGTATCTTGCAAAAATTACACACTTCGGGAGCCAGACAGAGAGTTTTCCGGAGTATCTGCGAATAAATCCAGACACTCCAGGAGGACAGACAACACAGATCTCCATATCCGGAGTCTCACTTAGAGTCTCTAGGTCAACAGTTAGCAGAAATCCTAAACAAGGTTCCAAAACTCCAATCCAAAGTCTGGATACTTTGGATCACAAACAGAGCAGAAGATAGGGCTTTTCTGTGGAGAGAAGTTTGAGGTAAAGATTTAATTGAGCATTTTTAGCCTTAGCCTAATTTCTAACATTTCATCACTCCCCACTTTATAGTATAGAGTTTCCTATAATCAGTGTGAATTTCAAATCACTAAAACTAGGAAATAAGATCTACTCTTCATAATTTCTTCGTCGTTTCCCCTTTTCAACTTTTTAGGGGTCGTTGATGTCAGTTGGACTTCACATCTAGGACTAAAATTTGCCCATATACTTAACATGCACATTAGTCCCTTAATCTCATCATTATCACCAAAGCCCACTTAGGAATCCTAGATGCACTTTCAACAACACTCGCCAGTCTACAGCAGCACCAAACGAGGACATCTCACGTGGCACGTCAAGAGGCTCCACTCGCACCACCCTAGGCTACAGTCCTGTCGCACGAGCCCACCAGGACGCCGACTACGGTCAGTCCATTCAAGTTTCCTTAGATGCCTAGATCTGTGGAGCGCCTCCTAGATCTGTGACATAGGCCGAAGTCCAGTCACTTCGCCTACTGGCCAGCATGAAGGGGAGCACTCTGCTTGCCAGTACAACCTTGAAGGAGGAAAGAGAGCTGCAACCACGCACTCCGGCCAACACCAAATGGCAACCAAGGTGTGCACACCCACCAGGGCTAGACCCACACCACACGGCCGTGTGAGTCATGTGTTGACTTTGACAATAGTTGTGATGA